>CAXHSM010001376.1:30555544-31155544 GCA_964019185.1 Maratus speculifer
TTACGTTCGTTTATTACTGGCGTTTAATCTTATACTGTATACCCCCGCATTAGCCGGCATGCTGCAAAATTCGAGGGAGACTAGATTTTTGAATATTAGTCTCTGGTATTTCCTGGAATGCCGTAAAAAGCGAGGATCTTCAAAAATGGAGAGGAGTGAGGTTCATTAGTTGTATTTAGTAGCAGCACTTTCTGTTGCGGATATAGAGAGGTGTGATACAGAGTTTGTCTCCAATTTTATATTTTTTCTTAATCTTAAGCGGCCTAAACGGGGTTTTTCTTCACGTAGTTTTTGGATTCAAAGGCTTATTTAACTTAAAATTTATATTAATGTTATTTTTTTTCAATTGCATATGATAAATAAATATCTAAGATTGTAGAATATAAATATTCGTAGCTGTTATTTTATGAATTGTTAAACTTGCATGTGAAATTTCGTAGAACGCTTAAAGGGTTAAATATTCAAGTGAATAAAAATGTGTTTTATGTGTCTCATACCATTTAATATAAAGCTTTCTCCTTAGCACCCATCCGATATTTACAATGTAGAAATAAATTATCCCATGCATTATCTCATGAACAATGAAAAAATATTATATTTATTTAAACATGTAAAGAGAGAAATATGTGCTTACCCTATTTAAAAAAATATTTTACATGATAATTTAATTAACTGAGTAGAAACGTCATACATGAAAATTTTGCTTAATGATAAGATAAGATAAAATAATCTAATATTCACTTAAATAAAAATAAATAAATATAGAGCTATCGAAAGCAATAAGTATTGATGTTTGTTCCTTTTAAACGAAAAATGCTATTCGAAATCACAAAATAAATCAGCAGCCCACCTTTCAATTGCGAAACCTCATATTTTATGGCATGCATCTCGATTTTTCCAGTATGCCAGCTAATGCGGTTGGGGGGGGGGGGGCTGGCGGTAGCTTTTTGGTCGACGGAATAATCAAGTTAGTACCCTAAATTCGTGTAGAAAATGCATTGTTGTTTAAGTCGGAGAATATGGTAGCATACTGTTGAAGACTCCAAGGATATACAGTCAAGGATCGATAATCCGCGCTCCCATAATCCGAAATTTTCTATAACTTGCGGTACTTTAGGAATGTAAACAATGAAGTAAACAGTTAAGAAAATTTACAAATTTGTGATACAAAAATGATTTTTAAAACAAATAATTAAAAAAAGTGAAAAAGAATCATAATAAAGCATTTATTTTTCGTTAATGTAACTCTTTTATTTTATTAACAGTAAAAAAAGGATTACAGCATTATTGAACATTATTTTTGTAATTATTTTTATTTAAATGCACATATATATTAATTTTTTAATAAAATAATTTTAAAAAGGCATTTTTTCATATAGCATATTAAATTAATTATTAGATTTCATATTATACTGATTAAGGGATTAAATTGCTATCTAGGAGTAATAAAATGACTTATAATCCATAATACTTTATAATCCATAATATTCTATAATCCGCATAACCTTTGGCCGCAGCGTGTGCGGATTATAGAACTTCGACTCTATAGATAGCGAAATGACCTGCACATATTTATTCATGCATAACTTATTCTATTTAGATTACGCATACAAACACGACACAACCACGACTGTTGAGGGGGGGATGGGGGGAAAGAAACTGTCCAGGGACCTGGCTTCAGAAGGAACAAGTACAGGAGTTTTATGCTGTTCCAAATCTGAACTCGCTCATGCTTTTTTCTTCCTTTACCATGTGAAACACATTTCCTGGAAGCGTGGCAAGAAGATTTTCAACAAAACCACGGTTGGGACATGTATAATGACAAGGGCAGCATACTCTATGTACCATCGGTGTTTAAAGCCTGAGACAACAACTTTTCATGATATTTTGTTTTATGCAATACCCAGTAGCAGTACAAAAGCAATAAATGTCAAATTGTTATAAACAAAGTAATTTAACTAGAATTAACCGATTAAAACTCAACTTTGTTTCTCTGTGAAATTTAAAATTTTAGATTTCCCACCACTTTTAAAAGAAGAATATTTTTTACGATATTTCATCAAGGAATTTGTTTTTCGAAAATGACTATATTTTTATAAGGGCTTTATATTTACTGGTGTAAAAGACGCTTTCTCGCCACTTAGTATAGATGTGCCACTAGATGCTAATGGGTCAGTGAGTTAAATACTGTGGAATTCACAACTAGTTTGCATTGAGTGGATTTTTCAATACCCTTCTTGTGTCTTAATTAATTCTAGAATCGCCGAAAGCGGCCATTTTTACTGCTACTATATGAATATATTTCGATTTAAACAGAAATTTTATTATAAAAGAGTTTAAAAGATACAAAGAAAAGAAACGTTAAATAAAATATTTAAATTACATTAAATCAAAATTCTGGTTTGTAATATTTTTGTTAATTAAAATTGGCTAAAATTTCCTTGACCTTGACTAAAATTTCCGGCTTGTCTAGTGTTAAAACCTATCTGGGAAAATGTGGCCAGGACCATGGGCAGTGTTGCAAATTTGCTACATACATTCAAAACACGATTAACACAATGCAAGTTTATACAAACAAGAGTTTTATTTTAACTACGTTGTAAAAAAAAAGATTTTAATTACGATGAATTTAGTTTTATGAAATGCTAAAGATTATACATTATTTTTGTGGTCAGTACCGAATTAAGTTCATAAAAAAATTTAAAACAGGAAACAGATTAAAGTGAGATTTAAAAAAAGCTATATAGAGTAGTAATATCTAATATAATTTAGATTTCATATCCTTTTTAAACCGCATTAAACAGTTATTCATAGTTTTCTAGTATATACAGGTATACCCAACCGTTCGTTGTATACTTTTTTACAAAGTCTTATTATTACTTTAGCAAAGATTTTTTTTAACAATTCAATTCTGTATCATATATTTAGTGTGCGAAACTCTCTGAGCGTGAGTAATGCTCGCAGTTGACCATTTATTTTCATTTCATCCCGATACAAAAATTTATTTAAGTCTAATTATTGTTTTTTGAAATTTTTTTCAATTGGCCTTTATTTTTTTAAACTTTGCTGAATGTAAGTTTCAAATAAAAATAAATTTTAAAATGTTTAATTTCATATTTTGCTCCTCCTTTTTTTTTTTTATTGTTGTACTCGCTTTATAATAAAATTAGCTACCACCAATCGACAAATGGTAATTAAAAATATTTTATCAATCACTATATAGCTATTTTCAAGCAAATAAGCATCCCAACTTTGATTACATCTAATTAGCATACTAGATATTTCTAATTCGTACAGGATGCAAGCAGATTGCAATGATCTTGCTGTATTTTTAATACTTCAACTTTTCACAATGTGCTCTTCAGTTGGATTTTTTTAAAAAGAAATTCAGTTTAATGCTTCAAAATATATTCAACAGCTTTGATTCCACATGCATTTCAAGTAATTTATTATTTTTATTTCCCAGTGGATTTTGTGGATATTTTGGTATGTTCAATATTTCAACTCCTGCATCATGCTTACCTGCTAAATTATTTTTCATCAAAAAATGTTGTTTAATCCTTCAAAATATACACACCAGTATAGACTTCAGTTCTATGTAATGTGCGTTAATAACATATTTCCATACATTAAGTAATGTCTAATGAATAAATTTATTGTGTTTTATTTGTTTCTTTTTTTTTATAGTATAGACATAGCGATGGAATTTCGATTTGAATATTTCTTTGTACAAAATAGGCAATAGTAATTTTATTAATAATTGTATATAAATAATACATGACTGACTATAGTATAAAAAATAAGTAAAAAAATGTGTTAATAAACTTTTTGATTTTAAAGGGATTTTCCTGAATTTTTAATCTTTCCCAATTTTTATTATAAATAGCTGGTTATTATAAAATTCTGATTCATAAAAAAATATGTTTATATATAATGATTATAGTTTATCTAGAGGTCAAAAAAATTTTTAACACAATAATCAACCACTTTAAAAGGTGGCCACTGAAATGAATCTACCGGCCACTTATTATTAGTCAATTTTCCAGTTTCCATTTATTCTCTGCATCAGAAATCCAACATACTCTAAAATATAATTTCAACTATGGTGGCATTAAATTATCTGATAAAAAAATAATAATCATGAAAGTATTTATTTAAAATACTGAACACAGAATTCTGAAATGTGTTTCATAAAGTGTAAATAATGACAAATTCAGGGGACAAGCAAGATGAAAACTCCTCCTTCTTCCCTCCCCATAGAAATTATAATGTAATTTTTTTACACTTTAGAAATAGAAATTACCTCTGCAACTACAGTATTAAATATATATAGATATATAATCTTTTTAAACTGTTTATTTATAGGTAACAAAGCATTTTGAATATAAATATAATGATATTTTTGTTTTATAAATTTCTATTTTAACTAATATTTAAAATGTATAAAATAGTCTTCATGTTAAAAAGTTTAGGTAAAGACAGTTTCTTTACAGAAATGATGTGTGCTATTTTTATACTGGTATTTTTGCAAATACTTTAAGTAGCAAATATCAATTTCATGATTTAAAAATAAAAAATAATTCATTCCAACAAAATTTATTGAGAAAAAAAATTATCTGAAAATAGATCTGCATATGGTGATTGATTGTCTGGCCATGTCCAGATATGAATCTGATGGGTCAATCAGAAGTAATCTGAAAAACTTTAGAACTGAAGTCTAGTAAAAATAGAAATGATGCAAAATTATTATTATTACATGAAGAAATACAGAAAGAAAAGGAAATTAGACTTATGAGATGTTTTATTTAAAAATATGTACATGATGCAACGTAAACAGGATAACATATAAAAAAGAACATTTCACAGAGTAACTGACAATTAGGATATTTAAACATGATTTTAAATTAATTCTAAACAAAAGGGCAATTCTTGTCTCACCATAAAAAATACATAAAACAATAGTGAAAGTCTTCACAATATTACTTTTATCTTCTATACATTTTCATAAACATGGATTAATTATTATGACTTGTGCTAGAAGTTATGTATGCAAATGAATAACAAATAATTTCTATTACTAAATATACAAAAAACTTATTTCGGTGCACATTAAAAATTCCCTTTAATTTCATTAAGTAAATTTTTGAAACAGTGTAAAATACACCTCTAACGATTTTTAAACACACATCGGAATATAATATATTTATTATGAGTGCTCTTTTGAGCTATAAACACTACATAAGTTATTTACAATAATAAATGTATCATACGAACCCTCAGTGATATATACCAACTACATGGATATCCAAGTAATTCACTAAAATTAAAGCACAGACATACAATAAACAATTATATCAAGGCCTAAATAATTTTAAAATAAGTTTTGTAAGAGACTGAATTGAATGAAGGAGCAAACATTTTAAACAAATTTTACCAACATTTACTGCTATTTTTCACCTTTTTAAAATTCTTGTTCCTTTATGAAATAATTAACCGTGTATGAAAGGCGTAAGTAGTTTTTTTTGAAAAATAATTATATTTTATTTTTGATATAAAGGGAGGAATCGGAAAAAGTAGAATTTTAAACAAACATATTTTTTTTGTTTGCAAAAAAGTCAGTTTTACAGTCAATGATTCATTGTATGAAATCCTGCTAATGTGGGTCTTTTAAAAAGAATATTCTCAATCATTAGAGAATATTATAAACACTTGAATCTATATTATGTAAAAAAAAGAGAACTGTAAGATTTTTCAAAAAAATATGAAGCAGTATCAAAGTAAAAATTATTTGGCCATAAGAGATGGTCACACATCTAATATAGATATACCACTTTAAATTTCAAATATTTTGTTGGTCAGTAATTTAGGTGACATGAAATGCAATTTTATTAAAGTATTCAGTGTATAGCATTGTATTCAACATAGTATTAGAATACTCAGTGTCTCCTATTAAAAAACTAATTAGCAGCAAATTTAATACTTAGATTACAAAAAATAAATTCCTTGTTTATCTCATGCAAAGGGATCCATCAGTGAAACGAAAAGCTCTACTCTCAAAACTGGTAGACGGAAGGGGCCGTGTTTGTTCGGAGTTCTAAAATATTCTCTCCGAATTATGGTTTTCCTTACGTTAAAGGTAAAGTTTACTTAGATAGACCCTCAAGGAGGATAGTCTGTACCTCTGTCGGCCTATATTACTCGTATTGACAATATGCCCTCTAAACACAGCCAACTCACACTAAAGGTTTCTCACTAGTATGGATTAGCAGATGCTTGCGCACAGAATTCTTACGTGAGAAGTTCTTGTTGCACATTTTACGTGCGGAAGGTTTTTCACCAGTATATATTAACAAATACTGGCTTAAAGCACGCTTTTGAGAGATTTTTTTTGCATATTTCTCATGCAAAAGGGTTCTCATCAGAATAACTTAACAGATGACGTCTTAACTGGCTATTTTTAGAGTATTTCTTGTTGCATATCTCACATGAAAAAAGTTTCTCACCAGTATGAATTAGCAAATGATTGCGCAAAGAACTCTTACGTGAGAAGTTCTTGTTGCATATTTCACATGCAAAAGGTCTCTCACCAGTATGAATTAACAGATGCCGGCTTAAATCACCCTTCTGAGAGAATTTCTTGTTGCATATTTCAGAAGAAGAAAAAAGTTTCTCACTTGTATGAATAAACAAGTGCCTGCTTAAAGTGCTCTTTTCAGAGGATTTTTGTTGCATATTTTACTCACTTTTCACTCATTATTTATTTGCTCACCAGTATGAATTAGCAGATGTTTAGTTAAAGTACCCTTTCGAGAGAATTTCTTGTTGCATGTTTCACACTCAAAAGGTTTCTCACCAGTATGTATTAACAGATGCCGACTTAAAACGCCCTTTCGAGAGAATTTCTTGTAGCATATCGCACACGAAAAAAGCTTCTCATTTGTATGAAACAGCAAATGATTGCTTAACTCACAATAGCGAAAGATTTTCTTGTTGCATATCTTACATAAAAAAGGCTTCTCACCAGTATGAATTAGCAGATGTCTGCTTAAAGTACTCTTTCGAGAGAATTTCTTCTTGCATATTTCACATACAAAAGGTTTCTCACCTGTATGAACTAAGAGATGCTTGGTTAAATCATTCTTTCTAGAAAATTTCTTGCTGCATATCTCACACGCAAAAGATTTCTCACCTGTATGAACTAACAGATGGCTGCTTAAATGGTGCTTATGAGAGAATTCTTTGTTGCATACCTCACATACAAAAGGTTTCTCACCAGTATGAATTAACAGATGGCTTCTTAAATGGTGCTTATGAGAGAATTCTTTGTTGCATACCTCACATACAAAAGGTTTCTCACCAGTATGAATTAACAGATGACTGCTTAAATTGTGCTTATGAGAGAATTCTTTGTTGCATACCTCACACAAAAAAGACTGTTTTTGAAGAAATTTTTCCATAACT
The DNA here is from genome assembly GCA_964019185.1 of Maratus speculifer. Classification (NCBI taxonomy): domain Eukaryota; kingdom Metazoa; phylum Arthropoda; class Arachnida; order Araneae; family Salticidae; genus Maratus; species Maratus speculifer. The sequence continues at coordinate 30,563,006 of CAXHSM010001376.1, forward strand.
CACAAATAAAAAATTTCCTGTCTATGAGTTAGAAGCTGCTTTTTCAAAAGGCTCTGATAAAAAATATTTTGCTGTGTTTGTTTCACACATTGAAGATATTTTAAGTGATGTTATGCATTAGATTAATGATTTTATGCATCTGCAATAAAATAAAATTGATTAATATTGTTTTTACATTTTATTAAAAAACAAACAAAAAAATAAACTTATCACGAAAATATAAAATCAATGTAAAAAATAAATTGAAATAAAATTTCCACCATACTATTAAAAACTACAGTAGACACATTACTGGAACCAAAAGTGTGTCAGATGCCTCTCTGAAAAGTATAAACATTAAATTATATATAAAGTAAATAGCAACAATCTAAAAATTAATAATTTGTTATAAACTAAATAAAAAGTAAATTTATGGTGAAAATTCTATAACTTAATATCATCTAAAGAAACGGTGATACATTTTACAAAGAATGTACAGAAAATAAATTATTTTTGTGGTGATGGAATTTTAATGTGCAAATGAGTTTAGTAAGAAATTCTCTGGAATTCAGAAATTTTTTATGTATTTTTTTACATATCCTGTCCAAATGTAAAAGAAAGAAAATTCAAACATAAATAAATATTTAAAGTTTGATTTCAGCTATGCATTAGCTTAAGAAGATTATATTGAATATTTCTAACATTAAAAAATTTAGAAAATCAATAAAAAAGTTTGAGGCATAATTCTTCAAAATTGTTATTCTAAGCAAAATTGCAATCCCATTCCAAATTGTATGTAATTAACTATTCTTTTTTAAAATCTAATTTAGCTTTCTTAAACAAAACAGTGTAGTTATTTTAAAAATGAACTATTAGTGTTCTATATTAATAAAAAAATATTACTTAAGATATATTTTTTAAGAAATTTACAGAAATGTTTTGTCCCTCACTTTGAATCAAGTTCGTTACCTTATGATTATTTTAGTCAAAATAGGTTTCTAATTGTGCCTAAAGTTAGAAGCAAATATTCAGATATATAGTTAAACTATATTTTCTGAGTTGCCAGTTCACTTAATATTATATGAAAAAATGAAATCTGAGCCATTTCACATTTGAATATGTCAAACCCTTATTTACAGAATGAATAAATACAACATGTTTTTATATATAATATAATTACATAGTAAATATTCAGATACTTCTATTTTAATATTTAGATGGAATCCCTTGATAAATTATTTATTTGATATTCAAGCCAAATATATTAATTGATTTGAATATGAAATAAAATTATTTCTCTATATATTTGACAGAAAATTACCATTTTAATAAAGTTTTTGTATAAAGTTGAAAATATCATTAAAAGCTATGCTGTAATAGACTTGGTATAAACACAGTGACAAATCCATTACCAAATGTCAAGTTCACACAGCTTTTTAATTTGCTTGATAGTTAAAGCTTGATAATTTAATATTGATATCACTTTTTCCCTATTCTACTTTATTTTTTATTCAACTAAGAAACATATAAGCAATTTCCCAAAATTCAATAATTTACATAAATATATATTGTAATTATTAGAGAAAGTTCTTGTATAATTTTCTATGTGATCAAAAACTAATGACTAAAATTGACTCTCATTTCAATTTAATTTGAGTATTATTGATAAATATCAGGTTTTGAAATTTAGGGACATAAGTCATTTCAAAGAAAGTTGATTTTAGAAAATTTAATCAATTTAAAGCTGAGTATTTTCAGTAATTTTGTATGGTAACAGACTTCACAATTTGCCTTACAAGTCAACATTAAACTAGCATCTACATATTAAATTATAGGCCAAAGTGAAATGTAAGCAAATGGTGAAAATGGCCCATTTACCATTTCACTTCTTTAATTTAAATTTTCCTTCTCAACTTCAAATCACGATAGTTATTGTTCAGCTCTTTTCCATCTGGTTACTTTCAGATCTGTTTTTCAAAGTTCATTATTATGTCATTCTGTTTCTATTACGTCACTTCATTCCATAGCAGTATCGTATCAACAATGTCTGTGATTTCTTTTTTTTTAGTTCTTTTCTATTTTGTGATATTTAACTATGTCTTTGGTTAATAAATGTTAGTTTATTACAAAACTTATTATGTCTTTTTGTAATTTATTACACACTGTCATTCTGCCCTTTTATTTACAATTTTAGCTTCCTATACTCTGTGATTTAATTTAAGTATATTTTAAAAAGCTGATGTTTAAGGATATTTTAATGGCTGACCCGATATACTGGGCCTTCAAAATTATCGCCACATCGGTGCGCTTTTGCGTCTCCAGGAGACACCAAGCAAAATTGCACAATTTATAGTGGTGATAATCAAAAATACAGTAGACTCCCTCAAATCCGCACAGCTTGGGACCAGAGGTTTTGCGGATTTTAGAATTTTGCAGATTTCTGGTCATTTCTTTGTTTACATTTTTTAAAAAGTAATTTAAAGTTAATTAATAATGAAATCAAAAGTATAATGAATGCTTACAATATCCTAAAATATAAAAATAAGTAATAAACTAAAATAATAAAAATTAGATAGATTTTAAAATGAAAAAAATACTAAAAGCAAATGTCAAATTAATAATCAATAATGTACAATTAAATATTCATTATAGAGATGAAATGTGTTTTTCCTAAGTTATTCAATGAAATTTGCCTCATAAAGGTATATTACTAATTCACATCAAGATCATAAAATAATGAAGCTTTATTTCAGGTTTAGCCTGACTTAATAACTAAAAAAGCTTGATTAATACATAAATATATTTGGTAAGATTGTGATTACCAATGATATCAGCAAAATCTTTATTTTTTCAGAAATAAATTATTATTTTTTCATGAAAAAACATGAATTCAATAACCATAAAGCAAATTACAAATTAAAAAATACATGGAATTGATATAAAACTAAAAAAGTCAAATTTTGCACCTACATCTGAACTGAATGTTTCATTGTTTACATCCGTAAAATATGTGCAGATTTTAGAAGTGCAGATTTGAAGGAGTCTACTGTATATATTTTTAAACATAGAAAATCCAAAAATTTTTGAAAAAAAAAAAAACATATATTAAAGATAAACAAATAATCCATTTACCAAAAAACTAGGTATTTGAAGGAGTTTTGGAGATTGCAATAATGAAACTAAAGCAAAAATACATATTTCAAAACACAATCTTAAAATATTGCAAAAATTATGATATAAAAAATATACATATTATGAAAAACAGATATCTCAATATCTTAAAAACAATTTTCTCTTTACATAGAAAATTATAGCTTAAAATTTACGATATGAAATTCAGATGACTATAATCAAAAATTTAGTTTACAAACTTTTTAGAAAGAAAAAATTTCTCCCTTCCCCCCTGGTATTATTTTTTCTTAAAACATATATAATATTACGAAATAGTACATGCAAAACAATTAAGTTAAAAAAACAAAGAAATTGTACACATACTTGCTTTTAAAAATAAAGAAAACCTTTTTTTAAATAAAAAAAGGAATTAATAAGTGATTTTCTAAAGAATTTCTGGTACTACTCTGTTATCCTGTTGAACGATTTTACTAAATTATACAAACCGCCAAACTAACAGTCAAATTATGCATATTGACATTATTTTTATTTTAAATAATTAAAAAAATTTATACAATTAGTAGAATAGTAATAAAAATAAAAATAAAAATCACTTAAGGACGTTTTAAACGCGTGTATCGTATTTAATGTCATTGAATTGACATTCATGATCATCCATTATTGGCATTTAATCTTATAATTTGGCGATAGTATTTTGGTCGACGGGATAACAGAGTAGTACCGAATTTCTAATAAATGATTTTCTTAAGCTTTGAAAGCAAATAAACATTTTTTCTTTTGATACACAATTAAACATCATTAAGATTTAAAACATCTCACAGACTAAAGAAATGCCTAAAATACTCTCTTTTAAATACAGAACAACTCTACGATAAATGACTACAGAAATACCCAAAGTACTTCTTTTTATATATGAAACACACCATTTTTGAATTTAAAAGAAATAAAGAAAATTGTACTGCTTTTAAATGAAAACAGTTAAATGGTAAACGAAATATCATAATTGCAATGTCTGCAGCTAGGCAGTGAGAAAATTCAAAATGATGCTAGTTTGTTTTCTAGCGAATTCTTTTTTTATTTACCAGTCAGGAAACACCCAATAGAGAGAAATTAACAGAAGAAGTTCAAAAAGGCTGCAAGCAAAGAGAAAAGTTTTCGTTTGAGGTTGCCATAAACTCACCTTGAGGGAGTAAGGAACTCAAGACTTGGTATACCAATCACACAACTAAAAAAACAGTTGCCAAGAAGAGTATTCAAACACAGTTTACCCATTTGGGCTATTTTAATAATTACTCTGTTATTGGAATGTTCTGACTTTCTTTTCCGTGAGATTTTTTTTTCTTGTACAATTTCTCCTATGTTTCTTTTATTTGTTATGGTAAATTATAATCCATTTATTATAATTATTTTATTTTATTTTGTTAATCATTCTTCTCTTTCTAAACTACATTTAGAAAATAAAATGTAAAATAAATTGTTTTACAGAGTTAGTGTTACACTTCCTAAAATATAAATATATTTTTTTATCATTTTAATAAAGTATAAAGCATTAGACATTTACTAAAATTAATACAGAAATAGAAAATGTGCCTATCATTCAATACTTAGGCTAAGCTTAACCATATCCCAAATTACTCCTCATCAGAAAACAAATCATAATAAATAGAATTCATAAATTTATTCTTTCCTTTTTCAGTGCCTTAGATGTTCCTGTACAAGTTTGAAATAAAATTAAAAGTTTTCACCAATTAATAATCATTAACAATTTAGAATATTTTTATTACAATATACAGAATCTTTAGTAGAAGAGTAAGTAAAAGAAACATATATTACCATTAAGTTATTTTAGTAAAAAGGATAGGTCACTAAATTCTAAAAACATTGTTTCATTATATTGCTATAAGTCATTATATTTCAAAAATTAGCTGTTTATTAACAGAAGCAAAGAGACGCCAACTTAGTGAATGAATCACAATGTATGAATTCGAATAACGAATGAATAAAATAAAAAATCTGAAGCAACAGTTTTTACTTTCCTACATCTTCCCAATGTTACCATTTGTTTCAAGAATTTAGAAAAAATATCCCTTTGAATTAAAGAAGAAAAAATAAAAAAAGGTTATCAATGAAAAATGAATTGATTCATTACTCAAAATTTTTGAATCAATTTTTTGAATTCGCCCTCTGGTGAAGTATTTCACAAAGTATTATCGTACATTAAAATAACAGCAGCATCCTCTTCAGAAGAATAGCGTGTAAAGTAAAAATAATTAATTAATTATAGTTGAGAAGATATATCAGGAGTTTCTCTGTTTTATTGTTTCTTGTAAGTTTCCTCTGAGATTAACTTGATTATCAAGCAACTTTCATGACTAGCGGCTCTTTCGAAGAGTGGCGCACTATGTAACGGAACGGTCCATTTAGAACTCTCAAGGTGGGGAAGGATGAAAAGAGGAGACTGGGAGAGAGTCTAGCTTATCTTCTGAACTCGGCTACGAACTAAACTGTAAGGCACAACATTCCACATATGGTTCCGCTCAAATTTTACATTTGAGGTTATTGAATATGTGTTATACGATTTATACTGAGTGCTGTTACGCATTGCTTTCATTATTCTTGCATCGATGTAATTGCATGAAAAATTCAAATAAACATCCTATTTGTAATTCATTGTTTAAACTAATATAGGAATATGAAATTTTTGAGCTAGTTATTTTTAGTATTATTATTTTTTCTTTAATAATTCTAATATTTAAAAAAAAGGTTAATATCACTATATACTTATAAAATGATAAACAGAAGAAAAATAAAAGATTAAAAAAAAGGAAAATGCTTTGCTTTTTTGAAAATTTAAAATATTTTCTAGTATATGAAGAATTGAGGAAAGGGGGGGGGGGTATATAAGAAGGGTTATTGTTTTTTACTGTAAATTAACAGAAATGGGAAGAAAATTTATTAAATATTAAAATGTTTTTAAAATTGTGTTCTGTGAGCGAAGATGGATTTGAGTAGAATATAAATAATAAAAATTATAAAAGTAAATTGAAATCTAACAAATTCTCACTCTAGTAAAAAAATATATTTTGCCATGTGAAGAGTTTGGGGTGGTGAGGATTAAAATACTGATGTATGATTATTCATTTTTATTATAAATTTACATAATGTCCAAAAGTATTTTAAAATATTAAAAAAAATTTTAATGTGCATTGGTAAAGCCAAAAATTCTCAACCTAAAACATTAAAAAATGCTAGTGTGGACATTTGAAAAGTGAAAATAAAATTAATTAAAATAATGATAACATTACATAAACTTTAAATAACAATTATAACTTTAATTGATAAATAATAATTTTCATTAAAAAATACATATATGCTCAGGTTTTAACAAATTTTGTGTACAAATATCTGTTATTACAAATAAAAATATTCAAAAGGTGATAATATTTAAAAAAATTAAATTTTATAATTTTATATTATTATTATATATTTATTTTGAGAAATCTAAAAAAAAAAAAAATCGCTAATCCATTTCTAATGTTTATAATAGTAAACTTATAATGATTTTTTTCTTTCTTTCTTTTTCTTTTTGTTTTTTTAGATGCAACAAATCTTTACAAAAGTAATAAGAAAGATTAAATATTTCTGCCTCATTAAACATATATAAATTTGGATAATTAAAGAAGATTTAAAAAATAATTATAAGTGAAGTGATTAAAAGAAATGTTTGTCTATAATAATTTTTAAATAAATTTCCAATTAAATTGTTAAAGAAATTTGTGTAAGGAAAGAAAAAATATAAGTCTTAAAGTCAATTTTTCTTCAGAATGAAATTTAAGAAAATTTAATAATTTTTTTAATTACAAGAAATCTACCGAGGGGGAAAAGATACATATAATGTATAACATATGTAACAATATACAAAAATAAAAATTGTTATCATAAAATTAGTTACATTAACCTCGATATGAAAAGGATAAATTAGAAAAGGTTTCTGCGTAAACTTATTGGAAAATAGTCTGTATAATGTGTCCTGCACAAATTCACACAAGAATATTCAAAAAATAAAATTTAGTACAAACTAATTTTCTGAATTCTATATTAAAAACGTGAAACAATATAAAACATATCTAACAAAATCTAATTTTCAATAGAAAAAAATCAATGTTTTTCTTTATTTTGAATATCAACATTGTGTAATTAAAGCTCCTTAGGGGGGGGGGGGCGTCCATAAATGATGTCTCGCATTTTTTCCATATTTTTGACTCTGCTTCTCCCTCCTGTCGCATGTCACACTATATTACGTAAACATATACTTGCAGTTCATAAACAAAGCACTACGTTTTAGATCACATTTCCAATTTTATTTTTAAACTTTAACAATGTGTTTTAATGACATTTGTGAGCTGAGCAATAATAATGATTCGTATTTTGCATAAAATAAAAAAAATTCATTGCAAAATTTTTTGCAATGAAATTTATGCAATTTTTTGCAATCAATTGCAAAAAAGTAAGAAAATATTAATATGAAACAGCAATTAAAAACAGTAATATTTTGGAATTTGAAATAGAATTTAACATATTTGGCTTTAAATCTTTTTTTTATGAGAATAAAATATTTTAATTTTAAAATAAATTCATAATCTGCTGAATTTTATTGGTTTTATTCTAAACAAAATGTCACTTCCCTTCTTACCCCCTCCCACCTCCTTATCACAAACTGTCACAATTTCATGAACCTCCCCCCCCCCCTCTTCAAGCGTGACATCATTTATGGTATACCACTTAGACTATAGGGAGAAATCAGATCACAGCCCAGAGTCAACATCCCCTACAATCCGCCCTGACTATAGGGGGTGTTGCCAGAGTCCAGGTAAGGGGCTGGAGTTGAATTCTCCCAGTCCATTCCACTCCTCTTTCCCCACCTGCAGTATTAATGGACTAAGCTATTACATAGTGAGCCACTCTTCGAAAGAGCTGCTAGTACTTTCATGAATATTTACTTTAGATTTGAAAAATTGTTTTGGTGCCATATTTTGGTAAATAATATAAATGAACAAATTTTGTGTTTAAAGCAAGTATTGATTTCACATAGCTTCAGTACTGAAGCTCACTAAGTTTACATTTTAGGATTAAAAGTGATTCAAAAAATGTGTGCGAAACTTTCGCCTTCTTGAGCTGGGAATTTAAGAACTGCCTTAAATGCAAATTTGCTTTAATGTTGGAGATTAAATGAGCATAATTCCTATAATTTTTTTTTTTCATTTCATTCTTTTATAATTTTTTATTATTCAGAGTAGAATGTTTTGCTATACTTTCTGATTGAAAAGACCCATTCACTGTAACCCCATATTTCTTCGATATATTTCAGAGAGTGGGATGTTTTTTTCAGAAAATGGATCGTCGAAGGTTTCAATGTATATTTTGGTTACAACTTTTAACTTTCTCTACATTCATATAAAAAAATGGGCTAGACATATATAGAAACTGCATACATATCATATAGGTGTAAATTAACGGTCACCACTCGCCACGTGGCGATTAAAGTTGTAAAAGTGGCGATTAAAAATCGGCGATAGATCGCCATCCTAGTCGCCACTCGCCGATTAAAAAATCTTATTAATTTACTTTGTGAAATACAGCTTTTTTCATGGCTATATGCATCTATACTTTGTTTACATCTAATTAGTGAATAGGTTAATTCTTTCTTTTTATTGGATGCAAGCAGATTTAGCAGCTTTGTTGTATTATCTATATTTTGGCTTTTTACCATGAACTGCTTATTTGGATTATGTTTTCAAGAAATAGTTTTTTTTTCCTACAAAATATAGTCATCAGTTTTAATTCCATATGCATTTCAAATAAATTATACCATTTTTATCTCTGGAGGATGCAAGGAAATTTTAAGGACATTGCTGTATCTTATATCTTTCACTCTTGCCTTAAGCTCACTAATAGTACCAATAATAGTTGGCTGATACAATTTTTTTATATTTATGATTAAAGTTTATGTGGATGTCAAGAAAGATTGAAACATTATAGCCAATTACTTTTAAAATATAGGACAAAATTAGTACTCTTCACTAGGCGAGTAATACGGCAGTTTTAAAATCTGACTTCATTACCACCAAGCAGACTTTCTCCACCCCACCAACACATTAGCACTCTCTGATTTCCTTAATAAGACATCTGGAGTTCTGAAATCTCAACCAAAGCAAAGAATATTTATATTCATCTGTACACTTGCCAATCCTGATGATATTAGATCCTACTTATTTTTAAGTAAAAATAAAGTGTCCAAGAAAGATGTGAAATTATTTTTAAATTTAAAATATTTAAAATTTAAATTACAATTTCTTCTTTGTTTTATACAATGCATTAATATATATTTAAATGTAGTTTATCACTTATAATTTTATCTGCATTCTTAATTAGTAATTCATATTTTTCCATTTAGAGGCATGTCAGTAATATTTTTAACCAAATATTTGTAACTTTGTAACTCACTAGTCACTAAATAAATTAAAAATATCATTTTGACCTATATTTAAAAAGTGGCCACTAATGAAACTGGGTCTACCGGCCACTAATTGAATTTTCCAGTTTTCACCTATAACATATTAACATTCTATCAAGCAATTGTTTATTTATATCCAGAAATTATCTAAAATCTGCATATAAATAAAAAAAAATTGTTAGGAAGCATGAATTTGACTTTCCCAGTATTTTCATTATACAGTAAAACCTGTAAATAACGGACACATTAGAGCATGGAAACTGCGCACTATTGACAAAAACTCAGTGATTCAAAATTACGATAAAATGCTTAATATTTCATTAATTGGCTTTTATATGTCCTAAAACCTCTATTGTTATATAATTGATCAGAAATAAAGTTATTTTTTCTAGCAATAAAACTGAAATAAAATTGTACACTTCTATATCCACTATTTATTACATTCTTACAAAAAATATCTGTTACAAAAGCTTGCTTTTTCTTGCGTGTACATGTAATTTGTTTTTCAATGTGTGCCACGCTTTCATTTATAATTCCGTAAAAGGTTTAAACACTTTTAAATCATCTTTTTTTTTTTTCAAAAAAAAAAAAAGTGTAATTATTTATTGTATTTTGCCAATTTTTAAAAGTATAAGATCTCAAACTTTTCTGAGTGGGATAGTGGAAGTGATCTCATAAATGTATGAGACAGGAGGACTTTCCCCGTCTCACTCCCTACACATATGATCACAAAATTTCTGACAATAATGAGTGTGATAAATTTAGAGGCTTTTTACTTTTTTTTCTTATTAAAAAATTTCTCACCCTTTTCCACCAAAATTACTCTCTGCTATTTGAAGTGTAAGAGGTCAACCAACAAAAATTTAAGTTTTGGTAGTGGGAGATTGAAAAACTTTCCATTAAATATAGGTGTCCATTATGGAAGTTTAACTGAAATATATTATTTTACTGTTACAGTTTAATTGTATTATAACCATTTTTTTCTTTATATGAGGCGGTGCTAATTTCTAAAACTTCTTCCATTTCAAAATCCTGAAACGAAATAGTTCTCTGGTGAGTATTGATATGAAGATCTAATAATTTTATCTCTGCATTGAAATTAAGTCGCAAACTCTTAAATTTCATATCTATTTCAATAATATGCTTTAATATTGTATTTCAAACTACATAAAGCATCAAGCACCTCATGAATTCCATTTTACTTCAAAAACTTCTTCCTCCCCAGACATGAATTACTTTTTCTTCTGTATTAATCAGTAAAATACAATAACAGGATTGCAACAGATCTTGTCTTTTTCAAAGTTTTTCTGATATTTTTAAAGTTACATCTTTTATTATAAAATATTTTTAATATAAATATTTTTACAATACTTTATATATAATATTTTCATAATAAAATTTCACTCATGTATTGTTGCAAAACATTCCACAACAGTCAATTTTAATCTAGATAAATGCTAAAAAAAATGTGCAATATGAATTTTTGATTTTTAATTACTTTTCATATTATGCTACTGTTATATAGTTTATAAAAAAATTAGATTGAATGAAGAATTAATTCTTTTTCACTTTAACTTTAATTATTGAGATTCTGATAAAAAGTAGTAAGAATAAATTCCCTAATCTTTTGCTTGAATTTTCAAATTTTGTGACTTTTCCATATGCTCTAGATTTAACCTGAACCATAAAAACCCAAAACAAGTATCTGAAAAAACACAAATCATTGAACTGAGTTTGTTAAATATAAAACTTCTTTGTATTTTTTGGGCATTAGCAGCATTCATAAAAGCACAAGAACAGAATTCCTTCACAAAATAGTCAAACGATGTTTAGGGTATCCTTCCTAACTCTTATAAATGCAAGGAGGATTTTAATTGTGTAGGGCAGTGTGTGTGTGTGTGGAAGGGGAGTTTGGCTGATGATCAGGAAGCTAAAAATTAAGTGGCAAAAATGAACAAAATGCTTGACTAATACTTAAAAGCTATTATTCATAAAGTTACTTACAAAATCGTGCCCTGGTTGCTGTGTAAATCTATAACTAAAAAAAATTTTAATAGAAATTTGAAAAAATTAAAAATGGAGAACAGTTTGTTGTACAAACTATGTGTTAAAACTTTCAAAATTTTATATTTATAATTGATTACAACAAAGAATTTTGCACATTATTTGTTTTTTGTATGAAATATTAGCCTGCCCAATGTGTAAAAAAATACTTCTTGTTATTCATATTAGGAAAATCTTAATAGTGAGGAAATAGCACTGGGGCCACTAGGCTTCCTACTGAGTAATCTGCCTCTGGTTATAAATAAGGGACTATGACGTAAAGAAGTCATTAGTATACAGCAAAGACTAAAATGTATATGAAACAAATTTATTTTTGATGCTTGAAATATTTTTTTTCTCCTACACACATCTACAACTCTTTTCAACATAAGATTGGGCTAGCCCTTTTTAATCTAATACTGTTCCATTCCACCCACACTCCCATATGCATTCGTTTACGTATATTTTGATGATCTTTAAATGTCTTTCACTATGCGAATAACTGTTTAAAAAAGATTTACTTTCAACTGAACAGAATATAATGAAATGCAGCCTATGAGCAACACAATTATTTTAAAAAATAAACGTTATAAAAAATTCAAATGAATTTCCTATTTTTAATTTGAAATTCAAATAATATTAATTAAATTACTTACAAATAAATAATAAAATAACGAAATTATCATGATCATTATCAAATGAAACGCAAAAACATTACTAAAAAATCAAAAAAATGCTGGGATACATGAAATTTCCTATTGTCATCTTATCAAATCCCTCAATCGTAGGGCTTTTGGCAGAAGATTAACCAAAGAAACTATATTAGTATTAACTAATTTTAGTAAATTGGCTGGGATCAGGATCAATAAATCGATGTTTTAAAAGTTATCAGACATTACAAACAAGACAAGACGCAAGACGCCAATGCAAGATGAATCGTATATATTTTTATATCATGATTCATTGAAAAAATCACTCAGATATTTATTTACTTGAATCTTGATTTTTGTCAAATGTTTTACATTCTTTTCCTAAAAAATAAATTTGTTTTTTTTGCTTGTTAATGGAAAATTTGTTGAGCATTTCTGTTACAGTAGATTTTTTTCATTGATTTAACATTCACATAAAATTCACCCTTCGTGATTCATTCATTGTGTTGGCGTCTCTCTATTTTTATGATAGCATGTACGAAATTGATTTATTCTGATGGTAACAGTAGTTAGTTTTTTAAATCAGTTTACTAACGCATTTTCATTTCTAAAAAAAAATATTGGTTGGATATATTTCTTTAGTTACTATTCTACTGAAAATTCTATAACTTATGATTCGATCGTATGATGACACAAAATTTTATGTATTGCAACTTGCATTTTTGATGCCGTTCATAATCATTTAAAATATTCGGCACAAATAAATTGAATATTTAGCTAGCCGAATAGTAACTATCAGATCGAATACTTCAATATTTTAGTAGTTAAAGATGATAAAAAATTAAATTTTATATAATATTTATTGCTGGTTACTTTCCTTTACATAAAAAAATATTTCTTCAGAAGTAAAATTTACACTATAAAAACTGTGCTTTGGGTTACTGTTTAATTTTTTTTAATTAATAGAATTTTTATTTTATGATTGTAAACATAATTTCCTTATTTTCTGAAATAAATATTTTAAAATCAAAGAGAAATTTTGGAGTATTTGAAAGAAAACAATACCATCATATGCTGTTTCTTCGACAGAAAAGCACTAAAATAAAAAAATACAAAATATATAAATATTATAATTTAGTCACATTATGCTAACTTGTATTAATTGTACATTTTCCGTGCCAGGTCAGTAATTATAGCAAGTATGGTGTCAGTTATAGTGATTAAAGTAATCTTTAGTTTCTGAAACTAGATACTGCAGCATTGCTAATAAGAGTTGCAATGTAATTATAATAATACATAACATTTTTTATTTACTTATCATAGTTTATTGGGATTTTTTGTAGTTCATTTTTAATATTTTTTATTACTTACAATGCTTATTTATTATACTTTATTCATTATTTTTTTTTTTTTATTATTGCCTATATTGATTTTTTATATTGATTAACATTTTTTTATTGTTTTATTTTGTTATTGCACAGATGCCATATGCACACAACATTGGTGTGACTCTATACCCACCACTCATAATCATTTAAAATATTCGGCACAAAAAAAATTGAATATTTACCTAGCCGAATAGTAACTATCAGATAGAATACTTTAATATTTTAGTTGTTAAAGATGCTAAAAAAATAAGTTTTATATAATTACAGGTACTTTCCTTTACATAAAAGAGAATATTTCTTTACAAGTAAAATTTACAGTATAAATATTGTTCTTTGAGTTATTGTTTTAAAAAAACTTTTTTAATTAAAACAATTTAATTTTTATGATTGCAAACATAATTTCCTTATTTTCTGAAATAAATATTAAAAAAAAAAAAAAAAAAAAAAAAAAAAAAAAACAGGATTTGGAAGAAAACTATATCTATCTTATGCTGGTTCTTTGTCAGAAAAGCACAAAAATAAAAATATATATATAAATATTATAATTTAGTCACATTATGGTAACTTGTACTAATTGTACATTTTCTGTGCCAAGTCAGGTACAATTGTATCAAGTATGATGCCAGTTAAAATAATTAAATTAATACTTAGTTTCTGAATCTAGATACTGCAGCGCTGCAATGTAATGATAGTAATACATAACATTGTTTATTTACTTATCATATTTTATGGGAATTTTTTTTATATGTTTATTTACTTATCATATTTTATGGGGATTTTTTTTATAGTTCATTTTTAATTTTTTGTATTATTTATTATTTTTGTATTATATTTTATTTATTAATTTTTATTATTATTGAGTAGATCGATTTTTTATATTGATTAACATTTTTATTATTTTATTTTTTTATTACTATTGCACAGATGTCACATACACACGACATTGCCGTGATTTTATCCGCACCACAAATTTGGTGAAAACTTTGTTTTGAAATGTTGCTGTAAGTGTTTATATATACAACTAGTGGCGCAGCCAGAATTCAGTTTTTTTTTTTTTTTTTTTGGGGGGGGGGGGGGAGGGTTGAGTTTCTGATAAAGGGGTTGCCAGTTATTTGAATCACCAGTTAATAGAATCAGTATACATTAAACTCCCTCAAATCCACACAGCATGGGACCAGAGGTTTTGCAGATTTCAGAATTTTGTGGATTTCTGGTCATTGCTTTTTTTACATTTTCTATTGATTTAATTTATTGATTAATTAATTGATTTTTATTTAATTTGAATGTTATTAACAATGAAATTGTAACTATTATGAAAGCTTACAATATAATAAAACATTAAAATAAGTAATAAACTAAAATAATAAAAATTTAGATAATTCATAACATGATTAAAATATTAAAAGCAAAGGTCAAGTTAATAATCAATAATGTGTGATTAAATATTTATTATAAAGATTAGATGGCTTTTTCAAATGAAATTCGTTTTATAAAGGTACATTACTAAGTCACATCAAAGTCACAAAATAGAGAAGTTTTATTTCAAGTTTAGCCAGACTTAATAACCAAAAAATTTTGGTTAATACATTAATATATTTGGTAAAAAAATTGTGATTACCGGTGATATCAGCAATATCTTATTTTTTCAAAAACAATTTTATTCTTCCATCATGAAAACACATGAATTCAGTAATATTAATGAAAATTGCAAATTAAAATATATATGGAATTGATATAAAAAAAGGCAAATTTTGTATTTACATCAAAACTGAAAGTTTCATTGTTTACATCTGTAAATTATGTGTGGATTTTCGAGAGTTGCAAATTTGAGGGAGTCTACTGCATTTACTGTATCAAATCACAATGCATCTTTTCCACAGTTACATTGGTCATATTTCATTTAAACAGCATTTACAATGTTAGTTTGGAAACATAAAAGGCAGGAAAAGACAATAATGAACCTATGTGTCAATCACTAAAACCGGTATTTAAGGTGTTTTCCACCACATGATATTACATGACATCGAATTTGGCATTACTTAATATAAATTTGTTGAAAATTTTGTTACAATATCTTTCTTATTATTAAAGTTCTCTAAAAATATCTGGGTATGAATTGAACAGGAAATAATCACTTTTTTAGCATAAGATGTCTAAAAAAAGTGACAGTTCAAATAATTAATTTTCACTTAACTAATGCATGTAATATGCACTTTCATAGTTTTAAGTGGAATTTTTGCTATTTAATTAAATCACTTTGTTAAATGGAATCTGATTAAACAAAGTGGGAGATTCAGAAATACACAAAAAGTTTAGATATTAAATTTGGTTTTGATTCATAAAAGCGGCAATTATAGCAAAATTCCTTAGCTCTGGGAGGGATTTTAGCCCCAGAAACCTTCCCTTTGTCTGTGCCACAGTATACAACTTGTGACATTGATAATGATTATTATGTTTATTATTTTGTTTACTATTTACTACTGTTTATTTATTTCTGTAACTGTTGTTTCTTTTTAAAATAAATTGTTGAAACAAAATAACGTGGTTTTTGTATGAGGGATAACACCTGCAATTGCACTAATATGGTGCATATACAACATCTGTATAGTGTTGAATTCAGGGGGGGGGGGGACATTACCATCAGGAGCAATAAAATGCCCTCACCAGGAAAATTAGAGATTTTGGCTTTTCAGTTGTCAAAAAGTGAAATCCCCCCCCCCCCCCCCTCCAGGAATTCTATAATGTTCACAGAACTACAGAAATCCGTAAAGGAGAAAAATTTCTGAATTCAACACTGCATCTGTGCCTTATTATTTACCATTTTTGACAATTTTATTATACTTAATAGTGTTAAATTACAGTTTTAAATGTGATTGGCTATGATAAATAGGATTGGTACCATAATTTTAGGAAGAAATGCTGTGGTGTTTATATGTTTCAAACTAAAATGTTTAAAATGTGGCATTAACATGCGTTCTTTTTTTTCAGCAGGCATGATTCTGTTAATAATTTCTCTGAAAATTAAAAAAAAAAAATAAGTCATAAATTCGAAAATTTGGACATAAAATGTATTGTGAATTTCAATAAATGATCACAAAAACAAGCTAATTTTGATTTCGTTATTCGTTCAATGAAAAATCGCCAATTTCGTCAAAAAATCGCAAAAAAGCAAATTTTGTGGAAATATGAAAAAAATCCTGCAAATTTCATTAAAAGATTGTAAAATTATCCCCACAAATTTTGCAAAAAATTGCAAAAAAACCCTACAAATTATATCAAAAGCGCATGGAAAAATGCATAGTTAGTGCTAACAATAGATTTCCCTCTTCTCCCCCCCCCCACCCTCTCATTTGCAAGCTTTCTGAAAATTTATTCTGAAATGAATCAGATTTTTTTTAATACTCATATTCATCCCTGTCTTAAAGATTCAGGCACCAAATTTAAAATGATGTGGATAGGCCGAAATTTTCATATCCAGGTGAGCAAAATATATTGGTCCTGCCTAATATAAATGCTAAAATTTTGTCCCATGCAACCAAGAAAAATCAATAAAATAAAGTCTGGGCGTGGCTTAACCAGACTCAATTTTTCATAGAGCATCAGATTATCTCTTAATCAACATTATCCTATCATTAAAATTGTTTAAGAAATATTTTATACATATTCATGCAAATATTTTGCATACTCAAACTTACCCTGCTCCCATACTTTTGCTAACCCGACCCTTACTTCAGTTGGGGCCCGACCCAAAGCAGCATTCAGTTCTGCACCAAGGGTCTGATATTAATATGAGATATAACATTAAAATGTTCATGCAAGAAGTATTTTTTAAATATTAACAATATTGCTAAATATTTTTAAAAACAACCCAAAAATAAAACATATTCAGTTGTAATAGCTAAGACGTCGTGCGGAAAGTTAAAATCATTAAAATCAACGTTTAACACACAATAAATAAAATCATGCTACAGACGTATACCGTAAAATACCGTTAATCCGCCCTTCCCGATCAAACGCCCCCTCCCCACTTTATAAAGAATTTGAAATTTTCAAAAAATCCCGAGAAAGCGCCCTCCCTCCTGATTCTCAAAGGCGATTGAGAGCGAGATCAATCATTTTGAAATGAATGAATCATGAATCTTTGATGAAATGTGCGTTTTTTCAAGATTTTTTAATTGATTTCTTGCTTGTTTTGGCTTTTTTTTACTAATTTCTCCTTTATTCTGCATTTTTTCGACAGAATTTACGTTTTTAAATTTAAAAAAAACCAAATTTTTTCAAGTATCAAAAATGATGATTCATTCAACGAATCATTCATTTCATGATGATTCATTCCTATAAATTTTTTTGAACGATCGCGAAAAAATCCCGTGTAAGCGCCCTCCCCTAACTATTATACGATTTTTCTTTTCGTTTGGGGGGGCGGATTAACGGTATTTTACGGTATGTTTCTCGAGCACCAGAGCTTGCTTCCTCAGTGTACAAAAGGTAAAAATGTATAAAATCAGAAACCCCCCAACTTACAGCAAGTCAGAAACCCAAATAACCGCAAACATAGTACCAAAATACCAACAAGCCTCACCAACCAATAAGATTAAACCGGAAATGAGGTGTTATGACATAGTAAATCTAACCAGAAAGTTGAGATGTCATCATCAAAGAATCATCAATGTATCTGCAATAAAATGGGAAAGTGATGAGGCTAAACATTTTAATCTCAAAGTAATGTATATATAAATCAGCTAAGAAAGGGCTAAGGACATAGTTGGGGAGGGGGTATAGTTCTTAATGAGATTTACAAAAGAGCTTGAATTCTTAACAGTGTAAACATTGGATATTGAGATAGGGGGGCAGTGTGACAGTAAAGGGTTTACGGTAAACACGGGTGTCAAAAGAGGCTAATTGACGCGTGACTAAAACGTCAAGAAATGGCAATTTGTTATCGTTTTCGACTTCATAAGTGAATTGAATGACTGGATCTATTTGATTTAAAATAGTCAAAATATTATCAACAGGAGAAACAGAGGGGTCGATGAGTGGAAAAGAATCATCGACATATCTGCAATAAAATGGGAAACTGATGAGATTAAACATTTTAACTTCAAAGTAATGCATATAAAGATCAGCTAGGAAAGGGCTAAGGGGGTTACCCATAGCTAAGCCATCAGACATGGAATAGAATTGGTTGGAAAATTTAAAAGTATTTTGTTTTAAACAAATGTTGAATAAATCAACAATATGATTAATTTCGTGATCAGTGTAATGGAATTCTTTTAATCTGAGAGTGAGGCATTGAATTGCACCAAGAACAGGAACATGTGTAAACAGAGATGTGACATCAAATGAAACCATTCTCAAAGAGGGGGAAGGAGTATAGTTCTTAATGAGATTAACAAAAGAGCTTGAATTTTTAACAGTATAAACATTGGATATTGAGAGAAAAGAAAAACGCTTAACCAGATATCTGGCAAGCGGGTAAGAGGCTGAACCGATATTGGAAACAATCGGACGGAGAGGGACACCAATTTTGTGTACTTTTGGTAAAGCATAAAAACGACTACAGTTAGCAATGGATGATTAATTGCATGATCAGTATAATGGAATTCTTTTAATCTGAGAGTGGAGGATGAAACCCTCTTTGAGAATGGTCTCATTTGACGTTACATCTCTGTTTACACATGTTCCTGTTCTTGGTGCAATTCAATGATTCACTCTTAGATTAAAAGATTTCCATTATACTGATCATGAAATTAATCATATTATTGATTTATTCAACATTTGTTTAAAACAAAATACTAACCAATACTAAAATACTAAAAATTTTCTAACCAATTCTATTCCATGTCTGATGGTTTAGCTATGGGCCCTAGCCTTAGCCCTTTCTTAGCTGATTTATATATGAATTACTTTGAGGTTAAAATGTTTAGCCTCATCACTTTCCCATTTTATTGCAGATACATTGATGATTCTTTTGCACTCATTGACAGGGCTGTGTTTTTGCCGGCAGAAAATAGTTTCTGCCGTGCCAGTGGCAAAAAGTGGTTATAATCGGTTTTTACTGGCAACAACTGGCATAAACGCATTTTATGACATAATCTGAGACTTTTTAGTGATATTAAATTGCTTATATATATTTTATTCAGAATAAATAATAAATAAAATATTGTGCATAGTTTTGATTTAAAAAATAAATGAATTAGAATTTTATAGTTTTGAATCTTTCAAGAAGAATTATCCATATTATTTGCAGATAATTGAAAATGATATTCAGGACGTAGCAGTTGTTAAAATTGTAAATAAATATCATGATTTATAAAGAGTTAAATACTTGTTACAAATGTTAAAGTCTATTGCCATCGTTTAGATAAAAGTTAAAAACATGATTGTTCTATTACAGCTGCTCATAAAATTTGCTTAACTTTACTTAATGATGGAAATATTATGGAAACTCACAACTGCAAGATTCAAATCTCATTTAATGCAGTGCTAGCTTATTTAATTCATCTTAAGTATATGGGATCAAAATTGACATTTGAGAATAAAGAAAGGGCAAGAAAATTGCTTGTTGATATTCATCTAAATTTTGTGCCATATATATTAACCCCATTGCAAAATAAACTCCTTTAAACATATTTCCCCAAGGAAGTCCTAGAAAATATTATGATTTCTGTGGGTGATTGCTTTTAAAAATAAATATCGGTGAAAATGAACATTTTTCAAATTTTACATCCTCAATAATGACATTACCAACAAATAATGCTGGTCTTGAATGAATATTTTTTCATTCAGAACAAATTAAAAAGACAGTCTAGGTTAAGAAAAGTTAGCAAAATCAATAATATACATTATAGAATGCTCTTAGTTTATTATTACTTTTTCAACAAAAGTAAATTTGTTTTTTCAATATTGTTATATAATTGTACAAGATATTTCATTAAGTTTTTTTTCTGTTATATTTGTGCTACAATTATTTAATTATATATTTTAAATAAGAACCATCTCTTTGTATGTACTAGTAGATAACTTTTAAGGTTTTGCAGTGTATTATTTATTTAAAAATACTCTGAAAAGTGATGTTAAAATATAATAGAATTTTTTGTATATACAGTATAACATCTTTAGTTCGGACATCCATAATACGGAAACTTCTGTAATCCGGACATTTCGGTACGTTTATTTATTTTTATTTAGAATTAGAGATAATAGATGGCGCCACAGGTCTTATGTAAAGGAATTTCAGAAAATGGTTAAGAAAATGAAAAATTACTTAGTAACTCGACGTTTTTTTTTTTTTTGTTTTTTTTTCAATATTAAAACTGTAGGAACTCTCTAAATTACATTTGTTTATAATATAAGCGTCTTTATAGTTACAAAGTTGTAAAAATTCATGATTGATCATGAATTGAATCATGATTTCAGTTATTTTTCTTTTTCGAAAAATAAGATGGCTCTAATATACCACAAAATCGGATTTTTTTATAGTTATTTATTTTAAGTATTTAACTTATGACTTACTTTGATATTTATAGTTGCTATATATTTAATTTTTTATGTTATATATCATATTTTTAAGTATGGTACTGTAATTATAAGATTGATTTTTAAATTATAATTGTAAATCTTAAATTTCTCACTGTATTTTATTTTTTATTTATTTATTTATTTATTTTTGGTTTTAGAATTTAGTTTTTCAATATTTTTCATGATGAGTCTATTATTCTAGTGATGTGCATTACTTATTTAATCATTAAGCACAAATCGCAATTTTTTAAAAAATCGTACGTTTGTTTTTAAATTTTATGATAGACTGCAGCACTGCATAGAATTTACACTACATAAAATATAATTAAAAAAACAATCGTTTTTGAGCGTTTTGAGTTGATTTTTCTCAATGTTTGCGATTATCCAGTTCCTTGCTATTTTGTATTGCCATATTAATAAGAGATATTATAGTACTATCATTAAACTTCATGCATCTTAGCTACACAACTTCTGTAATCCGGAATTTTCTATAATTCGGACTCGCTGTAATCGCGACGATTCCGGATTAAAGAAGTTATACTGTATATATTTTTCTTTTTTTTATAACTTTTAAATTGAAATTCAACCGTAAACAATAATATCAATAGTCAAACTTGTGCAGCATCAGATTACTGCTATGAAAATTTCTGTATTCAAGTGACAGAAAATTATTAAATAAACAAAGTATATTTATATGATCCTTTTGAAACTTTTTGCTACTTTAAATAACATTTATAATCTTCATTTTAATTTAACTAAATTCTTTATACATTAAATACATATGTGAATTATGAATCGTAGCAGCTTAAAGTTCTTATTAGTATTATTTCTTAGTTTCTGCCAGTCTTTGCCACTTACTGGCAGAAACTAGTTTCTGCCATGCCGGTTTTAACAGGTTATAACCGGTGGTTTAAACCATCCTGGCAGACACTTGCCAGCCCTGCTCATTGACCTATCTGTTTCTCCTGTTGATAATATTTTGACTATTTTAAATCAAATAGATCCAGTCATTCAAATCACTTATGAAGTCGAAAACGACAACAAATTGCCATTTCTTGACGTTTTAGTCACTCGTCAATTAACCTCATTTGACACCTGTGTTTACCGTAAACCCTTTGCTGTCACACTCCCCCCCCCCTTCTCAAAAAGCTTGTGCTTTTCTTTATTTAATTAATAGAGTCACTTAATTTGTTCAGATAACAGTTCTATTAGTGATGAGTTAAATTACATTAGATCAGTTGCTATAGATCGTGGCTTCAGTTTATCATATATCAACAAATTAATTTCTCATAGTTTTAATAAACATCTCGATGATCCTGATTCTTCTGCTACACCAGTTTCTTATTCTAGTTTAATTATTTTACCGTTTCATCAAAGCATTAGCTTTAAAGTTGCAAATACTTTGAAACTTTATGATTTCAAAATAGTATTCAAACCAGTCAATAAATTAACTTTTTCTCAATTAAAAGATCAAATTTCTTTTCTGAATTATTGGGGTATTTACAATATACAATGTGAGTGTGGTTTGTCCCATATTGGACAAACAAAACGTAAACGTAAACGAGAAAAAGAGTCGTCGAATATATAGGTTATGTTAAGAGAAAAGAGTTGAAGAATTCCTCTATTGCTTCTCATTGTTGGGAGCAGGGCCATAATTTTAATTTTACCTCAGCCACTATTATCCAAAAATGCACTTCTCCGCTTGACTTAGACTTTTTTGAAGCACTCCATATATATAAAGTAAAAAACTCCTTGGTTAATGATCTATCAAGTATACCGTACATGTCAACTTTCTGGTTAGATTTACTATGTCATAACAGCTCATTTCCGATTTAATCTTATTGGTTGCTGAGGCTTGTTGGTATTTTGGCACTATGTTTGCGGTTATTTGGGTTTCTGACTTGCTGTCAGTTGGGGGTTTTCTGATTTTATACATTTTTACCTTTTGTACACTGAGGAAGCGAGCCCTTGTGCTCGTGAAACGTATACGTCTGTAGCATGTTTTTATTTATTATGTGTTAAACGTTTATTTTAATGATTATATTCAATTGTATTGTTAAAATCTCTTGTATTTAAGAACCAACACAGTGATGGCAAATATTTTTTTTTCTCTTAGTAGTCATTTCGTGGTTAAATGCTGTTAGAACGAAATCTTCTAATTTAAATCTATATTTATTTCTTTGACATTGTGACAGCTGATAATGTACCAAACAGAGCGATAGAAGAAGTGGGGGAAAAAAGAAGGCAGCTGGAACGCACTTTACCTTTTCATAATTAGCATGAATCATATAATGTTTACAATCCTTATCGCTCCACATGCAAGGGAATGATAAAAGTAGGCCATCAAATTTTTTCCAGACCGACTGCTTAGAATCAAATAAAAAGTTTGATTTTGAAAACTTTATTATTCTTATAAAGCACGAATACACATAAATAACGGCTGCATTCACTATAAGTCTTTTTTAATTATCATTTATTAATGTTTAAAGAAATTAAATAGTGTGTTTTTTTTAAGTTTTTGATAAGGGGAAGAAATATTTAGAAATGTGGAAAGTTGGTTTTTTGAACTGAATTTTCAGACAATACAGCTTAGGAAAGTCATCTCCAAATAACAGTCGCTTATAACTTATGATGTAATATATTTATCAAAAATGGAAAAATGCATTAGATTTTAAATCATTTTGATAGATATGTGAGCAAATTCTTTGCTTTTCCATTTAAAAATGTGTTTTAATACCAGATCTCGATGAATTATTGTGCAAGATTTCTTTTTACCCCCGCCTTTTAAAAAGCGCCCGTATTTTTGATATACAGATTGTTTTAGAAATGATTAGAATGAAAAATTTTATATCTTATTCATTTGACAAAATAGGATGTGATAATATTAATTAATTTGTAGGTTAAACTACTAATTATTAAAATTAGTACATTTATTATCTATTTGTAAATAATTTTAATACGGACATGAGAAATATCATTTTATCCCGTTCAAACATGCTATTTAAGATATTTGAGTTACAGGTGATACTCTGCTAATGCCCAATCATTCTCATAATGCTATTCAGTATACAGAAAAAATTACACAATTTCAACAGGATTTTTTCTTTTAAATATTAGCTGTAAAAAATAAATAATTTTGAATATTGTACTTACATTATTTTTTTAATTAATAATTTCATATTTATGTGCTTGTGGTTTCTAAAATTTAGTTTAATATGTTTTTTGTTGCTATATAATTTGCGATACGTCAAGGTAATATTGCAGTTTATCACTTGCCCCATATTCCGGAATTTAAGCTGCAAATTTTATGTGATTTTAAGTTATTTTTTCATATTTATGTTATTTAAATAATATTATTATTTTCAAATTTTGTATTTAAATTATTTATTTCTAAATAATTTCATGTTTATGCTTTCTTAATTCAGATGAATGTGTTGATGTTAAGCACATCAGTTGTGAATACTGCAGAAATTTCGCCTACGGCGTTTATGGCGTTGCGGTTTTTCTTCGAGAAATTACGGTAATCTTTTACAACAATACAGCGTATCATAACTAATCAAAATTATGATTATTTTGATTATTTATATTGATGATTATTATGATTATTTGTATTGATGATTATTTATCATAGTTTATGGGATATTTTTTATCATTTTTATTTATATAGGAATGCACAACCTGTGGCCCGCGGGCCAAAAGTGGCCCGCGATGGGTTAACGTGTGGCCCGCGAACTTCGTCAATTTACAACTAGAAAAAAATGCAATTTTTATGCAAAATTCGAAGAAAAATCGTAAATTTCATCAATTTACCATGGGAAAAAATTAAAATTTCGTCAGTCACTTAAGAATCGCAGAACAGGCTCGGAAAAAATACAAAATTCATTCATCAAATGCTGAAAAATCGCACACTTAGTTCATCAGGTATGAAAAAAACGCAAATTTTGCCCATGAGATTCGGAAAGAAAATAGCAAATTTAGCCGATCGGACACGGAAAAATCGCAAGTTTTGTTAATCAGAAACTGGAAAATCGCGAATTTTGTCGGTCGGACTTGAAAAATCGCACATATCGTTGATCGTACAAGAAAAAATCGCCAGATTTGTTGATGCACGAAAAAATTGCAAATTAAAATTCATCGGCTGCGGAAAAATTGCATGTTTTCTAGGTTTATCTCGTGAAAAAAACGAATTTCGTTGTTTGAGCATGGGGAAAATCGCGAATTTTGTGATTATGCGCGGAAAAATTGAAAGTTTCGTTGATCGACTGCGAAACAATCATGAGTTTTGTAAGATTATCAAGAGAAAAAAAATCGCGAATTTCATCTTGCCACGTAAAAAATGTAGTTTTCGTCAGTTAAAGGCAGAAAAAGCGCTAATTCTGTCGATCGGACACGGAAAAATTGCGAGTTTTATTGATCGGGCTCCAAAAAATCGCAAGTTTCGTTGATAGGACACGGGAATATCGTGAATTTTGTCGATCTCGCGCAGAAAAATTGCAAATTTTGTTGATAAGGCTCAAATAAAATCGCGAATTTTATCTATCCGGTGCGGAAAACTTAGGAATTTTATCGATCAGGCGAAGAATAATCGTCAATTTCGTCGATCGGCTTTGCAAATTATGTCGATCAGGTTCATGAAAATTACGATTTCCGTTAATCGGCTTCATAAAAATCGCGAATTTCGTCGATAAGGTTTGTAAAATTTGCTAAATTCGTCGATCTGGTACGGAAGAGTCGCGAATTTAGTCAATCATGTGAGAAAAAAATTCAATTTGAGTCGATCAGCTTCTTAAAAGTTGCAAATTTCAGCGATGGGCTTCGTAAAATTCGCGAATTTTGCTGGTCAAGCGTCATGAAGACCATGAATTTTCTCGCTTGTTTACGAAAAAATCGCGAATTTTGTTGATCGGCTTTGAAAAATCATGAATTTGCTGATCGGCTTTCGTAAAAATTGCTAATTTTGTTGATCAAGCGCGGAAAGTTTTTGAGTTTTCTCGATTAGCTTAGTAAAAATCGAGAATTTCGTCGATCATGCGAAGAAAAATCGCGAATTTCGCTGATCAGCTTTGTAAATATTGCAAATTTTTTCGATCAGCTTCGTAAATACCATGAATTTTGTCCATCGGCTTCGTAAAAGTCGCGAATCTTGTCAATCGGCTTCCTAAAAATCGATAATTTCATCGATCAGGTGCAGAAAAATCGAAAATTTTGTCGATCAGCCGCGGAAAAATCTCAAATTTTATTGATCATGTCATGAGAAAGCGCAAATTTCGTCAATCGGCTAAATAAAAATTGCAAATTTCGAAGATCGGATTCGTAAAAATTGCTAATTTTATTGATCAAGCACAGAAAAATTGTGAATTTTGTTAATCAGGTGCGGGCAAATTGCGAATTTTCTCAATGGGTTTCGTAAAAATCGTGAATTTCGTCGATTAGCTTCGTAAAAATCGTGAATTCCGTCGGTCAGTCGCAGAAAAATCGCGAATTTTATCTATTATGCGAAGAAACATAGCGAATTTTGTCGATCAGTTTCGTAAAAATCGTGAATTTTGTCGATTAGCTTTGTAAAAATCATGAATTTCGTCGATCGGCTATGTAAAATTGGTGAATTTTCTCATTTGGTTTTGTAAAAATCGCTAATTTTCTCAATCCATTTCGTAAGAATCGCAAATTTTGTTGATCAGGCACAGAAAGATCGAATTTTCTCGATCGATTTCGAAGAAATTGGAATTTTGTTGATCACTTTCGTTAAAAGTCCAAATTTGGTCGATCAAGCATGGAAAGCTGCAAATTTTGTTGATCGGGCATTAAAAAATAGGGAATTTCAGTGACGAGGCACGGAAAAAGCTTGTTGATCGTCTCCTTCCCTCTCATCCCATAAAATTTGCATTTTTTTCGGCCCCGACCACTTTTTTTTAGCACTTTTAATAAAACAAATTTACTCTCCTGAATAAAGTCAAGGAATATTATTATATATTGAGAATAATCCTTGCTATATCTGTTATATATACAAAAGTAAAAACTGCTGATATATCTTTACCAACTGAATGGGATATTTTGATTGGTTAAGCGAACCTAAAGGGCGTATCCCGCCACTTCCCTCTGAAAACATTTTTTATACGATTACTAGCTGAGTCGCCCGGCGTTGCCCGGGCCCGTAATAATATTCTAAAATAGACCTGAAATTCGTACTATAAAATGTTACAGAAAGACCTAATCTCGAACTTAATCGCCGCTGCCTATGGTACCGTTTAGCAGAAATGCTGTGCACACACGGTAAAAGAAAAGGGGGGGGGGTGGGGGTAAGTTTCCCATTCTACCACCAGATGACGAACTCTTTTCTTAACAAAACCGTTTCCGGACTTAAGAAAGATATTTCATGAAATTATTATTCGAAAATACGGGTGAGTACACTTTTAAAATTCTATATTAAATATGCATTATTTATCCCAGGGCTCTGAAATATCCGCATCTGAAACGGTACGGTCTCAAATATTTGATCAATACCTCTCTAAAATAATTACTGCTTCCCTACCCCCTACCCTACTTTTAAAATTTATATTAAGTGTTATAAACAATCTGAAAGTTTTATATTATATTTATTCCAGGCCTTAGTGAAAATCCCTCATTTGCAATGGTAGAAAACGGTACAATTTTAAATATTTGATCGCTCCTCCTAAAAAATCCCCCGCCCCGAATTTCATGCTCACTTACCTTTAAAATATTTACTATGCGTTATAATGTATCTGAAAGCTCAAAACAATCGTTTTGTGAGTTTTATTTCTTAATTTTAGTTAATTCGCGTTTCAGCGTTTCTTTTTCTTTTTTTAAATCAACTTTTTATTTAAAAGAAAACTTGGATTTTTACAAATTTACATATTATTAAACAACGATTAAAGATATAGCTCAATGCATAATTTTAAAACCTCTAAATGGTGTATTTTTAAAAATTTAACAGTGTACCAAAAAACATTTGTGGTTTCCATATACTTGCTTTTTAAATAGAGCAAGTCATCCAAGTAACGAATTAATAATTAATATATAAGGTTGTAACTGAGCGACTGCAAAGAAATTTATATTTTTAAAATCAGCGAAAAATTCTTCATTTGAATTGATAAAAATTAAATTCATAAATTAAACATTCGAAAATATTTACTGGTCGTCTAAAAATGCCACTACTATCTGACGCCCAGCTGTCTCAATTACAAAACACCTGCTCTCGTTTAGAAAGATTTCTCGAAATTCTGTTTCTTTGAAAGGAAATAAAATGAGATTTTATGATGGATTTTTACAGATTTTTCAACTATTTACAGGAGTATGAAAATTATTTTTAGAATTTCTGAAAGAGGAATTTTTTCTGCATGTAGCTGTCTAATTTTTGAGTTTTTAGGTCCAGAAGGATTTAAAATACAGCCCTTTAATAAAAAGCCTTCGAATAATTTTTTCTAGTACATTCATCGCCATGGCAGCCCTGTATTTACAGTAACCCTTTTCCTTTTCTTTGAATTTTCGAAGAAATATTCTGTGGTTTAAGTAAAATATATGCCCTTATTGAATTATGAATACTTTTCCTTTCTTCTAATTTAGGGATTTTAATTAATTTCTCAACTAATTATTAGAATTTTAAAATTCTGAGGGTCAGGTGCATTAGGAAAGGCCTTGGCCAATCTTCACAAAAAATTTGAACTTCGTACGTGCCGTAGTTTTCGCTAACTATCGCAGACACACACACAGAGCGATTTGTTATTTTATTAATATAGATAGATAGGCCACAGAACACCTTCAAAATCGAATTTTCTCCAAGTTATTGATGTGGCCCTCGATCACCCAGACATATTTGTAAGTGGCCCTTCTCTGGAATAGGTTGTGCACCCCTAATTTATAATATTCATTTATTAGTACATTTTATTTATTAATTAATTTTTTTATTAAGATTTTCAACAATTTTATGTAGATTTAATAATGTTAAATTACAGTTCTCAATGCAATTGGCAACCATAAATTTGATTGTAAACTATTTTTGGAAATCTTTTTCTGGACCCATTATACTTATGTGGCAAATGATGGTTTGTTCCTTTTTATAAGTAAAACATTTTTTCACATAAACATTACACTAAAAAGGTCTTTGCTTTGAGTTATTTCAAGAAAAATATAGTTTAGTGTTTTTTGCTATTTCTTACTTTTTAAATTTGATGATTTTTTTCTGTTCCAACAAATTAATAAAATTTTGCTATACTATATAAGAAATATTTTTAAATTAAAGAAAAATTTTTAATGTATTAGAAAAAAAAATCATAGCTCGTATTGCTCGTTTGTCAAGTAGGGATTAGAATAAAAATATAATACAATAGACTCTTTCAAATCCACAAAATTTGGGACCAGGTGTTGTGTGGATTTTAGAATTTTGCGGGTTTCTGATCATTGATTTACTTACATTTTTGAAACAGTAATTTGATTGATATTTAAGCATTATAATGCATGCATATAATACATAGAAATAATTAGGTAAAATATTTAAATAAAAGAATAGTTAAAAACAAGTAAATATTACAAAAAAAGTTAAATAAAATAAAATTTTAGAAATATAATTAAATAAAGTAAATAATTAAGATACAATACTAAATATAAATAATAATGAGGAAGAATCAATCTTTTTCTATAAAGAAAAATATTTACCTTTGTTAATTAACAAAAAAAGCTTGATTAATTTTAAAATATTCATTTTATAGAACAAAAACTATCCCGCACCTCGTATTACAAACACTACCAAATGGTCACTGGAAGTTACATTATGCTGGAACTATGATACGATAATGATTATTTCGATTAAATATTGATCATCGTAATTAGTAAACCGGATGTAGATCAAAATTCGTTTCGTGACTAGCAGGGATGAGGAAATAGTAATAGAACTATAAAATAATAATTTTATATAGCAAAAATTATCCTACTACATGAATCCTACAAACACAATCAAACGACCTTTGAAAGTTATATTGCACTGCAACTAAGATATGATAATGATTATTTCGATTAAATATCGATCATTGTACGTCTAAGTAACATATTATTTAACACTGCAGAATTTAAATTAAAAGACATTTAAAAAAAGGAAGAAGTTGAAAATGATTTAAAAATAGAAATTGATATAGAGTTATTTGTATTGCGTTAACCGCTGACTTCAGCGCCATCTTTAATTTCATTGTTTACATCTGAAAAATGCGTGGATTTCTGGCATTTGCAGATTTAAGAAAGTCTACAGTAATGCAATTTTTTTTCTTTATTGGTGAGATTTCAGAAAGAATAATTTTCCTGTTCCTTTCAGTTTTGCAAGGAAGTTTTGAAATGCACCAAATAAAAATATAGTGTCTGAAGTGGATGATCACCTTCAGAGATTATAAACTTACAGATTGTTCCTAAAATCTTAGGACAAACTGATATGGTCCACATAAATATCTTTTTAACAAGAACGAACATCTGATTTCTCATATACCATCAGAAATTCAATATATTCATTAAAAAATAGAGGGTGTGTCACTACAATATAAAATTGGGTTTTTATTTCACATCGATAAGAATAGTGAACATATTTTAGCGAAATTTGTATATAATACTAATTTTGCTTGCTTGCATTTACAATAATAATATCAGAAGTAGCTGAGTTTCTGCTGGTGACACAGTATAAGTGCTATCCGCTGAATTCTAAATGCAGGAATGTCTAACTCAATGTTGTTTAGATGAAATTGGTGTAATTCATACTGTCAGTTCTTGTCATGTATATGGCTATATAATATATCAAATAGTATTGATTTTAATAACATATCGCCTCAATCAATTTTTATCTTTGTTAAATATCAATATTATCATCTCATTATATCAATGCAATGCAATTTCTCACATTGATATCAATGCTACAAGGAGAAAAGTCCTTCCGGCAGTACCTGTAGGAAGAGGTAGATTTCATATAGCTTATTTATTTATTTATTTTAAATTATGTTATTCAAACATTCGAAGCTCAAATTAGTGGAACCCGATTATATAAGATTGAATACTAGTTTTTGTCAATATTCAATATTATTGGGAGTTTTTAGAAACTAACAATATTTTTTTCAAGCTGGTTTTATTTTAAGCGATTTATAGGGCTGCCAAATTCCACGATATCATGAAGTGTATGCCATTTTAAAACAACATGATGGATAAAACAAACCAACGAGCTTGGTTCTTAATTCATGAAAAAATTAATTCTACGAAATTTTAATTCATGTGCAAATGCACACTTACATTGAAATTGATTAATATATACGAGTGTTGTCGCGGGCAAATTGATTTTTTTTTAAAGTCACCCACATTAGAAATTCAAACTGCTATATCTCAGGCTTCTTTTGAGGTAAAGACAAAGCAAAAAATACTCCAAAATTCATTTTTAAGATCAAACACTTTAAAAAACCTTTTTTTAAATTTCTGATTTTTGTTTGTACATTATTATGCATTTAAAAGATTTTTGACAAACATAAATGGGCGCCATTTCGGAACAAAATGGCGGATGAAATTGACCAGTGAACTCGGCCAAGACATTGGTATGTACTATGTACACACGGAGTTATATTAAAACCAGTTTACAAATATGCGTATTATCACGTGACAAATTTCAGGCCATTCCAAAATGTCAACCACACTGGAAATTGAAAGTGCTATAACTCAGCCATTTTTCAAGATATAGATGAAACAAAAAATGCTCTGGAATCTTTGTATCAAGGTCAAACATATCAAAGAAAAATATTTTTCAATTTTTTACTTTTTTGCACCTAACATTAAAATTTAAAAAAAAATTAATTTTCCGCCTTTTTGAAACAAGATAGCTGATGAAACTGGCCAACGAACTCGTTCCAGATATCGGTGTGTACTATCTACCCACAAAGTTACATTCAAATCGGTTTATAAATACGCTTGTTATCACGTGACGAAAATCAGAACATTTCAAAATGTGAGCAACACTAGAAATTAAAAGTACTATAACTCAGCCATTTTTTTAAGATACAGACGAAACAAAAAATGTTCTGTAATCTTTGTATCAAGGCCAAATGCATAAAAGGAAAATCTTTTTCAATTTTTCTCATTTTTGTATTTAATTTTGAATTTTAAATTAAGATAAATTAAATGGCCGCAGTTTTGAAACAAGATGGCGGATGGAACTAGATAACGAACTCGGTCTAGGCCTCATCATTCACTATGTACACACCAAATTACATCCAAATCGATTTATAAAAACATGTGTTATAACGTGACAAAAATCAGATCGTTTCAAAATGTCAGCCATACTAAAAATTTAAAGTGCTGTAACTCAGTTATTTTTTAAGATATAGATTAAATAAAAAATGTTCTGAAATCATTGTTTTAAGTTCTAACACATAAAAGCAAAATATTTTTTAACTTTTAATTTTTTTCCCATTTAATTTTAAATTTTAATTTAAAAAAATAAATGGTCGCCATTTTGAAACAAGATGGCGAATGATGCTGGCCAACGAACTCAGTCGAGACATTTGTATGTGCTATGTACATACCAAGTTTTCTTCAAATCGGTTCATAAATACGATTGTTGCAGCATGACAAAAATCATATATATATATATACAGGGTGATTCAGCTCGTCGGTGACAAACTTTAAGGATCGATAGAGCACACCTAGACGAACATTTTTGAATAGGGAATGTAGGGTCCCTGACGCGATGGTAAGGCGCTAGGCGCTTTCGAAAATTTGGGTGCCGAAATTCGAAACGTCATAAAAACTAGGGAAATGGTTAGATTTTCTTGCTTGTTGCGTCGAAATGATTCTGTTTGTTTAGACTTTCTTCAGTACCAATTTGATAAGCGTATCTCTTAAAACATGGATAGGGGGCGCTGCAGACTTTGGAGAGCTAGACAACAACTTTAAGCCCGTTATTTTGATAATTTAACACATGCTCGCCAAAGTTTATACTCTAACTTAAAGTTTGAACCCAAAAGTAGAGCCCTGCAAAAAGCGTAAGAGCCGGAATAAAATGTCAAAGTACAGGGTGGTCGAAACTCGAAGGCTCCTAAGAGATAAACAAACAGATTTCTTGACTTATGGCATGCATTTTCATGATTCTGTTTGCTGGGGCTCTATGAAACTCAGTTGAACGGTACAAAAAGAAACATCGATAGGGGGCGCTTTGGGCAAAAAACATAATTCGTTGACATTTCGGACGCTAACTGGAAACGGGGCGCTACGATGAGTTAGTAATAATGAAAACACATTTTCTACCTCTGCTCAACACTTCTGAATAAATTTAGACCAAAAACATCAATGATACTGGAAATTTATTTACAAAAAATAACACTACAGAAGATGCTCGAAATTTCGACCTTGGGCCATGATGCAGGCTTCGCACCTCCGTCGCATTGAGGAGTGTGTGTTTCCAACAATGCCAGGAGTATCTCTGATCTGACCTGCAGCTGCCACAATGCGCGCCACAAGTTCTTCAGCACTGCTGACAGGTGTATGGTATACCTCGGCCTTCAGGTAACCCCAAAGGAAGAAATCCAAGCAGGTGAGGTCTGGTGATCGGGCAGGCCAGTGAACTGGACCCCCACGCCCGATCCACCGCTGGCTATACCTTGCGTTTAGATGGAGACGCACGTCGTTCGTGTAATGGGCCGGAGCTCCATCGTGCTGGAACCACATCTAGCGACGCGAACCTTCGGGTACGTGCGCCTCCTCCAGAAGCTGCGGCAGCACTTGATCCAGGAAAATCAGGTAATTTCCACCTGTCAGCCGTTCAGGTAACAAATA
The DNA here is from genome assembly GCA_964019185.1 of Maratus speculifer. Taxonomy (NCBI): domain Eukaryota; kingdom Metazoa; phylum Arthropoda; class Arachnida; order Araneae; family Salticidae; genus Maratus; species Maratus speculifer. Next base: position 30,597,040 of record CAXHSM010001376.1, read on the forward strand.
AGGGCCAATGAGGCAATCCCCCAGAATGCCGGCCCACACATTTACTGAGAAACGCTCCTGGGCTGCTCGGCTTCTGGTTTCATGTGGATTTTCATCACACCACACATGACTGTTGTGGGCGTTCCACATTCCCTCCCGGCTGAAGGTGGACTCGTCCGTAAACAAAATGCTGTTTACAAAACGGGGATCCCTGGATCTCATCGCCAAGTACCATCTTGAGAATTCCACTCGAGGGCCAAAATCCTGCTCTCTGAGCAACTGCACCCGCTGGATGTGGTAGGGGTGCAGATTCCGGGAACGTAAGATGCGCCACGCAGTTGCTTGCGAAATGCCAACATGTCTGGCGATATCTCTCGTGCTAAGACCTGGGTTGTCCTCAACCAGGTTAAGCACAGCCTCTTCGTTGTCGGGGGTGCTCACTGATCGCTCCCGTTCAGGCCTGCCTCCGTCGAAAGATCCCGTTGTGGACAACCTCTGGTGTACTCGAGCGAAGAAGGCATGGCAGGGGATTTGCCTGTTGGGGTAACGCTCGGCGTACAACCGCTGAGCGGTTCGTCCATTACAACCAGCAGCGCCATACGCCAAATGCATGTCAGCCAATTCAGAGTTTGTGTACCGTTCCATCCTACTACCGATCTGCAGACAAGTAACCCGAAGCTTAAGTAGGTACCGCACGTTCAAAAGACGTGTCTGCGCATACAACTACGTCATCTCGCGTTGTCGTCTACGCATTACGTATCTTTTGCATATCGATATGGTACGATATCTTTTGCATAAATCAGCAAAAAGCACCTTATGTAAATTTTATTGCGCGCATTGTGCATGATTGAAACCAGCTATGTTTGTTAAAAAAAAAAAAAAACTGCAGTTTTAATAGCTTCTTATGATAAGTAAATTACTCTCTTGTTTTGTTTCTAATTGATCGTAGCGCCCCGTTTCCAGTTAGCGTCCGAAATGTCAACGAATTATGTTTTTTGCCCAAAGCGCCCCCTATCGATGTTTCTTTTTGTACCGTTCAACTAAGTTTCAGAGAGCCCCAGCAAACAGAATCATGAAAATGCATGCCATAAGTCAAGAAATCTGTTTGTTTATCTCTTAGGAGCCTTCGAGTTTCGACCACCCTGTACTTTGACATTTTATTCCGGCTCTTACGCTTTTTGCAGGGCTCTACTTTTGGGTTCAAACTTTAAGTTAGAGTATAAACTTTGGCGAGCATGTGTTAAATTATCAAAATAACGGGCTTAAAGTCCAAAGTCTGCAGCGCCCCCTATCCATGTTTTAAGAGATACGCTTATCAAATTGGTACTGAAGAAAGTCTAAACAAACAGAATCATTTCGACGCGACAAGCAAGAAAATCTAACCATTTCCCTAGTTTTTATGACGTTTCGAATTTCGGCACCCAAATTTTCGAAAGCGCCTAGCGCCTTACCATCGCGTCAGGGACCCTACATTCCCTATTCAAAAATGTTCATCTAGGTGTGCTCTATCGATCCTTAAAGTTTGTCACCGACGAGCTGAATCACCCTGTATATATATATATATATATGTAATAAAATAAAAAAAAAATTTGCGCCATTTTTTTTTTATTCTCTCTTAGCTTCAATTCTAAATTTGTGGAACATATTTCAATCTTAGTTTCGTAACTTGTAACAGCTAAAATTCTTTTTCTTACTTTAGTTATTAATAAATTATTTCTTGCTTCTCAAAAAGGCGGGAAGTATTTCGTAAGCTTTTTACTTTCTGGCATATTCCTGCGATTTTAATTTTATTTTTTATTTTTAACATCGCGTGACAGGTGTTACTACGCGTTGCTAAAGGGCTTAGTGTTCCGAGGAAAAAATATAGTTCTTGCCAATAGACCGCCTATTACGGCCAATTAGAATTGATCATTTTGTCCGTTAGAGGCTCGAGTCCATCCTGATTGGATTTTTAAAATGATTGACGCGGAGTAGGAGGGCGCTAGTTTTGTCGTGAAAATGATTTTTTTCATTTGGCTTTTCAGGAGAGTAGAATGCACCTTTTCTTTAAACTATCAAGACGCGCGTTTTATTGCTCCGCTGAATTAGAATGCATTTTTTCTTAAAAAACTACTCGGAAGCCATGTCATGTTTCCCGAGAATGCGATTGACTTTCAAAAATTATTAGGATGCTATTTGTTTTTTCTCCCCAAAATTCTAATATTGTGGAATGTAGCTTAATCACGGAGTTGGTGAAGTGGAAGTTATTCGATGAGAGTGCCAAGGTGATTGCGTGAAAGAACTTAACTTATTTATGAGTTCTAATAAAATTAATTTAAAGACTGCTTGATTGAACTTTCTTATGGGGAAATAGCCCAATAAACTCATCCACTGCTGGTCAAATTGCCGGAGCGACTGCTCAGCTCGTCCCACTGTTGATTCTTGGTAGTAGTAATCTGTTCTGCCTCATAGATGGTGTGCCACTGGAACTTGTACATTGTTATGGAACATCGATCTCGTCGAATCATTACATTTTAGCCGGCAGGATTTCTTAAATGAACCTGCATACGTCTCTAGAGAATTCTTCGCAAAGCTGTGTGTGCACGTGCCATTTTCGCCGAGCTTGAAACTAATTGCTGGAACTTCGACCTTTGTTTATTACTCATCTTGAACCGACATGAATCAATCTGTGAAAAAAGATCGTCTTATAAAGTTTTGTTTGTAATTATGTGTGGTATCTACATCTACAAATCTTTTAATTGTGAAATATACCTCGCATTCTAGTGAGAAACTTTTCAACTGTGAGATATGCAACCAAACTGTGAGATATGCAAAATAAAAATTACAAAAGATCACCTGCATGAAATCAATTCAACATCATTTTCTTTTATTTATTTATTTACTGTATTTTTTAGGTAAAAGTGCATAAATATTTTGATAAATTTTCATTTCATAATAAATGAACACCTGCTGTATGGTTGCGAAACTACGGTAGATTCCATCAGTAATACAAGATAATTGAAATTTACACCTGTGAGTCGTATCTACGAAGTTCTTTATTTTTGTTTAGTTTAATAAAAAATTAGGTATTTGAACAAGGCCACATCGAACATGTCTGTAAGTTATTATTTATTATTTTATTGTTTTATTGATTAAGAAATTTAATGATAATTTCTTTGTTTAAATTCTTGATTTTTTTTTCTCTCTTTTATTACAGATATTAAAAAATAAATTTGTTCTTAATTTATAATTAATTAAAATTTTCTGCTCATAGAAATTTTATTTAGTTTTAAAGGTGTTATTTTTTTTTTAAATCGAAAGATGGATTAATTTGTTGTTAAAAAAATACTCTGTTGCAAAATTTATTTTCCATACGTAAAGAAAAGTATCTTTGTTTTTAAAATTATTTGTTATTTCCCATGTATGGAAAACCGATATTTATTATTTTATTACTTATTTATTTATTATTTATTTATTTTTATTATTATTTATTGAGGTATTTGAAGTATAGTAATTGAATTTTAATAATTGAAGTATAGCATTTAAATATTTTCCATATGAATTATCCTTCTTTCATGTTACTAAGCTCAGGATTAGTAAAAGAAGAAAAAATGTCAGAAAATAAACTTGATATTGTCCCTTTTGAATTTGGGTCGGGCATGGATATATTTAAATGGTTTAAACATTTTGATCGAGAATGTTCGGTAGAAAAGAAAGATAATGAGTGGAAACACCAAAATATTTCAAAATATTTAAAGGGGGAAGCGCTAAAAACTTATATAAATGATTGTTTGGATTGTGCTACTTATGAAGAAATTGTCGAGATATTAAGTGAAAAATTCATTCAAGTTAGAGTTCCAAAATTTTCTGAATTTACTTCCTTAAAGTTAAATGATCTAAGTGATTTGGATCCTTATTTTAGAAAGAAAGTTGAGATTGGAAGGCAACTTCAGCTTGGGGAAAATTTAATTATACAGGGATTAACTGATGGCCTTCAGCCGGAGTATCAAAATTGTTTGATGGTTAACCCTCCCTCCAATACTCGTGAATGGTTTCGCATTGCTAAACAATTAGCAGCGATTCCAAATCATACCTCTAATAACGGCAATAGAAATTTTCAACAAACTAGACCAATGCACAATCCCAATCCTCCGCCCAGACATTGGACTCGACCTACTCCCAACAATCCATCCCAAAATTTTAATCCTAGGTTTTTCACTCCTAGAATGCCTACGACTCATTGTCAAAACAATTACCCTAGTCGTCCGTGCAGAATATGTTTAAACAGAGGCATAGAAAATGCATATCATTGGGAGAGGAGTTGTATATTTAACACAAATTTCTTTCAAGCTCAAACTCCTGCTCATATTCAACCACCCCCTACTAATAATATTTGACAATTAATCATCCCTGGATATGTGGGCAATAACAAAGTGTATTGTGTGGTGGATAGTGGATCAACTGTCTCAATTTTACCCCTCAAATTTGTTCGATATTTAAATGGTAATTTACATAATGTTACCCCTATTACTATCAGACAGGCACAAGGAACTCTTACAATTAATAAATCTTGTCGATTATGTATTAAATTTGGTAATATAAAGAGATATGTTAATTTTTTAGTAAGTAAACTCGATTTGGACTATGCTATTTTAGGTTTACCTGATTGTGCCAAATTTAAATTGAAAATTGATTGTGCAAAAAGCCAGGTGTTACAAGACAATATTTCGTTAAACGCATATGTCAACATATCCAGTGATAACTTAGAATTGCTTCATTTTGATATTATAAATAATGATACTACTGTGCAACCCGATTATGGAAATACCATAACTCCTCAATCCTTGTCGCGAACTAATAATGATGATTATAATCTATTGGGGAATCTGAATGCTATTCAAAATAAAAATGTAAGGGAACTTTTAAGGGATTATTTAGATATTTTTGCAAAAAATAAATATGATGTAGGGAGAATTAATATTGAACCTCAGCGTATTTATCTTAAATCTGACCTACCAATATCTTTGAGGCCTTATCGTACATCCACTGCTGATGAAAAAGAAATATCTCAGCAAATCCAATCATTATTAGCTGCTGGGTTAATTAAAGAAAGTTATAGCCCATACTCTTCTCCAGTTACGTTAGTAAATAAACGAGATGAAGGTAAAAAAACCCGAATGTGTGTTGACTACCGAAAATTAAATTCTATCATGAAAAATGACGCTGAACCTTTACCCCGAATAGATGAAATTTTAGACAAATTAAGTGGTGCCCAATATTTCTCTACACTAGATTTAGCCTCAGGCTATTGGCACATACCTATTCACCCAGCCGATTCCGAAAAGTTAGCCTTTACTACTAATTGTGGGCTCTGGGAATGGAATGTTCTCCCCTTTGGTGTAAAGGTAGGCCCCCCAATTTTCAACAGGACAATTAGAAGAATTCTTACAAAATATAAAATAGACTTTGCTTGTTATTATTTTGATGATATAATTATTTTTTCTAAATCAATAGATGAACATATACAGCATCTCATTCAAATTTTTGATTTATGCCGAATAGAAAATATTAAATTAAAATTATCTAAATGTACTTTTGCTCAAAAACAAATCAATTTTCTAGGGTATGAAATCCAAAATGGAACTTTAACTCCAGCTAATACTAATATAGAAACGATTAAAAAATTAAAACCTCCTACTAACACTAAAGAATTACAAAGATTTCTTGGTTCTATAAATGTGTATCATAAATTTATTGACAAATATGCTGAAATTAGACACCCCCTAAATAAATTACTTAAGAAAGATACTATTTGGGAATGGAATACTGAATGTCAAAACTCTTTTCAAAAATTAAAAGATGCCCTCATTGCTAAACCAATTTTAAAGATTTATGACCCAAAATTACCCCTACACATGTTTGTTGACGCTTCTCAGGTAGCGGTAGGTGCAGTTCTTAAACAACCCGACCATAATAACTTTTTACATCCAATTGCTTATTTTTCTAGAGGATTGAGAAGTTATGAGAAAAATTATTTCATTACCGAACTAGAGTGTCTTGCTATCATTGATACTTTAGATAAATTTTATCATTACTTTCACGATGTACAATTTACCATCCATACTGATCATGCATCTCTTGTTTGGTTAAAAAATGTCAAACATTTAAGAGGTCGATTATTTAGGTGGTCATTGAAGTTAAGTATGTTCGATTACAAAATAGAGTACTTAAAGGGATCTACAAATGTCGAAGCCGACATGTTGTCCCGAAACCCTATTTCTCATTTTTGTAAACCCCTTACTTTTCTTCTTGACGTTAAAGAGATTATTGAGATGCAAGAAAAAGAAAATGTGTGTGGATCAAATTATATTAACGACAATGGACTGATTATAGTTAAAAGAAAAGGTTTTCGTAAAGTAGTAGTTCCCATGTCCTTAAGAAAAACTTAATGTTGCTCATGAACAGTTTGGTCACCCTGGTGTTCAAAAAATGCAAAATTTAATTTCTCCTAATTATTATTTGCCAGATATGACACAACACATTACCAATTTTGTTAAATATTGTGATATTTGCCAGAAAAATAAAAAACCTAGACAAAAAAATTGGCTTATTACAAACTATGCCCACTACAGATCAACCTTTTGACTGTCTGTTTGTTGATACTGTAGGAGGGTTCAATTATTAAAATTCTACAAAAAAATATCTCCATATTGTAATAGACCATGCAACAAGATATGTTTGGGCATTTCTTTCCAAAAGTGTCACTACAGAAACTTATACAAATTGTCTAAAACAAATCTTCAATATCAAAATCCCTCAAGAATTATTTTGTTTTATAAGATTTCAAGTGTACAGTCCCCTCAAAATATACTAAGTGACAGGAATGCTGCTTTTACTTCTTTAAGGTTCAAAAATTCCTGCGAAATCATAATATTAAACAACGTTTGACCACTGCCCATCATCCACAAACGAATGTGAAATGTGAAAGAGTAAATCAGACAATAGTAACTAGATTAAAATGTAAAGTAAACTCCACTACCTCTAAAATTCCCTGGACTAAGCTTTTAACTGAGGTAATCAATGAATATAATAATACCCCCCATTCTATTACTAAATTTCCATCTGCTTATTTACTTTTTGGTCAATTACCCTATGACTCCCCCTTACAACAAAATTATTATCCCCCTGTTCATGAAGCATTTAAAATTGCTAAAGCAAGAACTGATGAATTTATTTAAAAAATAAAAGATATTATGATAAAGATTATATCGAACCAAAATTTAAAATGGGAGATTTAGTTATCTATGAAGAATTTCAGTATCCTAATACTAGAAAGTTATCACAAGTATTTAGTGGCCCTTATAAAATTCTTAACAAATTATCCGAAGTAAATTTTGAAATTGATAGGCAAAACCAGTTGAAAAGTTCAGAAATAGTACATGTATCTAAATTTAGGGATTATTATTCCCCTGATAAATTTAAATTAAGTCATGAGCAACAACCCCCTAATCAACAACAACAAACTCAAGTAAAAACTGTAGCTTAGGCATAATCTCTAGTTTATTATCATTTTATAATTTTTTTCTCTCTCTTAAACAGTAAATTTCTTTCCATATTTTAGTCCAGATAATATCCTGTAATTCTTACAAGAATGGCAATGATATCTCTTGACTGCAGCGAGAGTGTCACTTGTCTGGAAATTTTTATATTTGTTTGTTTATGCCGGCATATACGGACAAAGTGAAGATTTCTTATTCTATATTGAATTACTCTAGTTATAACTTAGAATAATATAATAACAAGTAAATATTAAGTCAAAAAAATTTTTTCACTTTTCCACTGAACCTATTGTAATATTAAATTTAATCTATCAATTAATAAATTAATTATTTGCCAAGTAACAAAATTTTTATCACTTTATTTTGATTTTTTTTCTCTCTCTCAATCTCTTTCCTTCTGCATTCCAGTCCAAGTACATGTCAATTAGAATTTAATTTTGTTTCTTTTTCTCTTTCCTTCTTGCATCTTGCAATGTTTATCATACCGAGAGAATATTTATTGCGTAATTATTTCACATGAATAAATCTCGTCTTTTTATTATTTATTAATATTTCTTTTTAAGAATCTTAGTAGTTGAAAAGTCACTTGCATTCTCAAACATGAACAAAATTTTTATTTATTTTTATTTTATTTTATTTTATCTTATTATATTTTAAACTTTTTTTTGTACGTATTCCTACTTAATCCTGTACTCGAATTACAAGATTAAGTAAATGATTACATAATTGAATATATTCTTTATTCTATTCCACTTCTCTCTATATTTCATCCCAAAAATACCTGAGATGAGATAAACGAGATTAAGTATAAAATTTAGAATTTAAAGAATGTCTTTTGAAAAATTTACTATTACTTATTAAAAGATTTATTTATTCCCATTATGAGAGTAACTTATACTTACTATAATATTTATTATTAGTGATATTTTTTCTTTATTATGTTTCTTTATTATATTGTTTGTTTATTACATTGTTAAAATTTATTATTACTATATTACTACACTATAAAATGTGTTACTATATTGAATTACAAGTATAAAGTATTTTCAAAAAGATACCCAAATATGGAACTGTTATGAATGTGCAAGGACTAGTCACATAAAAACTGAACTGTTGTTATAATATTAGCTGATGAAAATTAGACAATTAATAAAGATATAATTAGACCTCCTTGAAAAGAGGTATGGACTATATCATCCATTAGAATGTCTGGTAATTAAATTGGCAAGGTACATTTGACGAAATTCTTCAATACTTATACATTCTTTCAAACATTTGTACAGAACTTAAATGCCTTTCCTCAGTTATATAGAAGCTTAATATTCTAAATTCATCCCTTGAAAGGTTAGGGCAATTTTCTGTTGCACAACCGTTCATTTTTAACGACATTGTAACTCGATAATCATTCAAACGCTTCTTGCCTCATGGGCACGAAATTGTGGGCGACTATATTATAAAAGGCATAGACCAGGAAGTGGCAGCACAGATCAACACTTTAACGAGTTTCACTAATTTTAAAATTTCAGCCATGAACTCGATAATCGATTTCATGCCTGAAATTTAAGAATTAGTAAAAATTCATTTTGCACATTAAAATGCAATTGGTTATTCCCTTACATATAAACAAACAGAATAAGCTATCTTGGAATTAAGGAATTTAAAAGATTAAGACAGATATTAGTAATGACCTGACAATTAAATTAGGATTTCTTTTAATATAATCCTGATGAGAAAAGCATAATTTGAAAATAATCTTACCAGCTTTTAATTATATTTCAATAGTCATCAAACTGTTGCTATCATACCTTTTAAAACAACAACCAGTGTATAAAACACATTAACACACATATATATATTTTCTCAATACTATGAGGAAGTCAGTGGGTCATACCCTTTTTGAAAATTAATATTTTCAGCTGAAATATTTATAAAAAAAATCAACTTTACCATCAAAGAACTTTATTGTGAGTAATCATGTTTAACAAAAGTTTTTAAAACTTAAATACTATTAATTATTATAAAATTTTACAGGTTCATAAATGTAAAAAATACTGATTTGTAATATTTTCAGGTAATATAAAGCATGATAAAAATAAAAATGAGTTTGCCAGGGCTCGTGGTATAGCTTTTGATCTGTTGATTTAATGGTTTAAATACGCTAATCTTCGTTGGACATTCTTCTTTTTGCATACTGCATTAAACGGAAAGAAATATTTTTTCTGTAATATACCACAGTTAATTAACTTCATTTTACAAATTTTAGAATCAAAATTTAATATTTACATAGCTTTTTGGGAATTTATTTTCTATATGCCACGTAAAAGTTTTCTCACCACTATGAATTCACAGATGCTTCCTTGAACCGATTTTTTGAAAGAATATTTTGACACATTTCTCTCAGGCAAAAGGTTTCTCTTCAAAATGAATTAAAAGACGTTTGCTTAAAGCATACTTCTGAGCGAATTTCTTGTTGTATATCTCACACTGAAAAGGTTTCTCACCATTATAAAAATAACAGATGTTGTAATTATTCATATTTTTGAGAGAATTTACTGTTTCATATCTCACATACAAGAGATTTCTCAACATTGTGAATTAAAAGATGCTTGGTTAAATTACTCTTTTTACAAAATTTTTTGCTGCATACGTCACATACAAAAGGTTTCTCACCTGTATGAATAAACAAATGTGCTCTTAAAGAACTGCTTTGAGAGAATTTCTTATTGCATATCTCACATACAAAAGGTTTCTCGCCAGTATGAATAAACAAATGTGTTCTTAAAGAACTGTTTTGAGAGAATTTCTTGTTGCATATCTCACATACAAAAGGTTTCTCACCAGTATGAACTAACAGATGCTTCCTTAAGCCATACTTTCCAGTGAATTTATTGTTGCATATCTCACATGCAAAAGTTTTCTCACCAGTATGAACTAACAGATGCTTCCTTAAGTCATACTTTTGAGTGAATCTATTGTTGCATATCTCACATACAAAAGATTTCCCACCAGTGTGAATAAACATATGCCTACTTAAATTATATTTACGAGAGAATTTCTTATTACATATCTCACACACAAAAGGTTTCGCACCAGTATGACCTAGCAGATGTCTACCTAAATGGCCCTTTCGAGAGAATTTCTTGCTGCATATCTCACATGCAAAAGGTTTTTCACCAGTATGAGTTAACAGATGCTGGCTTAATTCATTCTTTCGTGCGAATTTCTTATTGCATAACTCACATGCTAAATTTTTCTCACCAGTATGAACTAAGAGATGCTTAGTTAAATCACTGTTTCTAGAAAATTTCTTGCTGCATATTTCGCACACAAAAGGTTTCGCACCAGTATGACCTAACAGATGTCTACCTAAATGGTCCTTTCGAGAGAATTTCTTGCTGCATATCTCACATGCAAAAGGTTTTTCACCAGTATGAGTTAATAGATGCTGGCTTAATTCATTCTTTCGTGCGAATTTCTTATTGCATAACTCACATGCTAAATTTTTCTCACCAGTATGAACTAAGAGATGCTTAGTTAAATCACTGTTTCTAGAAAATTTCTTGCTGCATATTTCGCACACAAAAGGTTTCTCACCAGTATGAATTAACAGATGGCTAGTTAAATGGTGCTTTCGAGAGAATTCTTTGTTGCATACCTCACATACAAACGGTTTCTCACCAGTGTGAATTAAGAAATGAAGTCTTAAATTACTCTTAACAGAGAATTCTTTGTTGCATACCTCACACAAAAAAGACTGTTTTGGGAGAAATTCTTCTTGCATAATTCACAAATTAAAGATTTTCCTCGATGTGAGTTAGATTCTGCTTTTTCAAAAAGCTTTCATAAAAATATTTTACTTCATTAGTTTCAAACATTGAAGACATTTTGAGTGATGCGATGTGTTAGACTATTGGTTTTATGCATCTGCAATAAAATAAAATTAACTAATATAATTTTTTACATTTCATTAAAAAACAAACAAAAAACAAACTTATCACAAAAATTTAAAATCAATGTGGAAAATAAATTGTAATAAAATTTTTACCATAGTATTAAAAACTACAATAGACTCCCAACTATCTGAAGTTCGCGATATCAAAGGTGTGTCCAATGCCTTTCCCAGGGCTTGAAATTCAATTTTCCAGAGGAGGGGAGACTCCCTCCCAACATTTATAAATGAAAGGGAGTTTAGCTGTTTGGTAAGGACAAAAAAAATCGTTAAAATCTATTGTTATTTTATGTGCTATTTAAAGAATTACACAAATACAGACATGACAAAATACCATGCAATTTTTATCAGCAACTCAGAATAATCATGCTAAATGTATTTTTCTTTTAAAAAAAGTCAAGATTTTATACAGAATGTTCACTCTCAACGGTGGCCAAAGACTAATTTCTAAACCGTTAGTCATAGACATATAGTTCCAGTTGAAAAAATGCTTTAAAAGAGGTAAAGAATTGTTTTTTAAAGCGATTTAGATTTAAAAAATTCTTTTTAAAAAATTACGAAAATTAAATTTTTATACGGTCCTTCAGTCCTATAAGTGATATTTAGTAAATTTTTACCACTACTCTAACAAGTAATACGAAAAAAGTCCCATTCCTCTGCGATTAAAACTAACCGAGTAACAGCTGTTTAAAGTTCAAGCATCTTTTTTGCTGCAAATTAGGGGTCAGTCACAAATTTACTGAAAATAAAAATAAACGCAAAATATAAAATTTAACATTAAACATGGAGAGTAAAATAATTTTTACAATACCATTTTTAAATTTATGTTGATGATTACATATTAAAGCAAAAATTGTACTAATAATATAAGTAAAAATTAACAGAAAGTTTATTAATTTAAATTATGAAAAGCAACAGTCACAATTCGTTACGAAATGACATGTATTTAAAATTCTATTAGATTATTTAACCTAATAGAATTTGGTGTATTCCTATAAAGTAAATAAATGATACGCACCTAAAATTGTATTAATATTACATTGTCATTGGATATAAATAAGTGTGCAAATAGAATGTCGATAGGATGTTTAGAAGTGAGTTAAAATTTGAATAGAAATTTTGAACTAGGGAACATATGAACGTTTTAAGCAAAATAAAAGCTTATCAAAATAACACACCTTTTTAAAATAAAATCGCGATTTCCCAAATTTAGATTTTCTCGATAAAGATAATTTTAAAACTTACATTTTCAACTGTTTTAACTAATCTAGAAGTTAATAAAAATTAACATTACCGTAAAACAGTTAATCATTCAGTTAAATTGGATTAAATCATGAAATTTAAAGTTTCATAATTCGATCAATTTTAATGTTAGATGTATGGGACCTTTTCTGTACTGCTTGATAGGATGATGTAAAATTTTTACTAAATATCACTTATAGGATCGGGGAATTGTATAAAAATTTAATTTTCCTAATTTTTTAATAATTTTTTTTAATTATATCACTTGAAAAAATTCTTTATTTTTTTAAAGCATTTTTGCAATTGGAACTATGTCTATGACTAACGTTTAGAAATTAGCTTTTGGCCACCGTTGTGAGTGGACACGCTGTATCGTTTATTTAGTTTTCAAAGTGTTAAATTCCCTTCCTGCGCTAATTACTTATGTTTCAGGTCTAATAAACTCTGTTTTGGGCTCAGGTTGATTTTAGGTTGAGTGTAGATTGCTGCAAGTTGGGATCGGGTTAATCTAATTTTTCAAAAGTTAGTTCAATATATATTATTTCCGAACAAAAATTACACTATAACAATAAACAGATATGTTTGTGTGTGTTGTTTTCCAAACGGCTGCATTTTCTGATGAAATTGACATCTTTTTTGTGATTCTGAGATGAAATTTGCATTTTTTTAGCCGCCTTTTGACAAGATTCGCATTTATTCGGCAATCCTCTGACGAAATTCACATCTTTGTAAGATTCTTCAATGAAATTTGCGCTTTTTAGCAGCCTTTTAACTAAATTAGCGTTTATCAATTACCCTTTGACAAATAACATTATTTTTTTCTGCGATGCATTGTTCAAATTTGCATGCTTTATGTTATTCTGTGTGACAGTTAATATTTCTTAAGCGATCCTTTGACGAATTTTGCATTTATTAAGCGATCCAAAGGTATTCTTTTCTGTATTTTCCGAAAATCATAGGTTTTCGGGAAAAAAAAAGAATCGTCATGAATCTGGAAATTTAGACAAAAAACATACCACGAATTTCGACAAATCGTTATCCAAAACAATCAGTTTCGCAAATCGTTTGCAGAAAAATCGTAATTATCGTAAGAGGTTTGCTGAAAAAACGCGAATTTCGTTAGATAATTGTGAAAAAACTCATATTTCGCCTGAAAATCGTGGAAAAAAACCATGAATTTCGTGAAACAATAATGAAAGAAAAACACAAATTTCATCAAAGATTTGCAAAAAAGCGCAAATTTCGGTAAGGATCACAGAAAAAATGAAAATGTCGTCAAACCTGCGGGAAAACACAAATCACGAAAAAAATCACTAACTTCAGCAAAAGAACGCGAAAAATCAACGAATTTCATGAAAAAACGTGAAAAAATCGACAAATTTCCTCAAAACACCGTAAAAAATCCGTAAATTTTATCAAAAAATTTAAAAAGTCCGATAATTTCATCCAAAGATCGCGAAAAATGCAAATTTCGTCAAAGAGCCGTGGAAAAAACACAGAGTCAAAAGTAAATCAGCACTCGCCCCCCCCCCCTTTCAAACAATCTGCTGTAACTTTTCAGAAAATTTGCTGCAAATTTCAAAAAAGTTTTTATTCAGAATCACCCCTGAAGAACTCTTTGATAAATTTGGCGTTTTCCCGCGATCCTTAAAAAAATTAGCATTTTTTTAATGATCTTTTATTGAAATTCACATTTCTTTCGAAATTCTTTCATATTTGCGGTTTTTTAAGCGGCATTTTGATAAATTTGGGTTCATATGCTGAGACGTGCGAAGAGAAAACAGCGCTCAGGGCAAAGTATCAATTTAGTTTTCTTTTTTCTTCTTACCGGCCAAAAATTATGTTGGTAGTAGAAAATCGGCACCCTTAAGTTTATGCGCCCGGGGCGATCCCCCTTTGCCCCCCCTGCCCTTTTTCACACGACGCTGTTTATATGGCGATCCTATCACAAAATTCATATTTATTCCGCGATGCTTTCACGAAATTTTTATTAATTCGGCATTGCTTTTACAAAATTCGCGTTCATTCCGCAATCATTTCACGAAATTCGCGTTTATTTTACAATCCTTTCACAAAATTCGTGTTTATTTCGCGATTTTTATTAAGAAATTCGTGTTTTATCGAGATTTTTTAAGGAAAGTAGCGTTTTTTTCGCGATTTTTTGAGGAAATTGGCATTTTTATCGCGATAATCTAACAAAATTTTCTGCGAACGATTGATGAAAATATGCAATTCAACTCACAAGGAAGGTCTCCATACGGGCATACTCAGAAAAATCTGAAAAAATTACGGAATGTTCTTCTCATATAGTTATATATGTTTATAAAAAAATTTCGGCGGAACCTCCTTATAACGTCCGTAAAAAAATAATAAAAATTTCGTTTATTTGGCGATTTATCTCCGGTTGGCGAAAAAACGAAATTTTGAAAAATACGCTTTTACGCTTCGAATACTTTAAAAAAAAAAACTTTCTATGTTCAATTTATTTAAATAAGTTTAGTTTAAGTAATTTTAGTTTTGCATTTTTACTTTACTTTAAGTGTAATTTTGTCATATACGTTTATATGTACTTATAACAAAATGAAATTAATATATTTTATCATTTAAAACACAATTTAAATTGATTAAAATTGTTCCAAATTGAAAAACACATTGTTAAAAAATCTGCTGCGTTTTGTTGCAACGCACTCCCTTGCTTGTATAGAAAACTGTTACTTGGCTGTGAAATGGAGCTTTCTCATTCGTTGGAATGGAGATATTATATACAAGCGGTGGAGTGCGTTGCAACAAAATGCAGCAGATTTTTAACAGTGCATGACACAGTCAATTCACCGTGCTATGGAGCATTCTCATTGGTCAGAAGAGAGATATTCTATAAAAATAGTGGAGTGAAGTTGCAGTAAATGCTGCAGATTTTTAACAGTGAAGTCAATTAAAATCAATTTTAAGATTCGTTAAAATCATCTGCTTTTGGCAAGGAAATGCACTGCTCGCCAAATCCCGCGTCGCTTTC
The DNA here is from genome assembly GCA_964019185.1 of Maratus speculifer. NCBI lineage: Eukaryota > Metazoa > Arthropoda > Arachnida > Araneae > Salticidae > Maratus > Maratus speculifer. The sequence continues at coordinate 30,612,761 of CAXHSM010001376.1, forward strand.
AGCTTTTCACGTCAATTATTCCAAGCTATTTTATTTTTTTACATATCTAATAATGTAATTCCGCCGCTAATTTTCACTGATCCTTTATTACCTACATGAATAGTTTAATTTGCATTTTTTTTAAATTCTGAGTATGCCCCCAATGGAGACCTTCCTTGTCAGTTCAAAAGCTATGAAAAATCAGGAATTAGCCCGGATATTGAGACAAACTATCAATTATCCAAATTTCGGAATTGATAAACGATGTTTCATAACTTTAGGAATCGAATGCGTCAATGTTTTTGGAAAATTTGATGCGTAATTACTCCATTCTAGCGACGGTAAATCGCACGAAATTTGTCAATCGATCGTGTGTGTGTGTGTGGGAGGGGGGGGGGGGGAATGCGAAATTTGATGATTGATTGCGGAAGAAAGGCGTGAATTCCAACAATTTTTTGCAACAAAAAACTCGTAAAATATGTTATTCAATTGCAAAAAAAATCACAAAATTCGCAAAAAAGGAGTTAATTGTTGTTTTCAAATGCAAGCTTTTTCGAAAAATTCGGGATTTTTTGGGGTATTTTTGAGTATCCCACCTACGATATTTTTTTGGGTGAGATTTCAAAATTTCAGGCGCGAATCCCACAATCCCGCCCTGAAAGTCAATTCCTGCTTTCCTAACAGTATAAAGATTAAATTATAAATAGAATAGCAATAATTTAAAAATAAACAACTTATTAAAAAATATATAAATTTATGGAGAAAATTCTATAACTTAATAGCATCTAAAGAAATGAAGATACATTTTACAAAGAATACAGTGAAAATAAATTATTTTTGTAGCGATGAAATTTTAGTATGCGAATGTGCTTAGTAAGAAATTACCCAGATTTCAGAATTTTTATTTCGCATGTTAATGCTTACTGCAAAAACATTCTCTATCATTTAATGTAAGTTACAGTGCAATTAAATAATGTAACCAGGGGCATAGCCAAGTGCACACTGTGGATTCCCCCCCCCCCCGCCCTAAAACAAATATCTGGGTTTCTGAATCGTGCATTCAACAACAATCAAAACTACTTAGACGGAATCACAAAGAACACATGAAAAGTTCCATTTTAGACAGGTATCAAGTGGTATAATCTTAAACGACATAATTCAAAATTATATCTTTTGCCAAGGGCTATGAACGTTTCTATTTTAAGCGATTTTCCAACATAACACGTTCTGTTTTAACTATATCGTCTAAAGCTGTTATACAATATTCTATCTGTAGTACACCTGTGAAGAGTGAATTCTGTGAAGTTGACCTATCTGAAAGGTAAAGAAAATCAGGATTAAAAATCAAAATACTGAAATATTTGTTATGCTATAAGTGTTATATTAAAATAAAATGGTAAAACTACTTCATACTATTTTAATATATCCCTTATAGCGCAAGTATTTTGATATTTTAAGGTGATGATTAACATTATATATAAAATCAGGATTACCATGAAAACAACAATATATGTTTATAGTTCCTGCAATTTGAAACTATCGAAAATGGAACATTTTGCATTTGAGTTTGATTCTTGACAAGTTTTTAGGGAACACGGAATCATCCCGTAAATGGAAACATTGGACAATCCCGACGAAAAAGTATACAAGTATACCTGCTAAGATGGAAATGGGTTTTGATGGAATCAACTGTTGCTGACAATTGAGGTAAAAACCAGTTTATACAGATGCAATAACGGCACACTGATTGAGTTTCGAAACACTTATCTTTGTTCATTTTATAATTTTATATCGAACAATATTATAACGTAATCTGCTACTCGAATTAATAAATGTAACTTTATTCTATGAATATGATTTATCTTCTGTTCTAAAACATGCCGATGATGTCCTTTCATCTCCAAAAGAATTTTCATCAATCAGAAAGCAAGAAATAAGAAACAGGCGCTTAAAAGTTTGTTGACAAATTCAAAAGAGCAGAATTCCTTGCTACAAGAAATGTTGACATAATTTTTTTTAATCATACAGATTCCTTGTCAAGTGGGCTATTCAACGTAGAGAGATAATACATGACATGATAAATTCAAAGACTATTTCCATAGATCAATGTTTCTTGTTCGCTTGAATTCTTTTATTTCGAGTCTCGTTGATATTTAGGGAAAGAACTGAGATATTGGAAGTTTAGACATTCTACTAGATTTTTACAAAATATAGGCAATTTTTTTCATTGAATTTTTCCACCAGAACCTTTTTTAAATAAATTATTGGATTTTGAAGGGCAATTTTTTTACGTATTTATTTTGCATTGTAATTTTGTTTTTATTCATTAATGCAGTTACAGAACTATTGGAAAATTCATAATATTTGTACGAATTCAAAATAGTACGAAAAACATCGGAAACAGTTTTTATACTGATTAACGTCAAGTTTAAGGGTTGCCTCTTCAAGGCATCGTAATGTCTCTCAAGAACATTTAAAATATTATGCTTAATAGTCGCCTAAAAGTTCTTCCTTTTTCTGGGATTTCAAAATGCCCTTACCATTGTTGCAAAAAACCCTCCCACAGAAAAATGTCTCAAACATCTGAAATGACCACAATTACGACTTGTGAGAGCTCAGTTTTAATATTGCTTCCAGAAACTTCACGGATGGAAGGTGAGTTTTATATGAAGAGGGTGGTGATGAAGCTCTGCTTTTAATAATGAGAAATCCACAGCTTAAATTCAATATTATTCACATAATAAAATCTGAGAACTTAATCCTGAACTTAAAAAATGCTCTAAAACTGTTTTGAACTATCTCAAATAAATTGCTTTTTAAGTAAAATAACAAAAACCAATATTATTTTTTACACAACCCAATATTTCTTAAAAAGTGTCAATCAATTACCCATATAGCACAGAAGCTCCTCAATTCCTCCCCAGGAGCTCCAACACATCCCAAATTCCTCCTAAAAATGAAAATGACAAAATGAGGATGTCCTGAGGAAGGTAATTCAAGGGTATCCTCAGGAGTAATGTCCTGTAAAACTCCTAGGGAGGAACCTCCCCAGGAGTAATGTCCTGCAAAGCTCCTAGGGAGGAACATCCCCAGGAGTAATGTCCTTCAAAGCTCCTAGGGAGAAACCTCCCCGGGATGGCATTCCTAGGGACGTACCTAGGAAGTTATCAACTAGGATGACACTACTTGGGGAGATCCCAGTCATATATTCAATGGATTTTTATTGAAAATAAATGTATAATTTGACTTTAAAATAATATAAAATATCTGTGGCTCTAGATAATAACTTAGGAAAATGGAAACAAAATAAAATTTTTCCAACAAACTTAAATAAATAATGTGAGCAAGAGAAGATGAATATATAATTTTTTTTAAGCATTGCAATGATATGTTAAAAAGAAAGTTTTTGTAAAAATATAATTTTAGTAGCTCAAAAATGAAAGTGAAGCTACCACAGTTTTTTCTTTTTTTCCTAAACGTAATCTTCGACAATTACTTTTTTCCTTTCGCGTGTCAGCACTTCGCGTACTCAACTTCTGATCTGATGAGCAAAGCAAGCATTGGTGAAGTCTAGTCTGGCGGTTTTGGCGGTTTGCTTGACAAAAGTTCTTCATTTTATTAATTTAAGAGGTAAGTAAAGTTTATTTTTTCTTAGTTTAATATTTTATTCAATATGTAAAACCTCATTTAATAATGCAGTTGTTGAAAATTCCGCTTGTACAATAAAACATTCATTTTCACACACTCGTGTAAAGTCTGTGTTGTACAAATATTTTCATTTCCACGTTTCTTTGGATCTTGAGTTTTCAGTTAATTGCATAAATTAATATTGTAAAGCTTCCAGTCATTTTAAAAATCGGAAAAATGTAAACTAATCGGAGGGGAAAAAATCCTGTTCAGTTGAAAAAGGCAACAAAAGTTTTTATTTTTTGACAGTTTATTTTATTTTAGCACTAACTGAAAGTTATTCGCTAGTTCTATTCCCCATTTTATTAAAACTAATTAAATAGCTTCACTTGAATGTGTTTAATTTTATTTTAAACTGGTTTACAGTTTCGGATACATTATAGCTAGGTATATAAGTTTTAACTTTATTTTTTATTGCACAGCAAATCTTTTAATTCTAAGTTTCCACTAAAGTGAGATTTTTAAATAATTTAATTTTAATTTGTTTATTCTTCACTAAATTAAATTTTCCTTTATGCAAGGGCATTGCAATACGTTTCAATTGTATATGCAAATGCTTTATTATCTCATTTATTGCAGTTTAAGATTTTTTTTAAATTATATTTTAAAATAGCGGGTAAGAATTAATAGATTTGGCTTTTGAAAAATGATTTAGGGTCACCCATGGGTGCAAGTTTTTCCATCCTGAGACGGAATTCAGTCTTTTAAAAATTCCCGAGGATGGAAGCGGAGTGTGGAAAACATGTGCTTTTTGTCAAATGATCGCGGAAAAAAAAAATCTTCAAAGGATTGATTGCCGTCAAAAGCTTGTGGGGAAAAAAAAACGCGATTCCTGTCAAAGGATCGTGGAAAAAAGCACTATTTCTGTCGAAAAAACGCAAAAAACACTAATATCATCAAGGAATTGCAAAAAAAGGTGTGATTTTCGTCAAAAGCTTGTGAAGAAATTCAGATTCCTGTTTTAAAACATCACGGAAAAGACATCATCTCGGTCAAAGAATGCGAAATAAACGCGGTCTCTGTTAAAGGATTGCAAAAAAGATTTCTTTCTGTCAAAAGGTGCAAAAAAAAATGACTTCCTGTCAAAGAATCGTGAAAAACACCATTTCTGTTGAAAAATTGCGAAAAAGATACTATTTCCTGTCATAGAATACCAAATAGTTGCAATTTTTGTCAAAGGATTGCAAAAAAGACTAATTTAATCACAGGATTGTGGAAAAGATGTGAATTTTGTCAAAGGATCATGGAAAAAAACATGAATTTTGCCAAAGGATCGGGAAAAAGGAGATGATTTCTAACAAACGCTAAAAATTAAACGATTTTCATCAAATAATTGCAGAAAAAACGTGAATTTTGTCAAAGGATCATGAAAAAGATGCTATTTTTAGTCCAGGAATACAAAATAGGTGCAATTTTTGTCAAAGGATCACAATAAAGATATGAATTTAATCGAATTACGTGGAAAAGATGCAAATTTTGAAAAAGATCCAGAGAAAGAAAATATTATTTCTGTGAAATGATCGCAAAAAGCATTCTATTTTTATCAAATGATAGCAGGGAAAATGCAATTTTTGTCAAAGGATCGCAAAAAAGACTATTTCTGTCCAAGGACCGCGAAAAAGATGCGAATTTTGTCAAAAGATTGTATTAAATACTTGGATTTCATCGAAAAATCGCAGATTTCGGCTGAAACTAAAAAATTGCGAATTTAGTCTAAAAACCATAGGAAAATCTCAAAATTTAGCTAAAAATAGTAGAAAATTGCAAGTTTCAGTTTAAAATTGTAGAAAAATCATAAATTTCAGAAAAATATCGTTGAAAAGTTACAAATTTTGTTGAAAGATCTGAAGCTAAAAAATCGCAAATTTGGTCTAAAAACCGTAGGAAAATCTCAAAATTTAGCTAAAAATAGTAGAAAATTGCAAGTTTCAGTTTAAAATTGTAGAAAAATCATAAATTTCGGAAAAATATCGTTGAAAAATTGCAAATTTTGTCGAAAGATCGGGGGGAAAACCTAAATTTCATCATATGGTCATGGAAAAAACATGAGTTATGTTCGTATGTGTTCACTCGGGGGAGGGGGGGGTCAAAATATTTTCAATCTTGGCAAACTTGCACCCAGGGGTTGCCGGGGGGTAATTCCTGGTCAAAAATTCCCAACATTCAATTACTAATAAAACTAAAAGATATTATTCCCAATTTTATGCAAAAAGACCCCTTTGATGGCTATAGTATGAAATGCTTACTTAAACATTTATGCACTTATAATTGAAATAATTATAACTGGCCAAGAATTACCTCGACACTGTTTAATTTTTGGTCCCTTCTGGGGGAATTATTGGTCAGCATTCTTTTTTTTTTTTATGTTAAATGAAGTTTCTAAAGTTGTTAATCTTTTTAAGACTGACTATTAAAATTAAAATAAAGTAAAATTAATCTTATAAGAGTTGTGGATATCTCATAATTGTATAATAATGCATGGGCATTGTTTTGGATACAAATACAAATTTGATATGCAAAAGAATCTTAATATTTTACACAACATAAATTAGCAAAATCATTTTCATAACATCAAGCAGTATTTATTACTTCTGTAATCCACTATGAATGGATTAATGCTTTTCAAATTTATTGGTCCTTAAAATATATAACTGAATGCTAATGTTCAAGATTTTATCTCATTTAGGCCATTTGAAGTTTCTCCTTTTTTTCAAGAAATTTTATAAAAAGTTTCATAAGGATCTTTATTATAATACACAGTATACTAATTAGGTTCCTTTATTTCATTGTATATATTTTAATGTAAGATTTTTGCAATTAATGAGATTTCTATTTAATTGTTCAGTCATAAATGGATTGTGGTATGACACCGACTCAATAAAATAGGACTGTTAAATCATAGTTGAAGTAAAATAATTGAAGCTTTAAGAATGACATATTTTTATAAAATATGTAAAAACCAAAGTCAGTGTTAATGTTGTTTTGCAATTTTAAATATTTATGTGTATTTTCCATTTCCATTATAGTATTTCAAGTAAACAATTGTAACATCTACTTAAGTAATTTTTAAAAAATTGAGTGTACTATAACTTAAAGTTGTAAAAAAATAAATTGTAATTGTTGCTTACTACATATAATGCATAAGATTAAGGCTGCAAGAAAACTTAAAAAAAAAATTGCCATTAAACAATTATTTTTTAAAAATTCAAAATTTTGAAATGAATCTGATTTGTTCTTTAAAATATCAAATTTCTCACTAAACAGTCCTCGCTGGTATATATAAATTGCAAATTTGGTTGTTAAAATTATGGTTTTAGTAATATTGTTTTGCAATGATTCAGTGCTTATTTATCAGGGCTTGAAATTCAAATTTTTTTTGCGAGTCTCCCAACATTTATAGATTTGCTTTTAGAAAGCAAGGGAGGGAAGAATATGTTCAAAATCCACTGTTATTTTATATGCCATTTAAAGAATTACCTTAATGGAAACATGATAAAATATCAAAACAATTTTTGGCTTTTCAACTTTCACTAAATAATATCGGTCCATAACAATGAGATTGTTGAATCAATTTCTTAATTAGATTTGATTTTATACAACTTTGGGTTTTGAAGCCTCTTTCACAAGTAACACTTGTGACAGGCAGCACAATTATATTTAATTTTGGAAGCAGGACCGAAACTAGAAGGGGGCACATGCCCCGGGCGCCAACAGATCAGAAAATGAAGGGGGCGCCAAATTAAGATTTCCTTTGGTTTGTGTTATAAAGAATGCATATATGTGAGGAGTTTGGGGGGGGGGGGAAACCCGAGTGCAAAAAAGGTTAGTTTCGGCATTGTTTGGAAGGCACTGGAAACATATTGTAATGTTTTATTCATTTTCTGAAAGCTTTGCAAGATTTGATGCTCAGGGGTGATTGTTTTGAATTTTGGAAAATTTTAAGGCATTTGATTTTTAAATCTGTCTTAATTTGGACATAAAAATATTAATTGCGTTAATCAATACAGATAAAAATATTAATTGCGTTAATACAGAAAAAAAAAATTTGTCAAGATTGTGGTAAAAACAGGACGATCATCATAAAATTGCAGAATAAACAAGGCTATTATCATAGAATTGCAGATGAATTAGGACAGTTGCCAAAAGATTTTGAAAGAAATGCTACTTTTATCAAAAAAAATCCCTAAAATAGTGACAATTTCGTCAACAGATTCTGAAAAAGTGCCTATTTTCCTCAAAAGATTTAAAAAAAAACACAATTTTCCTCAAAAGATTACAAATAAAAAAATATGCATATTTCCTCAAAAGATTGCAAAAGAAACATTTTTTGAAGGGATTGCAGGAAAAGCACAAAATTCGTTAAAGGATCAGTAAAAAAAAAAAAAAAACTGGGATAAAATTGCAAGTTTGTCAATCGTTTGCAGTGTTTGTCTCAAAATCTTGTTAATCTGCCCTTCCCGATTAAACGTCCCATCCCCACTTTATAAAAATTAAATTTTTAAAAAATCCCAAGAAAATATCTCCCTCCTCCCAAAAGGGACAAAAACGTTGAAGAAAGGAAAATTTTATTGAAGTATCGCTAAAAGTTAATTTTGGCAAAGAATTAAGAAAAAAAAACGAATTTTGCCGAAGGATCGCCAACAAATCCACATTTTGTCGAAAGATAGCAGTAAAAATGCAATTATGTTGCATCTTAAAAAATACAATCTAAGGATTATTTAAAACTCAAATTACATAAAAAAATATTGTAAAAAAAAACATGAATTTTGCCGAAGGATTGCCAAAAAACCCACATTTTGTAGAAAGATTGCAGTAAAAAAACAAATTATGTCAGATAATAAAAAATGCAATCTAAGGATCATTTAAACTCAAATTACATTAAAAAATACATTAAAAAATGTCAAGATTGGGGGAAAATCGGGAAATTTCTCAATGGATCACAAAAAAACAGTTTGTCAAAAAATTTTAATAAAAAAATGCAAATATGTCATATCTAAAAAAAAAAAAAAAAAATTTCAAAAGAAATTTGTAGTAAAAAAAATGCCCATAAAACATGAATTACATTTTAAAAAAATTCTAAAAACTGCACATTTCTTCACATAATAATGAAAGAAATGCAAAGCTCTAAAAAATTGCATAAAAAAATGCAGTCAAAAGATTACTAGAAAAAAATTTCATTAAAGAATCTCAAAAAAATGGAAATTTCGTGAAGTATCACAAAAAACACTGCAAATTCCACAAATATAAGAATAAAACCCTAATTTTGTGAAAAGATCACGGGAAAAATCCTGATTTTGAGTGCGAATCCTGCTGTCTTACCCAGAAATTCAAGCCCTGATTTATTTATAAAATTGTACTTTTAAAATCCTATTTAAAATATTTCTATTAAATAGGATACTGGTGATTATGTTTAAAAGAAAGAAATTCAGATCATACTCAAAAAGACATGTCCGTCGTTTGATTAATAGACAGATGTGTCAATCTGAGCCTCACAAAACTGATTCTAGTTCAGATTCAGACTCTGATAAAATAAATTGGAACGCAGCTCAAGGCGATTCAGAAGAGAAATCTTATAATAGTATAGATGGCTCAAATTCAAGCATTCAATCATCAGATTCCAATTCAAGCTTTCTTTCTGATTTAAATTCAACTTTGAATTCAGATTCTAGTTCTGATTCAAGCACTAATATTTTAAATTCCAGTTCTGATTCAGGCTCTGATGATTCAGTTTCTAACCCAGGTGGTTTAAATGCAAAGCATAAAGAAGTGTCAGATTCCACGGAAACATTGAAGTGTGATCTGACTGAATGGGCTGTCAAAAATAATGTCACAACAAAACAATTTTCTTCCCTTTTAAAATTGTTAAAAAAACATTTATGTTTTCAAGATCTCCCTTGTGATGCAAGGACTTTGTTAAAAACTCCTCGCCATATTAATATAAGACCTGTTGCCCCAGGGAATTATGTACACCTAGGAATTCTGACCCATGCAAATAGCACTCTTAGAAACTCAAGCTGTAGTATCGATTCATTGCAGCTGAAAGTTAATTTTGATGGTTTGCCAATATCGAAATCATCGAAAAGTACCTTATGGCCTATTTTAGGCAATTTTACAGGTTTTTCTGATGTTTTTCTGATTGGGTTATATCATGGTTACAGCAAACCAGACAGTGCTAATGATTACATGAAAGACTTTGTAGAAGAAGCAAAGAATTTAACAATTAATGGAATATCTTATAATAACAAAATTATAAAATTTTCTGTAATCAATGTAATTTGCGATTCTCCTGCTAAAGCTTTTGTGTTGGCAGTAAAGGGGCATGGTGGATATAGCAGCTGCACAAAATGCAAAGTAGAAGGAATATATCTTGAGAACAGGACATGCTTTCCAGATACAATGGCAGCTAAGAGGACAGATGATGAATTCCGAATGAAAACCGATGACGAATATCACATTGAAAATGCAACAAGTTTATTGGAAGAAATTCCTAATTTAGGATTAGTGACGCATGTACCCATTGATTACATGCACCTTGTATGTTTAGGCGTCATGCGTAAAATGTTACTGTTATGGGTTAGAGGGAAGATAAATGGAGTTAGAATTCCATACAGGGATGTTCAAAAAATTTCCGAAAACTTGATAGATTTGAGGGAAGATGTGCCTCTTGAGTTTTCTAGAAAGCCTAGGAGTTTAGAGGACATCAAACACTGGAAGGCCACAGAATTTAGGCAGATATTATTATACACTGGGCCAATAGTTTTCAAAAATGTATTGAGCAAAGAAAAATACACACATTTTCTTTCCTTACATGTCGCAATTAGGATTCTATGTGCTGATCATTGTACCATTACCAATATAGATTATGCAGAAGAGCTCCTTGTTCATTTCGTTAAGTGGTTTGCGGACTTATATGGTCCGGAACAAGTATCTCATAATGTTCATGGCCTGATCCACTTAGCGAATGATGCAAGGGAGTTTGGATCACTGGATGAATTCAGTGCATTCAAATTTGAAAATTACATGAAAACATTGAAAAAATATCTAAGGAAAACTAATATGCCGTTACAGCAAATATATAGGCGAACTTTAGAGGCTCTGACTGTAAAATCTATGACACTGACAAATTCAGCACCAGTTTCACAAAATTTTTTAGTTTCAGATGATTATTTGCTTTTGCATTGTGACAAATATCTTTTAGAAATGGGCACCATAGTAGATTCTTGTGTTATTTTGCAGTCTGGTGAAATTGTATTACTAGAAAAGTGTGAATATTCCAATGAAAAAAAACAGAACATTGTAATTGGTAGAGAATTTTTAACAAAAAAAGATTTTTATTCAAAACCATGTAAATCCTCCTTATTAGGTATCTATTTAGTAAATAAGTTGTCCAGTTTAAAATCCTGGCCTCTTCAAAAAATAGCTAGGAAATATGCAATATTCCCACACAAAAATAGTTATGTTGTTTTTCCATATTTGCATTGATAATTTTTAAAATTCATAAAAAAAGCAGTTGGGTCATTCCATGCCAAATCAACAAATGATTTGGCAGATTTCAATGAAACTCAGGAATCGTTCTGGTTGATGATATAAATTTGAATATATATATATTTTTTTATTTATAGTTTTAAATTTTCTTACAATTATTTAAATTTTGAAAATTGTTTTTTGGCTTGCTTACATGTTTTTAATTTTGAATTTCTCAAATGATCACTCCATTTTAAAGAAGAGTTTATAAGGTGTAATTTGATTTGCAAATTCACTATGCATAGTTATAGGTGTAAATTAACGGTCGCCACTCGCCACGTGGCGATTAAAGTTGTAAAAGTGACGATTAAAAATCGGCGATCAATCGCCACCCTAGTCGCCACTTGGCGATTAAAAAATCTTATTTGCTTTGTGAAATACAGCTTTTTTTCATGGTTATATGCATCTCTATTTTGTTTACATCTAATTAGTGAATTGGTTAATTCTTTCTTTATATTAGATGCAAGCAGATTTAGCAACTTTGTTGTCAGGGCCGTAGCTAAGGGGGTGCTATGGGCGGCTCAGCCCCCCCTAAAATATTTTGAGCCCCGCCTGGAAAAGTTTCCAAGGTCACTCAATGAATTTCTGTTCCGAAAATTCAAATGAAATTCTATTCAAAAATCTAACTTAGTTCTGAGGACCTTCCACAATTTTGCAGGATTACTAAATTGTATCTTAAGTGTTTTAACACTTCCTCATCTTCTTTGTACATATGAAGCTAGCATGATGTTTAATTTTGATCAGCTATACACTCAAAATTTTCATCATCCTATAATTTTCTTAGTATAAAGTTATTAGAACACTTTTTAATAAGAAACATAGTACCTACAATATGAATATGCGTTATTTTATCTTTCTGTAGCAATGTGAGAGAAAAAAAATTATGAGCCCCCCTTACATTCTCTTGAGCCTCCCCTACATTCAGTTGAGCCACCCCCCCCCCCCCTATTGTTCACTTCTAGCTACGGCCCTGTTTGTTGTATTTTCTATATTTTGGCTTTTTACCATGAACTCTTTATTTGGATTATGTTTTCAAGAAATAGTTTTTTTCCTACAAAATATAGTCATTATTTTTAATTCCACATGCATCTCAAATGAATTTATACCATTTTTACCTCTGGATGCAAGGAGATTTTAAGGACATTGCTGTATCTTATATCTTTCACTCTTGCCATATGCTCACTAATTGTACCAGTAATAGTTGACTGGTACAATTTTTTTTAATGATTAAAGTGTATGTAGGTGTCAAGAAAGATTGAAACATTATAACCAATTACTTTAAAAATATAAAACAAAATTAGTACTCACCACCAGGCGAGTAATACAGCAAATTTAGCATCTGACTTTATTGCCACCAAGCAACTTTCTCCACCTCACCAACACTTTGGCACTCTCTAATTGTCTTAATAAGACATCCAGAGTTATGAAATCTCAGCCAAAACAAAGAAAACTCACCAAACTTAATAATTACCACTTACCAATCTTGATATTAGAGCCTACTAAATTTTAAGTAAAAATAAAATATACAAGAAAGGTGTGAAATTATTTTTAAATTTAAAATTTAAAAATACAATTTCCTTATTTGTTTTGTACAATGCTTTAATGTATATTTAAATATAGTTTATCACTAATAATTTTATCTGCAGTATCATTTACTAATTCATGTTTTTCCATTCAGTGGAATGCCAGTTTTATTTTTTAACCAAATATTTGTAGCTTTGTTACTAGCCGCCAAATAAAGAAAAAAAAAAATTTGACCTATATTTAAAAAGTGGCTACTAACTTTTAAAAAGTGGCCACTAATGAAACTAGGTCTACCGGCCACTGGCTACTAATTAAATTTCCCAGTTTTCACATATATGCATAGTTAAAATATTTTGAAATTTTTGTGTGTAAAAATTTTGAAAAACTATGATTGTAGCAATATAAGCTTAAAATTCTGAAATTTTTAGAGTGAGATCTCAATGGGATCAGGAGTTACTAAATAAAAGCTAAAAACTACCATTAAAATAACAATTTAATTCTATCTATTTTGTATTTTAATTATAATTTCTATGGTAATTTCCAGCTTTTATTTCATAACTTCTGATCCCATTGAGTCCCTACTCTAAAAATTTCAGAATTTTAAGGTTATAACATTTTTTTTCAAAATTGTTAAAAATGACTATCGGAAAATTTACAATTTTAATTAAATTAAATTTTAATTTTTTTAAACTATTCATAGTTAACTTGCAGAACATTAAACCCTTAGAAACTCCATTTTGAAATGAGTGGTCATAAAATTTTCTATGTTTGATAGAACTTGAGAAATTCAAAATTGAAAATATTTATGCTAGTCAATAATTTATTAAAATTTAAAGCGAAAAATAAAAATATGTTCAAATTTATATCCGAAATGGTCAGGTTGAATATTGGATTTTTTTGGTTGATTTGACATGAAATGACCCTGTTGTAAAAAAATTTTCCTTTTATTTTTATTACCTGCTATTATTCTTGTCTTCACCCTACTACTTCATTCTAATTGCCTTCCATCACTCTCTGTTTGCACTTTTTTTAAAAAGTAATTTGAATGTAATAGTACATTTAAAATTATAATTAATGCTTAAAATAAAATTAAATATTGAGTAAATAATGATGCATAATAATTTTAATTATTCATTGAAACTCATCCGTTATTGTGTAAATTGATAGTATAAATAAAATTAACAATTTAAAAAAATAACAATTTTATGAGATTGATATACGAGAGTGATATTTTTAAAACTTTGTTATGGTATGAATGCACCTCATTTGCTACACCGTGTGCAAATTCCAACTTTTTTAATTTTTGAGACAAGTTGTGCTTATTTCCATTTTTGGTGAGTCCTTTTATTTATTTTTTTCTAGTTTTGAAAGGAAGTATTAAAAATTATTTTCTGAGAAATAAATCATTTTTTTTTTTTATCATATGGAAATATAGTGAAAATTATCAATACTATCTGTGGAGGAAAAAAAAAACCCCTGCAAAATTTGTTCATTTATCTCATGTAAAAAAAAAAAAAAAAAAAAAAAAAAACTTGCATGCCCAGTTATGGCTGAAAGGTTGAAAAATTACCCAGTTGAGTATGGATGGGAAGGTGTCACAAGTTTCAGTTGATCATAGCAAAATTCAACACTTAAACATTTAAAAATCAATTCTATTACTGAAAGCAAAAAAAAAAAAAAAAAAAAAAAAAAAAAAAAAAAAAAAAAAAAAAAATTGTCTTAACATGTAAGGAAAGGAAATGATAATTATTGGTTCAGCAAAACTTCTTGTTTTAAAGATAGTTCTGGTCAATGATGCAAATAATATAAACACAATCTGACAAAAAACAAAAGTCACTTGTGAACAAATGTTATTTTTAGAAAAGAAAGTAAAAAAAAAAAAAAAAGTTTCACTAGTTATCTTTCTAATACAAGTATCAAAATCTATTTATAAATCAAGCAATTATACAATCCTTTAAATTTTATTATGGAAAGACTTGTTTCTTAGAACTGGCAAAGAAATTTATTTCTGCAGCTGTTAACTTGATAAAACGAGTTTTTAAACTCTGCCTCTTAAATACAACCCACAGACATGCTATTTTTCCGCGGAAATGCGGAATTCCACTTTTTTGGCGACGAATTTTATTATCCCTGGGATCAATGCAAATATGCATTAAAATTTGATGACATTTATATGTATGAGGGGGGGGGTAACGATGAAATACAACAAATACGCGAGTCAAACGGCGCTAAATTAAGAAATTTTCTTCAAACAATTGCAGAAAAAACGTAAATTTCTCCAGAGGATAAAAAAAAAAAATTATAAAATCTTCAAACAATCGCGGAAAAAATACTATTTTCTTCAGAGGATCGCGAGAAAAAAAACACTATTTTTGTTAAATGATCACGAACAAGACGTGATTTTCGTCAAAAAATTGCTGGAAAAACACGACTTTTGTGAACAGGTTGCGGAAAAATACTCTAATTTTGTCAAATAATCGTGATGAATAATCATATTTTATCGAAAGATCGCGGAAAATGCTCCAATTTTTAGAAAGATCGCAGAAAATGCCCAAATTTTGACGAAAGATCGCGGAAAATACGAAAATTTCAACGAAAGATGGCAGAAAATACGCATATGTCGACAAAAGATCGCGGAAACCACACAAATTTTGACGAAAGATCACGAAAAGTACGCAAATTTTGACGAAAAATCGCGGAAAATACGCAAATTTTGACGTAAGATCGCGGAAAATACACATATATTGACGAAAGATCGCAGAAAATACGCATATGTTGACGAAAGATCGCGGAAAATACGCATATGTTGACAAAAGTCGCGGAAAATACGCATATGTTGACAAAAGTCGCGGAAAAATACGCAAATATTTACGAAAAATCGCTGAGAATACGCATATTTTGACGAAAGATTATGGAAAATACGCAAATTTTGCCGTAAGATGGCGGAAAATATGCATATGTTGACGAAAGATCGCGGAAAATACGCATATGTTGACGAAGGATCGCGAAAAATATGCAAATTTTGACGTAAGATCGCGGAAAATACGCAAATTTTGACGAAAAAGCGCAAATTTCGCTAAAGGATTTTGGAGAAATGCAAATTTTATTAAAAAAGCTGTGGGAGAAAAAGTGTGAATTTCGTCAATTGGTCGCGGAAAAACGATAATTTCGTTAAAAAGAATTGCAGAAAAATGCAGATTTCGCCAAAAGTATGTGAGGCCGTGAAAGTTCAGCTTTTTTCTTGCTGAGCCTGTAGCATGTCTGAACCCATGTAGTTTTAAAGAAAATGCTATAAACACTTATATTGACAGTGATCTCTCTTTTGAAACTTGCAGCTTAAGCATGGATATTCTAAATAAAAAAGAAAAATTGTTGAAAGAAAATTATGAACTTGATACATATCCATCAACAATATTCACAAACATCACTTGGGAGATCTTACTCTGGTAGTGTACTGGATATTTTTTTCAAAGGATTCTTATTCTAATGACTTTTATTTGGAACCTGGAAAAAAAGGGTCTTCAACAAACTTCTAACTGAATTTTGGCGTACTTTAGATGCTTTATTTCACTCCAAAAGATGAAGATAAAATGGTAAATCTTATGCATTTTCTAAAATAATTGAACATTTTATAATTGATTCTGAACATGGGTACAAGACTTTCAGTCTCAGAACTGATTTCAGTCTTAAGGAGATTTTGATAGTAAATTCTATTTTATGTACTTAAATTGTAGCAATTTTACTGTCAAGAACTTTTAATTACTTTCTTTTATTGTAAAAGATTAATTTTTAACCACATAGCAAGACATAGAAATCTTTTAGCCCATTTCCATTTGGTTATTTTTAATCTCAATAGTTTTCAGTCTTGGCTTCGATGAACTTCTTGCACCCGTGTTTCTGAAAAAAAATCAGTTTGTCCTTATTTAAAAATATATTTCAAGTGAATGGTTAAATGTAGTATAATTCTAATTTAAAACATTTTTTTTCTATTTTATTTGAAAAAAAAAAATACTTATTTAAAAAAAAAATAATTCCTTTTAAAAATACTCTTAATATTTTTTAAATTGATCATTTAATAACATTAAATCAATCCTTCAAGATAAATGTAATTTTATAAAATGAACCATAAAATCCGGTTAATCGTCCTTCCCGATCAAACGTCCCATTCTCACTTTATAAAAAAACTTGGTGTTTTCAAAAAATCACGAGAAAGCGTCCTCTCTCTCCCCCTTCCCCCCCAAAAAATCTGTGAAAAAACAGAAATTACATCAAAAAAATCATGAAAGATGGAAATTTTATTTAATGATCGCTGAAGAAACGCTAATTTCACCAAAGAATCGCGAAAAATAACTGCAAATTTCTTGAAAGGGTCTCGAAAAAATCATGAATTTCGCCGAAGTATCACCAAAAAACTCAAATTTTGTTGAAAGATTGCAGTAAAAAAGAGAATTTTGTCCAGTCTTAAAAAATCATTCATCAAATGATCATTTAAAAAACTTAAATTACGACAAAAAATCTCTTTAAAAAAATGCAAATTACGTTAAAAGATTGCGGAAAACCATGAATTTCTCAAAGAATTGCCAAAAAGAACACATATTTTGCCATAAAATTGTCCTTAGTGCGATCAAATATGTCATCTGTAAATAAACAATCAAATAATCGCAAAACAGAACCGTAAATTCTGTTGAAAAAAGGCGAAATTTGGAAGAAAGAAAAAAACACGACTTCTAATAAAAAATCTTGAAAAAACGCACATTTCATCAAAGAATCACGAAAGAAACGCTCTTCCTCACAAAGAATTACGTAAAAAAATGTAAATTTTTTCAAGTATCGCAAAAAAAAACTCTTCACGTTTAGGGGAGGTGGCAGATTAACGGTATTTTATGGTAGTAAATATGACAAAATTTGTTAGTCAGCTATGTGAAAATATTTCACAATTCATTAAGCAATGGTTATGGAAATATAGAAATATTGGAAATTCAACACTGTCATATATATTAAAATATTAAATTTGTCATTTTTGGCGATAAAATCACCAAATTATTTTAATAATCAGTAAAGGGCAAAATTAGCACTAGCCACCAGCCACAGGACCAGTAAATGAGAAAGTGGCTAGTGAAAAATTGTCTATTGGCGGCCTCCTCCAAGCCACTTTTTCATATGGAGAGAATAAAATTTTCTTGCATTTCATCAAGGATTCTACATTTCTTTTGTCCAATATATTTATATTAACATATTTATTTTAGGCTATTCAGTTTTTGATTGATGTTTATAAAATTTTACTGTTTAGTATTTTTATATAAAAAAGTGGCCACTAGTTTAAAGAAAGTGGCCACTTAAAAAACTAGTCCTACTGGCCAGTGGCCGTTAATGAATTTTCCCAATTTTGCCCTATAATGATCAGTAGTAAAAAAGAAAAAATGTATTTTGTCAGCCAGTCACAGTAGAAAATGTAAATTCAACCATTGAAATTATCTTCCCAATTGATAAATGCAGGATCATTTGTTAGGTTTTTATTTAAATACTAGTTTTTAGAAAACTGATTTTATAAATAAAATTGTGTACAATTAATATATTATTTATGTTACATTTTAATATATTGCTTTTATATGCAGTTTGATTATGAAAGCTAAGTATGCTATTGTGGAATTTGATGATGGTGTCCAGCTGGTACCATCAAGATGGATCGACAAAAAGGGACAAAAGTGCCGGTGGCCCCGATATGATAAGTTCCGTTATGAGCGGGCATTAAGAAATAATGTGCCTCCAGATAGTAGTTGGAAGAAATATCATATTATCAAAAAACTGGGTTCTGCAAGTAAGTTTAAATTTTAAAATTCTTACTAGTTTTAAAAACTGATTATTTAAATAATGATATATTAAGAGTGTCATCTTTTTAGCACTTTCCAACAAAGTTGAAAAGTGCTTATGCATTCGGTTTGTCTGTCCGTCTGTCCGCGCTCTAACTCCCGTAAATATACTCGGATCGCTATGAAATTTTTATACGTTATTGAGGTTTACCCTAGCACGAACCCTATTGAAAATGAAGTACCTACCATGATTAGTTTATCTACAGAGAGAATCAAAAGTTTCCCATTACATTACGGCCTATGGGGAAAAATTGTTAATATACTCGGATTGCCATGAAATTTTAGGACGTTATTGACGTTTACCCTAGCACAAGTCCTATTGAAAATGAAGTTGCTACCATGATTAGTTTATCTACAGAGAGAATCAAAAGTTTCCCATTACATTACGACCTATGGGGAAAAATCGTTAATATACTCGGATTGCCATGAAATTTTAGGACATTATTGACGTTTACCCTAGCACAAGTCCTATCGAAAATGAAGTTTCTACCATGATTAGTTTATCTACAGGGCGAATCAAAAGTGTCCTATTACATTACGGCCTATGGGGAAAAATCGTTTCAAAGGAATTTCAAAGATGTTATACCCTGTCAAACATATTAATACATGCATTCCATAAAATAGAAGGTGAAAATGTAGCTATTATTCATTTACAAGGCCACACAAAATAATTCCATTAGATAATGGTAAAAGGGGGAATTGTGTATGTATTTTAAATATATTAAGCTTTTTCATGTATAATAAAATTGATATATGTCACTGAAGCTTAATATAAATTATACGCTACTGTCTTGCATAATATGAAGTACATAGCATTTACAGGGCCATACAAAAGATTTCAAATAGTATATTCTTTCCGAAGTACAGTATATGTGTCCGATGATGGCTGATGGAGGGATGAAATGCATTTTAATTATATTTGCGTTTATATTTTGCTAAATATATGCACATTATATGGTGTGTATAAATGTTATAGTTGATACACAGGGCTACCCAAAAGAGTTCACCAACGTTACTGAATATGAGCGTAAATTATTTAAACGTGGTTCTTAAATAAGCTATGCATTTTTACGCTGAGCTGCATTCAATTTACTGAGAAATGTTTGCAGAATATAGATAAAGGGATATACAGGGCCACGCAAAGAATTCGGTACATGGATGCCTATGAATGATGATTTATGAGAATGTGATTTCAGTTGTTTTAAAAGTGTTTTAGTTTACAATAACTTTTAGCCTAATGTTGACGTTTAATAAAGGTACAATGTAAACTACAGGGCTGAATAAAAGTATTCAAGTATGTTTCCATCTAATAGTATGAATTGCTGAAAAAGAAATTTCAAGCTACTGGATATTTTCTTACTAAGCTAAATTTTCTCATTATATGAACTGACATATGAAATACAGGGCTATTCTAATGTACTGGAACACATATTTGGGTATATTTGGCTATACACTATTATTTCCCTGAATAACAAAGTTTTGTTAAAGATTACATTAAGTGTTGGAAAGTGCTTCATAATCTGACGAAATATGCTTTTTTCCGCGATCTTTTGACTAAATTCGTGACTCTTTGATGGAGTTCGCATTTTTTTTGCATTTTTGATGAATTTCGTGTTTTTTCCCACGATATTCTGTCAAAATTTGGATTTTTTTGGATCCTTTGAAAAAATTGGCTCTTTTCTGCGATACTTCGGCAAAATTAGTAATTTTTTGCAACCCTTTGAGAAAAGTAGCTTATTTTTCCGTTATCTATTAACGAAATTAATGTTTTTTCCACGACACTTTGACAAAATTTGCGCTTTTCCATCATTCCTATGTCGAAATACATTCTTTTCAGCAATCCAATGTCAAAGTTTGCATTTTTTATGCGATCCTCTGTTAAAATTCACGTTTTTTCCGCGACCCCTTTGATGAAAGTCGCACTTTTTCGCGATGCTTTGACAAAATTAGTGCTTTTTCAGTAGTCTTGTGTCGAAGTTCGTGTTTTTTACGCGATCCACTGTCAAAATTCGCGTTTTTCCCGCGATGAAATGTTGTGATGAAATTCGCACTTCTTCAGTGATCATTTGAAGAAATTTGCGCTTTTTCATGATACTTTGACAAAATTAGTGCTTTTTCAGCAAACCTATATCGAAATTAATATTTATTCCACAATACTTTGTTTTCCCCTTTACCAACCCTTTGACTAAATTATCGCATTTTCCACGACCTTTTGACGAAATTTGCTATTTTTCTGCGATACTTTGACGAAATTTGCTATTTTTCTGCGATACTTTGACAAAATTTGCTATTTTTCTGCGATACTTTGACAAAATTCTTGCTTTTTCCTAGACCTTTTGATGAAATTAGAGCAATTAGAGAATTAGACGAAATGTTTGATTAACAAAAAAAAGTCAGTGTTCTTAAAGATGCATGAAAAAACTGCAAATTGTTCATAGGCTGGGGAAAATTTAAGTGTTGTCAGTTTGCAAGCCAAAAAATCGTCGATCAGGCACGGAAGTATAGAAAATATCATTGATGAGATGTAGAAAAATTGAGAGTTTTGTCTTAAGGGCTCCAAAAAAATCTAATTTTGTCGATCAAGCTCTGCAAAAACTGATTTTTCAAATTAAGTATGGAAAAACTTTCACATTTTGTCGATATATGGTGAAAAACATTGCAAATTTCATCGATTTAAGAACAAAAAAAAAATCTCATTTAGTTGATTGGTAGCGAATAAAGCTGCGAATTTCATTGGCAGGACACAGAAAAATTGACAATTTTGTTCATCGGGCACATAAAAAAAATTATTGATTTTACCGATGTTAAAGTTTTTAAATATTTTCTTAAAATTGATTTTTCTTTTCAGACACATATGAAGAAGGTATGATAAAACTAACAAGATCTGAATATAGATCTGATGTGGATGCCTCTACAGATCACTCAGAAGGGCCTTGTCTAAAAAAACAGAAGACATTTCAAATTAATGAATCATCGAGCTCGGAAGAATCTGAAGAACCAGAAGAAGAAACCAACTTTTCATTTAGAGAGCCCTTGCCTACAATTGTACCAGAATTAGATACATCTAATTCTGCTACGATGCATCAATTTATGCCTTCAACTTCAACCCCATCTTCAGGTATTTATTAACTAAAATAGAAATATATTAAACAAAGTTTTGAAATATATTGTTAGATATTCTTTTAAGTTTGCCTACAAACATTTTTCTGAATAAATGGTTTCAAAGCAGAATATTTTGCAGTGTTCTGTGATTAATCTTTAATATAGGTGCAGATTTACAGTCGCCATATAACTGATTTTTTAAATTTGGCATCTAATTTTTGTCATCTAAGTTGCCATTTTTGTATGAATTTTGTTATTTCCAACAATTATTTGAGAAATACAAGATTATTATTAGTGCCCTCCCCCGTGATCTTTTGACAAAGTTCAGGTTTTTATAGCATTTTTAATATTTTTTTTTCTTTGATGCTTTAACGAAATTTGCATTCTTTTTCCAATGCTTTGACCAAAAGCTCACTTTTCTCGCAACTCTTTGATGAAATTTTCCACTCCCTTCCCTTTTTTTAAAACAAAATTAATGTTTTTTTTCTTTTATGGCACAATCCATTTTTTTTTGGGGGGGGGGGCAGTTATCAAAGTTCTTGATAGTTTTCTGTGATATTTTTTTAATGACCGAATTTTATACATGTCTTAATTTTTATTTTGAATTCCTGAATATTTTGCACAAACAGCATTACTGCTTTTGAGTTTTTCTCTCAGTATGGCGACTGGATTACTTAGGTTTAGTATCCACTGGCATCTTAAATTTGGGAATCTGCACTTATCTCTCTCTGCAAAAATATTATGTAGAAAAAATAAATTCTTGTATATCTAGGTGTGAAATTTCATCTTTTATGGAAATGAAAGAAACATTACTTTGAAATACAATATATTTTTAAAACCTAACTATTAAAGTATTTACAGTTTTATCAAAAACTTAATGTAATATTTTATATCACTTTCAATATTGTCATCAATAAATATATCATTGAGAATGTAGACCATGCATAGTTAAGTCCAGCTTTTCAAAAGTTTCTAACAAATTAATGTCCATCAAAAATCCATGTTTTTTTACGACAGTTTTTAAAGATGAACTGTTGCACTATTAATATATTTAAATTACATTAATTTGGCATCATTGTATACATGATTTTTTTAAACTTTTATCCTATTTCTGACTTCTATATCTGATATGTATTTAAACATAATGACATTTGATGTGTGAATTTCTATTTTGACATAAATTTCTTTACTTTTTTTAATAGCAACAAAAGAAAAAAAATCAAATAAAGTATTAAGGATGGTCATGAAGTTAGACTTCAAAGTTGACAAACTGCAAAGAACTTTGGACCAAATTCTTGAGAAGTTGGGGGAAAAACATGATGTTTCCCAAAATAGTGTTCTTCAGTACCATCTATTTCCTCAGTTTCCATTGGAAACTGTGGGAGCTATAGAAGAATTAGAAGAGAAACTAACAGATGTTGAGTTTAAGACTAGTTTAGTCAGTATATTTTTAATCATTATTTTTTCATCATGGGTGCAAGACCTTCAGTCTCAGGACAGTCTTGGAGAGATATCTTGAGTTTATTTTGAGTGATAATAAACTCACAGTTTTATTGTGAAAAACTTTTAACTACTTTTTTAATTCTAAGAGATAAATTTTTTGCCATAATGAAAGACATATGCTAGCCCATTTTCTTTTGATTATTTGTAATACATAGTTTTCAGTCTTGGTTTGAACTTCTTGCACCCATGCTTTTCATTGCAACAAGATTGTATGAATAATATTAAGTAATTACAGGTTTTCTAGATTTTCTCGATGCGTAGGTGGTTAAAGTGAAATTTTGCATAACTTTTTTTTTTTTTTTTTTTAAGTCTGGTATTAAAAATCATAGAATATTCTTTTTGAATTATTTAGTTTTTCTGTGTAAAATTCTTTGCCAAAAAAAAGGTATATCACCAGGAGTCGATCCAGTCAAGAATTTGTGCAATTTCGCAGCATCTTCACAAAATTCCAATCTCTAAAAACAGTCCCTTCATGAAATTCCAATCCTTAAAGCCGGCTCCTTCACAAAATGCAGTGTTTCAAGTGCTGTGCATACCTAAACAGAATTACAATTGCTGTGCATATCTGTTCTGAAATATTTTTTCTGAAATTTGCATTAACCTCCACCAAATTGTACCTGGTATCGAAATGAAATATAGCATGATTTTAATTGATATGAGAAACAATAAAAAATTCTATTAACTTTTTCCAGATAGCTAATTTCATCAAAAAATGAAAAAATCGCACTCAAGGTTACAAAAGACACAGATTTCATCAAAAGTTTCCAAAAAAATATTGATGAAATGCATGCAGAAAGATCATGAAAAAAATACAGATTTCGTGAAGGGGTCACAAAAAACATGCAGATCACAGAAAACATGCAGGTTTCATATGTTTCCAGTAAGCACATGGATTCCATCCAAAGATTGTCAAAAAACATGCATTTCATTCAAAAATCTCAAACACATTAATTTTATCAGAATCACAAATAGGCTGTTTCTAAGGATCGGGAGATATAGTGAAATTTGTGAAAAAATTTTGCTGGTTTCATCAAAAATGAGCTAAATGTGGTTAAAAGATTGTGTTCTTTCAAAGTAACGCACAAAAATCATATTTAGTCGAAAGATTGCAAAACACATGCAAATTTGTCAAAAGATTGCAGAAAAAAGTGAACTTTATCAAAGGATTGCTAGTTGTGTGTATAAATGAACAAAACGTAGTCAAAAGATCACAAAAGGCACAAGTTTTGTCAGAAGATCGCAAAAAAAAAAAAAAAATGAAAATTTTGTCACATAATTGCGAAAAATGCATGTTTTTTTTTTTTTTTGAAATATCCTGAAATGTGTGCAAATTATGTCGAATGATCACAAAAAATTCGTTTATTTCATTCAAAGATCGAAAAAAATTTAACTTTACTGCTACAAAATCAGATTTTTGCTGCTCCAAGATGGTTTTTTGAACTTTCATCCCTGCAAAATTCTAATTCTTGAAAAGAGCCCCATTATAATATGCTGTTTGGTATAAATGCCGTTTTGCAAAAATATTTTCAGATTAAACCATCTGAAGTTGGTCAGTGAGATAATCAAGTAGCACCAAAATTCCTTAAGGGGTGTCCATTACTGGTTTATCTACCCTATTGCAAAATTACATTTTGCACTGATGATTGTACGCTGATGGCTACTGAAACTAAATTTGCAACAAACAAGTGTTTTGATGATGTTTTTAGTTTAATTTATGTACTGCATCAAGTAATTTCTTATTGTAATAAATAATTATTTCAATTTTCAGAAAGAGCCTTTCAATTCTATAAAAACTTAAAGGAGTTATTTTATAGTGTTATATCAAATTTATGGGGCATTCTTGATATCTAATTGAAATTAATGACTGTTAAAACAGGAAATTTTATGATACATATTTTTTTTCTTAAATATTTCTTTTTACATTTTATTTTTTATTATAAAAATGGCCCCCAAAATAAAATCTAGATCGATCCTTGATCACTAACTATTATAACAATTTAAATTTTAAGAAATCCTTTAGCGCATGCATAAATTTCATAGAAATATTTTCTTTTCCTAGTTACTTGCTTAGGCAGTCTCTCAGTGAAAGTTTCACAATTTGAAGTGTTAACTCAATATTAAAGTTATTTTTGATAAGCTTTTAATAAACTTCAGGTGTTAACAGATGTTTTACAATTTTAGAGGTAGTAAGGATTTTATAATTGTTTATGCCTTTTTTTTTTTTTTTTTACTTACCAATTCTTTATTTTTTATAATTAGATTTAGTTAGTTTAAAAATTAAAGTTAATTACTAAGGTTACATTAGTTTTACATTGTGCAATAGATTTTGAAATTGAATGTGTATGCCCATCTCAATGTTGATTTTTTAGATTTTTTCCTCGAGCCATTTTTTTCCCTTCCCCATTTTGGAAGAAACTTGCCTACCCTGTTATTAATCTATAGTGTAGAGTCCTTATAAAGCAAACTATTTAAGTTTTCTAAATTTCTTTAATTTAGTGTAATTAATGTTGATTAAAATATTTGTTATATTTTCATGTAGGTTAATGAACTCAGAAAACTTGGAGGCAGAAAGCCTTCAGAAATAATCTACAAGCAGCTGAAATTTCTGCTGACATATTCTTTGGGATCCAATTTTAGCTATTTTGGTACTAAAGAAAAAAAGATCATTTTGTTCACTAAAATTGTGTACCATTATAGCTGGTAAGATTTCTTTTTATTTTCTTCACAAATGACAAATATTCATGTTTTGTATTGTATTTAAAAATTAAATTTAAGATGGTTAAATATATAGCCAGTATTAAAAGGGAATAATTAAAAATAAAATTAAGGGCAATGTATCAATTATAAACTACATCAATAGTAAATTTCTTTTGTAAACTTTATTTATTTTTTTTTTTTTTAACAACAATAATTCAGGTAAGACCATTATTTGAAATAAGCAAGATGGAAATTGATTATTTTAACTTTTATCGTAATAGTCAACAAACTAATCAAAAAGTAAATGTTTACATTTTCTAATGAAATCATAATGACTTCTTTTATAGCAGGTAGCCAAGAACAATGTAACAACAAGTACTCCGATGTTTAACTAAAGATTCTATATTAAGTATTTAAACATTGTAATGTCAAGTACATGTTTAAAATCCAGCAGTAATTTTCTCTTTATTACTTACCCATCATACGTAGTATAGGGTAAGTCTTGCAATCGTTTTGAAAATCAAATTTTTTTTGGCAGATTTACACGTTTTAGATAGTGGATTCCGAAAAACATATTTTTAGAAAAAAAATTTTTGCTGTCCGTCTGTCTGTCTGTTTGTAAACGCTCTATCTCCCGAACAAATTGAGATAGAGACTTGAAATTTTGTATGTAGTTAGTATGTAAGAATAGGACAAACCCTATTTAATATCAGCAACCTCGATTATCCGGAACTATTTTTTTCGGACTCTCGAAAAATTTGTTCTGATGAAAGGTATATAAAAATGTTCGAATTTTTTTGTTCTAAGGAATGGACAGTAAAAGGCAATACAATAACACACATTTTGCATATAGAACGAAGTCGGTCGGATTATTAGTTGCCGAGATATTTGTAATCTTGTTTTCCACATTCTTCGATTTTTCATGACCCTGTATTTCATTCAAATTTCAATTCAGAAATATATTTTAATTGGAAATGAGACGCTTAATCCGACGCAGTTAATTTTTAGTTAATAGAATTATTATTTTTGGAGTTATAAGGATGTTTCTTTTACGCAGTTCAGTACTACTTGAGTAGTTTGGCGTTTTATATAATTTGTCGAAATTGGTACATCAGCAGTTCTTTAATATAGCATTACTATGTATATTAACAATATTTAAATTTTGTTTATGAATTGCAATGCATTGTATAAATAAACAGTTTCTTCAAATTTCCATGATAGGAATTCAAATGCAAACACATGTTCAGCTTACAGGGAACTGGAGTAGAAATGGGGACCAAAAATAGTGGTGTTCAAAATACAGAGTTAGTCTTTTGTTTAGTCTATTAAATTTCGCCGAGACCATGTTGTGTTTGTAATACCGAGGTTTTCACATTAGAGAGTGTAAGAGATTGTTCACAGTACTTAAAATCAACTGTTCGTGATATAAAAGAAAGTTAAAACAATTTTCTAGTGAATCAGAAACAAAATTTTAATTAAATGCTTGTAATTAAATTTAATTCTGTGTAATAAAAAATGTACATTTTGCAGCTAAATCTTCCCTAAAATCCAAAGTTGCAGTTTTTTGTATGAAAACTGTTAAAGTAATGTTAAACAAAAAGCTAGTTTTCAATTTGACAATAAAAAAAAAAAAAAAAAAAAAACTGTCAAGTGCCGTAATTTAATTGCATTTGATAGCTAATTATTACTAACTTCAAATACTGTTGGTGATACATTTGGCTTTTTGATGCAAAATTTATCTGTTGAATCATAAATGGGGCTAATGTGCCGTCCAAAAAGTACAGTGTTTCTGAAGTCTGTGCTATTAACTGTTAGAGCTATCAATGTTAAATTTGTTTGAAATTTCCTTTTAGATGGTTAATCGTACATTGTGTGTTCAAATCTATAAACTGTAGCAATTTAATAATACATAATGACTTTAAAAATAAATGGAATTAATGTAGACCACAATTTTAATGTTTTTCTGCATGAATTTTTCTATTTGTATGAGAAAAATTGTTGAAATCTATATCTAGGTCTAATATAATGAGAAAATAGATATAAGTTAAATTGTGAATTATTAGCTAAAATTTTGTATTTCATGGTATATGCCATGTGTATGCAATTAGGGTTTTAAAAATACAGTATTGCTATATTTTGCAACTAAATGATCACTTAAACTAATTTTATCTGCTTTTCAATATTAGTATTCTGTAAAAAAATGAAAGTAAATCTTCAATATCTTGTTCGTAATCTGTTTCCATGGAACAAATACCAATTTTTTGTCTAGTGCACCCATGTGACATAGACAAAATAAGTGTTATTAGATTCCTTGGATTGTTCCTGATCATGTAAAGGGATTATATTGGCCAAATTCCTGGAAAATAATGACAATTGTTCTTAGGTTTTTACCAGATATGGCATATGGTGTTTAACAGGGTTAATAATTTTCTCTGAATACACCTTCTCATTCTGAAGTATGTATGTTAAACTGTCATTGTTATTAATATGTAAATATAATTGAGATTTAATCTTTTTTTTTCCCCCTACTATAGATGTTGTGAGATTATTTTTTCCAGCATCCACAAATGAAGAGTTAAAAGAACCGATACAAACTTGGCTTCGCCATTGTAAAGAGAAGATGAGCAAAGATATTAATACTTAAAACCTGTTTGTTTTATTTCTGTATATATATACATTTAAATAAATTTTGTAAATTTAAATTGCTTGGTCCTCTTTAATTCTTTTTTAGATTTTGTAAATGTAGTTTGGTTCATATCCAGTAAAAAAGATTTGTTTTCACTTTGCATAAAAATGCAAGCGATTCTGCAATTGCAGTTTTTTTTCACTTTGTAAATGAAAAGAGAAAATATTCTTCCGTAACTTTTAATCTACTGAATTTAAAATAAAATGCTGTTTCAATGACTATCCTATTAGAATTTCTATACAAAATTTTAAGTTATTGAACGTGATTTAGCAAGTATCAGATTAGTCCAAGAATTTTTGCATACAATATACTGAAAAAAGATTTTATTTCAGATTTTAAAAAAAAGTACATAAATCTACATCAGAGGAAAGTACTTATGTCTGAAAAATGTGCAATGT
Source organism: Maratus speculifer (assembly GCA_964019185.1). Taxonomy (NCBI): domain Eukaryota; kingdom Metazoa; phylum Arthropoda; class Arachnida; order Araneae; family Salticidae; genus Maratus; species Maratus speculifer. The sequence goes on from CAXHSM010001376.1 coordinate 30,641,731, forward strand.
AGACTAAGTAAGTTGCAGCAATATTGCCACATCTGGAAAAGTCTGGCACTTTAAATAAATTTGTCTAATTGGTTAATGTTTTATCCTAGATCTGGAAAGATCAAGGGAATTTAATATTTTATGGTGATTATCAAATAAGTGTGAGCATTTTCATATGAGGATATTCAGTTATCCAGAAATTCATATTTGTACGATATTTACCTTTTTAGTTTAAAATATTTAATATTTATTTGTGAATGATGTAATATTTATTTTGCTGTTCTTGTGCTTAGTGCACAGCACCATTAAAATTTTCTTACTTATCTTATTCATCTAAGAAAATTATATTAAGACTAGCAATCCTGCTGCAATTTTAACTATTTAAAAAAAAAAAAAAAGAAGAAGAGTAACATCTCAAGAAGCTCACTCACAGACATGCAAGTGATTTTCAAAAATTGGAGAGTGTTTAAACAAAAACTACAACTTTGTGGGAATCTCCTCAGGCATGAAAATAAAATATTTGAAATCAGCTTGACATGCTCTAATACAGGCTTTCATGTCTTCAAAATAAAGTTCATGTCTTTGTTCTGTTTATAAAGCACTTTTAAAAATTGTTGCAACTAGTGCACTTTTACTGTAGAAAAAATGATTTCTAAAAACATAAAAGAAAAACTAAAGCATGTTTTGACTGTGTATGTGTTACTGTATAAGTGAAGTAATTTTGGCTAGAATTTTTTAAATTATCACATTTCAGTCAAACCTTACTGATGAATTACAAGTTGGAGGTAATCTACAAAGGAAAGTCTGTATATTTATCTATTTAAAAAAAAAAAAATCGTCATGCGTTTTTAAAAGGCAACTTCTCTAAGAAAATTTCATATTAAGAAAATGTTACTTTCATTAGTTTTAAATGTTTAATATCTGCTATTAAGGCCCCTGTCCTCGCTCGAGGAAATGCTCGCGAGCTAATGCTATTCCTATGGGGAAGCATTTATCTTACTCTTTCGCATTTTGACATTTTTGAATATTTTTTTTGCATTGGATAGCTGAGGTGCATGCCGACTGTGCACCTTTTTTACTTTTTTTTTTATTTTGGTTGCAGATATTTTTTACAAAGTTTCACTTTCAAAACCGATTTCGAAACTGTAAGTACTTTTTAAAAATATCTGCAAACAAAATCAAAAAAGTAAAAAAGGTGCGCTGTCGGCATGCACCTCAGCTATCCAATGCAAAAAAAATTATTCAAAAATGTCAAAATGCGAAAAAGTTATTAGAAAAATGCTTCCCCATAGGAATAGCATTAGCTCTCGAGCGAGGACAGGGGCCTTAAGGAAAACTAACTGAAAAAGGAGGGGGGTGGGGGAGAGTAATAATTTTAAAGCTACTTGGGTTTAAAATTCTCAAACTGATTTCATGGAATATTTTCTAAAGTGTAAAATCAGAGTTAGCAAAGTTAGTGGACACAATTTCTAATAAACTAATGCACTGACATTATTGAATTTTTGCACACTTCTTCAAAATAGGATTGACTGGTGATTAAACGAAGGTTAATTTTAAATTCACAAGGCTATATATTGTAAGTCGCTTTAAAAAATCATTGGTTTGAATGCAACTCTGCTGGAAATTAAAATTTCAAGTTTTATTTAAATCCTTTGTTCAATCACAAAGTATCTACTAAATCGTAAAAGATTTAAAAAAAATAAATCAATAAGTTAAAGCTGTAATGATTTTTTTTTTGGACCCACGACAAAGTTTTTTGAGGAATCTTTTTATAAAACAGGTCAAACCACTAAATTTTCAAACTATTTGAATAAAAATTTACAAGATATTACTTCAATGTTTTAACCCTTGAAATCCATGTAACCCTTTAATTTAAATAAGCATAGTAAAAGGTGGTACAGAGAATGTTTTGTAATTTAGGTTCTGATTTTGTTGAATTGGTTTTGATAAGTATGCATAAAATTACACATTTACACTGACATTTGTTTCATAAACCAGCACGATGGCTGCTTGAATTGGACAATAACATTCTATCATGCTATAAATAGAATGAAAACAAAAGTACATGTAAATTTATATGGAAAAAACCTAAAGGCAGCTGCATTAAAAGAAAAATCACTAGGTCATCAAAATTTTAAAGTATCCAGAATAATCGGATATTAACTAAAAGTATTGCAAAATAATTTTGAAAGTTTATTATTTTTTTTAAGCTTAACTTTCTTTTTAAGAAATGAATGTATATTAAAAAAAAGTGATCATACAGCCCATAACTTTTTTTTTTTTGCTACACCTACACAGGAAACGGTTTAAATCCAAATTCAATAATAAAAAAAATATAGGACATCTTACTGCAATCTTAACTCCTTTTATATATATGCAAATGTTCTATCTTAAAATTTTGAAAATTTAAAATTTGTAGGATTGAAAGTTTTTAAAATGTACAATCTAATCCCCTCACTTCTCAAAGTTAAAAGTTTTTGCTATTTAAGTTTCTTCTGCAATAAAAATAACTAAAAAAACTCAACATAAAATTAAATAATGCCGTTTGGGAAGAAAGTGTCTTGCCTTTGCTAAATAAAAGTAGCACGTGAGTTTCTTTTATCTAAAAAAGAATTGTTTTCTAACGGCTTTTAACTCATTTTTTAAATTGAATTAGAATGCAACTTTACAGTATCCTAATTTTATCCTGAAACCTTTCCCTGGTTCTCAGGTAAATAATCTTGGAGTATCCCAAATTCTTCCCCATGATGCGTCCCATACACCGCCTGGGGAGTTTATGTGACCTTGGAATATCCCAAATTCTTCCCCGTGATGCATCCCATACACCTCCTGGGGAGTTTATATGACCTTGAAGTATCCCTAATTCCTCCTAAAATTACTTCCCATAAACTTCCTGAGGAGGATTTTTAAGTATAGATTTGTGACCTTGAAGTGTCCCCAAATCCTCCATTTTCACTTCCCGAAATCTTCCTCAATTCCTCCTGAGGAGGAACAGTAAGGAGGTCCTGGGGAGCTCCCCAGGATACTATAAAGCGGACATTTTCGGTTCCTGAGGACCTCCTGGTGACAATTTTCTGCATCCCCAGGGATGCCTGGGGGATGACTGTCCTGGGATGTGAATACTCCCCAGGACGTCCTGGGGAGGCAAGTGTGCTATATGGGTAGAAATAAAATTGTTTAAAAAAAATTAGCATCCTTGAAGTTTACAACCAGATATCGGAAGAAACTTTTGAGGTCAAATTATGGAATCAAAAACGGCAAAACATGAAACAGAGAAACCCAGAAGAATTATGTCTGTTTTAGACAATTGGACCCAGACTATTTTTTACAACATAATCTACATTTGTTTTGTGTGCTTGTTATGTCACTAATTTCTTTAGCCAAAATTGAATGTATTTTTCTTAAAAATTAACCAGATAATAATTAAATACAAATCAGAAGTTTCTTTAAAATAAACTAAATTTATAAACCAACCAATAAGTTAAATGAATAACAAATACTTTTCAATAAAAATTCTTATGTAGAATATTTTAATAAAATTTGATTAACATTTTCGTTCTAGGGTTAAACTTAACCTGTTAATACTAATTTTAATGTAAGCAAATATTTATATTGTACGAAAATTTACTAAATTACATTTAACTTTTCAGTATGGGCTCAATTTTTTAAATCATAATGTTTGTAAAAATGTTTGTATATCATAATGTAACTTCGTTCTATTACTAGCTATAATTATGAAGATAAATCTAATTTTATTTTATACATGCTATTTTTTTTTAAATTAAGAAATGAAATATACTTAAATTCTTGAAATTACTCAAAATACTTCTTTTACCCATACACACAGTCAATCTTATTAAGATGTGATTGCAAGAAGCAGGGGGGGGGGGGGAATACCATTTTAGACTTTCGTTTAAAGAAGTGTAGTCAATTATATTTCTAAGATACTCTGTCTAAATGAGATCTTTTGTTCGTTTAATCAGTATTCTTAAGCGCTTCCATTTGAGACAGGATTACGTTGTAAAAAGATTCCGTTTTTACAGATTTCACTGTTTTTATAAGTACCTGTTAAAACCTTTTATTATGAAGCCACTAATAAGTGATGGAAAATCACTTTCAGACAGGTTTTCAGCAAATTTAATTCCATGGCAATCCACATCAATGTCATGTAGTGCTTCTGTTTAAGGCAGATTTCTGTTAAAGATAATCACCATTTTAACATCTTATACTATAGAGGAGAACTGATATAGAGTAGACCACTTCTGCACTTCAAATTTTTTTTTTCTCTTTAATGGAAAATTTGTTTTGCCTAAAACTATTTTTGAACATTCATTAAGCAATTTTACATGACTCGGAGTATTTTGAGAACACATTTTCAAATACTTTAAAAAATTTATTATTTATAGCTATTTTTTTAGCACACTAATTTTATTTTAAATAAAAACAAATATCTTACCTTTATTTAAAAAAACTGTTTTTACTTATTTATCAATAACTATTAATTTATAATAAAGAAAAGTACGATCATTAAAATTTTTATTTTTAAAAGCTCAAAAGAAATCTATCAGGATAAAATGAGTTAACATTCTGAGTTAACGATGTGTTCTAAAGGCAATAAATAATCAATTCATTGCTGTAATGAGTTCGTCTAAAAGAAAAGCCTTAAAAATTTAAAAACAAATAAAATATCAGCAGTGGTCATGTGTGTACCTAATCCACTGTAGCCCACTCTCCCCTACATGTAACATAAAAAGTATATTTATGTAAATGATGCAAAGCTTTTTAAAAAAATAATCTACCTATAAATGAATGCTACTATAAATGGAAATATTCTATAGTCCCTTCAAAAAAAAAAAAAAAAAAAAAAAAAAAAATCATACAATTACACACATTATCACAAAAACCTCTTTAAAACAGAAATTTTCACATTCCTTTGAAAATCCTGACAAGTTTTACTATATATATATATATATATATATATATATATATATATATATATATATATATATATATATATATAAGATCAATGAAAATTCAGGATTCCTTCCAAAAAGAAATCCTTTCTACACCACTGAAAATAACAATATTTAAATCACTTATTTGCTTTTTCTTAGCATGTTTAAAGCACAAGTATCAAAATATGCATTTTTGTTAGAGATACAACTATACAAATGGTTTAATATGTTTTTTTTTTTTTTTTTTTTTTTTTTTAAAATAATAATGGGGGAGAGTTTAAAATGAAATAAAAAGAAAATGGTATCATAGAAGGTCTTAATCTTCCTTTATAAACTGTTTCTCTTTTAAAATTTACAAGGGAAATATTTTATATGTAACTAAAAAAAAAAAAAAAAAAAAAGATATCAAACTTATGATATTTATTGCATATATATTTCTATTTGAAGATTCTTTTTATTATTAATAATAACTTATAGCATAATTTCGTAGTGAAAGTAAGAAAAACATGTGAATACACATATTCATGTGACTACATATATGTACACGTATACACACATTAAAAGAAATTTAGTATTAATTGCGTTTGTATTGTCTTTTTAAAATATAAATGTAAAGCATATTTAGAAATATAAATTACTGAAAATGCATTTTTAATTCTAATATAATACTGTACAAAAACAAAGCTACATGCAACTGCTTTATCTTTTGGTATATGACATACTTATTATATATTTTTATGCTTTTGCATGACAGGAAACTATTATGCTATTAGAACATAGTAACTATGGAAGAATTCCATATCTTGTTGCACTTATTTTTGACGATAAATATTTCGATGTGGTTGTTGTCTTTTTCAGCATTTTAGGTTGATTTTTTTTTTATTACTTGATGCTACTAGTGGATAAATAAGAACTTTGCATATATATTTTCAAAATAATATTTTTTTTTCTAATTTATAAATTTTTGGCTTTTTTTCTGAGATTTTTTTTGTAGATTTAATATCTAACTATTTGTAATATAATTTTATGTTTTAATTTCTTATGCATAATAAATACGTAAAACATGAAATAAATAAAAAAAAATATTAAAGTATACAATATATTTATGTATATGTATCTATATAATATGTATTTACATACTAAGTTATACCAACAAAGGGGAATAAGTAAATAATAAAAGAAATAAATAGAAAACCAGTCAGATGAAGTCCTTTGTTGTTATCTGTACTATTTTTTTTTTTAATGGAACTATTAAAAGATTTTTCCTGTGCCTATCCGTCATTAACATTTTACTTATAAACTATGGAATGAGGAAAGTTGAAACTGGCTGAAGTAAAAGGTTATTGGCCTACCTATTTAGAAAACAGAATTACATGAAGGAAAGTAGACCATAAAACTAAACTTTTTTTAGAGAAGGCCTAAAAATTAGACTCATAAATTTATTTCAATGAAACTTTTGATGCATTTTACATAACAATTGATTCCTACAGATCAAGCATAAAGCAAAAACATTCAATTTTGTTAGATTGTTTTCTCACAGTGATAAACTTAAAAGACCATACTTTGATAGCCCCACTTTTCTCCATGATGATTAAAGTGAGGGGACATCTAAAATTATTGCATATTAAAATACTGTTTTAGAAATAAGTACATACTGAAATAAATGTTTCTTAATTATATTTAAAAGTACAATTGTGGAAGAAAAAGTAAACACCTATTAACTCTTGAACAAATTATCACCGAAGAAAATTATTGTAAAAATAAATTTCTACTTTTAAATGATGTACATAAAATTTTCAATACTACTCGGTTATCCCACTGACCAAAAAACTGTCACCAAATTATAATATAAAATGCCAATAATGTATCGTTTTTAATATCATAAATTTCATATTTAATTGTATTAAATACGATACACATGTTTAAAAGTCATTAAATGATTTTTATTTGGAATTTTTATTTGTTTTTTATTAGAAGTTTACTCATTTTTTTGTTCGATTGTTATTTAAAATAAAAATTATGTCAATATGTATAATTTGGCTGTTAGTTCGATGATTTGTACAGCTTGATAAAATTGGTCGACAGGATAACCAATAGAGTAGTAACCAATATCAAGTAGTACCAAATTTTTTTTAGGAGGCATCTACCTGTTAAAATGTACCCAAACTTCATTTTTTTTCAATGGCAATACAAAATTTTATCAAGATATTTCAAATCGATGATTAAAACTAGAACTAGACACCAAATTTCAATAAGTCATTTGAATAATAAGTCTTTGAATTATATCTATTCAAAATTTAGTGTTTCTAATGTTAAATGATATTTTTATTAATATTTCGTCAAATTACACTGCTAAATTGCTAATTTTTTACTCACAACTAATACTAAAACACCAAAACATGTTGCTTTTGTATTTTTTATAATTTTATGAATTTTAAAATGAATATTTGAAAAAATTATGAATTGTATCCTACAATATTTTTTAAGCCTTTAATTCCCATGTTAGTACACGTTCTAGAAATTATGTAGTTCGTTTCACACCAGAAAAATTCAATGGCTAATTTCGTTTTATTTAAATACGGAATATTCTGTTATTGATTAAAGCAAATATTGTTGTTTTAATTTTCTGGTGGGAATTGAGATAAACGAATTAAAATATTTCGGGCAGTCTTGGGCGGTTTGGGATCCAGAGGGTTAAGGATTTAGATTTATTAAGACCTGTTATATGGAAATCCAAAATTTAAAATTTTCTTCCAGGTAGTTTTCAAATTTTGCTTAAAAAACAGCAAAAGTGTGTTTTAAGGGGTTGTCTATGATAGAAGCGGTGATCTCGCTGACATTTGACCAGTGTTAGTAAATTGGCTAATTAAAACTAAAAAACATTCGCCAAGTGAAAAAAGTATTAGCAAAATAAATTCGCAGTGTAGCACAAAAAAAAAAAAAAAAAAAAAAAAAAAAAACTTTAATCCTTTAATGTACTTTCTTTTTTTCAATATGTTTTAAAGTAACTTAAGTTTTTATAACTGTGACAATGATTGTTATTAATCTAATTTCAACTATCCACTACAAATAAATTATACATATATATATATATTTAAATATGTATATATGTATATGTATGAAAAACGAAAAAGAAAAGAAAGAAAAAGCAAAAAATGAGAACTAGCAATTAGGCGAATCTATAGGCTTGTTTACTCACCAAATGAAGAATTTAGTCACAATTTGGCGCAATGGCGAGTGACAGCGAGAACGCTGGTTAGAAGTGACTAAATATGTTGAAACTTCTTATTCTTTACAGTAATCTAGCAATCTGTGCCTTAATAAAGAAGAGGGCCCTCTTACTCAAAAATCAAGTACTGAACTTCAGTTTGGATGCATCTCCTGAAATATGCTAGTTATAAAATAATCAATTTCTTCAAAAGTTGCGCAAAAATTTGTTTTTTAGACTGATAGAAAGGTGTAAAGTTCATTTATGCTGTGAAAATTGGGTACTGCTATAGAAAAAAAAGACAAAGTTAGGCTTTGTTTTAATTTGTAGATGGCTGCCTGAGCAAATTTATGTACATCATTTAAAAGTAGACTTTATTTTCAATCGTTCAGTGTCAGTAACTTTCCTCAAGGATAGTTTCTTGAGGAGTATATAGGGGATGTTTACTTTGTTTTCCATGACTGTACAAATGCACAAAATAGAGAAACTTTGGTAGAAGAGTAAGCAAAAATATATATATATATATATATATATATATATTTTATGTTACTTAAATTAAAGAAATAATGTTAAACTTTTTTAACAGTACTTAGCTTCCATTTATGAACCTTGCTTTCTTTAAAATAGACTTTTATGTTGTATGTTTTCATAATTACTTTGCATTTTGGATGTTCTCACCTTTTTTTTTTTTTTTCTAGTTCCATTTCCTCTCCATTTTTTATATTTGTTATTGACAATAATAACACTTTTTTCATCATCTTTTGTTTCTAAGCTATATTTAGAAAATATAATGTAAAACAATTTTTTTTCACAATAATACTTCCTAGTGTTATATACACATACATTTTTTTATTATTTTTAAAAATATATATATAGCATTAGATAGCTACTAAAGTTATTACAGAAATAAAAAGTGTGCTTATCATACAATACTTAGACTAAGCCTAACCATTCCCTAAATTACCCTACACCTCAGAAAACAAATTATAATAAATATAATTCTAAATTTTACTCTTTCATTTTTATGCAGAACCCTTGACAAGATGTTCCTGTACAAATCTGAACTAAAAATAATAGTTTTCACCATTTAATAATTATTAATAGTTTAGAATACTTTTATTACAAAATACAGAAACTTTGGTAGAAGAATAAGCAAAAGAAACACATCTTACCCCTAATTTACTTTAATAAAGACGTAGAACATTAAATTCTAAAAACGTTCTTTCGTTATATCGCTATAGGTCATTCATTATATTTCAAAAATTAGCCGACTATTAGTACAGAACTATCATGTCATCGAAGTTCACATAAAAGCAAAGAGACGCCAACGCCATGAATGAGTCACTGTGATTGACTTAGAATGAAGAATGAATCAAATCAATAAATCTGTTGCAAAAGAAAGTTCAACTGACGGAGTTGCTATGAATGAATTCTTACCTTTAATAAATAAATAATAGTGGTTAATCCACGATTAAGATATATATATATATATAATTGTCTAACAATTATTAGAGAGAAAAAGGAAAATAAAGTTTAACAACGAATCAAACTTAAAATACATGGTTCATTCAATAGAAGATCATTGATTCATTCATTGTTCTTTCAGTATTTTGGCGTCTTCTTTATTCCTCAGATTACAGTATTAGATAGTCTTAAAAACAGAAATTTATTAATCCAACCTTCTTTAGTTAAATAAATTATTGGTAAGGTTCGGTTATTCTTCATTAATGTCTCAAAATTTGATCATATTAAGCAAGATATTTTATATTTTGCTACTTTTGTATTTGATGATGTTTTTATATGATTAAAAAAATTATTAATATACTTTACGTAGCAGGTAATTTTATTTGTTTATGTATTTGCAAATAATTTAATGTTTATTGTTTATATTTTAGGCTAGAAGCAGGAAATTGCTTTGAATTTTTCTTAAATTGTTTAATTTTAAAAATTTGTTATGATGATTAGAAAAATTTTGCTGCATCCACCTCAATTGAAAGTAAATATTTTTTTGTAACTGTTTTCATATCTGTATACGTATTGATATGCTATTTTATGTACCTATATAAAACTTATCAAAATTTACTTACACATTAGAAAGTCTCATAAATTTTCTCAAAATTCGCCTAAAATATAAAAATAACTTAAGTGCAACCACTTTAAATTGCTGAAAATTTTTAAATTCCAGTTTATTCATAGTGTTTAATAGGTTTTAAATAAATACTGTGGCTGTATTATAAAAAGAAACTAACTGCTTTTGTCATAGCCATTCTTTTAAAAGGATTCTGAGAATTTGCATACCTACTACTTTGGTACCTACTAAAAAAAAAATCTCATTTCTGTTTATAAATTATCATTGTTTTTTGCATTTGATGAAGTGAAAATATATTGCTTTTATCAAACAGTTTACTGCTTGAAAAAAGTTGCTGTTTACTAAGCAGTTTGAGGGTGACTAGTGCCATCTACTGACCAGATTTGAAGTTTTAAATGCAGATTATATCATATACCACTGCAGGTAATAGACTGAAAAATACAATAGTAATATTTTAATAAGCTCTATTAGAAATATTTTTGCTTGCATTAATAGAACTTATCCACAATAATTTATATTCAAGTATAATTTTTGCTTTTAAGATGCATTTTTAAAAATTTGGTTAAACAGAGCCTGACTTGCAAAGAGTGTTTCATAATTCTAATATAGTAGACTCCCTCAAATAAACAAAGCTTGGGACCAGGGGTTGTGCAGATTTTAGAATTTTGCTGATTTCTGGTCATTGATTTGTTTACATTTTTTTAAATATTAATTTGATTCATAATTAAGATTAAAATGAATGCATATAATAAATTAAAACATTTAAATAATTGTGTAAAATACTTAAATAATTTATTAGTTAAAAAGCAAGTAATTATTATAAAAAAGTTAAGTGAAATAAAAATGGTACTTATGTAATAACATCACTGCTGCTACAGATATGGCAGTTTTTAAGTACTGCCAATCTACACCTAAAATTTTGCGGCAAAATTGCAATACAATAAAACAATTTATTTAAAATTAAAACACTTTCAAAATTCAAAACATTTTATTTAAAAACAAAACAGTCAATCGGATTTCGGTGACAATGAGTTGATAGAGAGTTTAATATAGATTCAAAACAGTCTCTTTTTTGGCAAATCTCAAATAGTAGATATTTTCGTAGCACTAACAAATGGCATCAAAAATCAGCAAACAACAAGGCAACAAAGAATCCAAAAGATAACTGTCTGCGCTTGTGAACAACAAAATTGCTGTTTAGTGGTGCATTAGGGCAACTTCTCCTGCGGTGGCGTTAATATGTAAGTACCATAAAAATTTAGAAAAATATTAAAATAAATAATTAAGATACAATACTAAATATACATAATAATAAAAAAAATGCAGTCTTTTTTTTTTTTTTTTTTTTTTTTTTTTTTTTTTTTTTTTTAAGAAAATTGTTTTTGTTGATAAAGAAAATATTGATTAATTAAAAAAATATTTTGGAAAATGATCACAATCACTGTTGATATTAGTGTCATCGTAAGTTTTTTCAAAATAAATACATATTTTCCTTATGAAAAAGCTTAAGTTCAATCATATCAACCTAAATTACATAATAAAATACATGCATAATGTAAGTAATAATAATTACAATTAAATCGATGTAGATTCTACTTTCAGTCTGCGATTCCAAAACGAAATTAAAACACTTTTTTAACATGTGCCATTGATTTGCGCATGTGCTACTTCTTAAAGAGTCTCTGGATGTTTATCAAAAGTAAATTCACATTTTCTTCACGAAAAAACTTGCTTTTAGTCATAATAATTAGGATTACATATTAAATATGTACTATATATTGAAAAAGTAAAAATAAATATTGAAACACAGTGAAAGGAATGCAAGAAAAATAAACATTTTGACTAGTTTACACTTGCGAATATTTTCCAGAAACTACGATAGCAACGGGAATCTTTCAAGGCTCGAAATGTACTGAAACAAAGTGGAGCGATATTCTAGTTTCTGAAATTATGACAAATAAAGTTCCGATTTGTAAAATTATGGTAAATATCATTCTGGCTCATGCAATTACGAAAACATATTGTAACATTTTCATACATATTTAGGTACTTATGTATTAACACCACTGCAGCAGAAGTTGCGCTAATGAGCCAATAAAGAGCAATTATTTCTATTAAATTATTATTTCTATTAAACTGCTTTATATCTTTATTAATAAATCTGTCTATGCATTAAAAAAAAATACCAATTTTAAAATATCATTCTGGTTAATGGATTTTTCCATTTGGAGGCCTGGAATTTTTGATATAGATATGCTAATTTATATCAAAATGAAAAGTAATGTAAATTTATTTAGTAATAAATCAGCTGTACTAGCCAAAAGAGAGTGACTAGTAAAAAAAAAATGCCTTAACCATTCACTTTAGTGCCATCTTTAATTTTATTGTTCACATCTCAAAAAATATGCAGATTTCCAGCGTTCGGAGATTTAAGGGAGTCTACTGTATAAGAAATATTATTGTACCATATTCATAGGTTTGTCCAGGACTTATATGTTCAGGTTTTTTAAAAGTTTTTCATTAAAAAAAGTCTAATCACACTTTTGTGAATTTGGATTTATCATTACATATAGGTTCTTGTTTGTGTTTCTGGCAAAATTTTTATACAGCAGACTCCCTCAAATCTGCACAGCTTGGGACCAGAGGTTGTGCGGATTTTAGAATTTTGTGTATTTCTGGCCATTGCTTTGTTTTCATTTTTTTAAAACAGTAATTTGAATGTAAATAATAATTTAATTGAAATTATAGTGAGTGCTTACAATACAGTATTTAAAATCTTAAAATAATTAAGTAAAGTTATACACTAAAATAATAAAAACCTACATAATATTTTTAAATGATTAAAATACTAAAAGCAAAGATCAAGTAAATAATTAATAATGCATAATAAAATATTCATTATAAAGTTGAGATGCATTTTTTCTAAATTATTCAATGGAACTTGCTTCTAAAGGTGCACTACTAATTCACCTCAAAATCATAAAATAAGGAAGTTTTATTTCAGGTTTAGCCAGATAATAATAGAAAAAGGTTGATTAGTGCATTTGGCAAAAAGATTGTGATTACCATTAACATCAGCAATATTGGGAATTTTTCAAAAATAAATTTATTCTACCTTTATGAAGAAGCATGAATTCAGTCATATTAACAAAATTACAGATTAAAATACAGTCGAAGATTGATAATTCACCATTTTCTATAATTCGGGACACTTTACAAATGTAAACAATGAAATAAACAGTTAAGAAAATGTAAAAATTTGTGATCCAAAAGTGATTTTTTAAAACAAATAATGAAATAATTGAAAAAAATCATAATAAAGCATCTACTTTTTTATTATATTAACAGTAAAAAAAAAAAAAAAAACTGTATTATAGATTTTGTATGTGATAATTTTTATTTAAATGCAATAAATTTTTATAATAAAATCTTTATATCAATTTTTAAAAATAACTTTAAAAAGGCATTTTTTGAGATAGCATATTAAATTATTAGATTTCTTATTTATATTTTCATATTATACTGATTATAGGAATAAAGTGCTGTTTAGGAATAATAAATAATGCATAATCCATAGTACTCTACAATCCACAATATTCCATAATCTGCACATTCTTTGGCCTCAGCTTGTGCAGATTATGGAACTTTGACTGTAATAAATAATACTGTAAACCATGGCATTTAATTTCAACACCAAAGCATTTTTTAAAATTAATGACACAAAAAATAAAAAATACTAACTCCTGAGTTAAAAAAAATATTTTGGTGAGATTTGCGCCTGCTTAACATAGAAGTACCAAGAAATCTTTATGATTATGGGAACTTTTATGTAGTTTTATTAAAAAAAAATTAATCAAAACAAAGCTTTGTACATTAAAAGCGAATATATACCTGACTGTCACATAACTAGGACTATTACAATATAAACCAAATGATAGCGATGGAACAGTACCTATTTGGCCATTTATCCCCTGCGAATGACTAAAGTACCAATATAGCATAATATATAAAAAATGAAGTGGTCAACCCAAAACTATTGATGGCAGTAACATGACTTAGGCTATTATCATAGAGATGATAGGAGACAACAGTGCCATGCAGCAAGGATTTATCTTTTTGACGCAAACAAGAACAAAAGAAACAAGGTCTAAAAAACAAACTGAGCAACTAATTAGCTGTCATTTATGAATTGAGTTCAGGTTTAGCAAGACTTAATAATAAAAAAAGCTTGATTAGTGCATACATTTGGCAAAATGATTGTGTTTACCGTTAATATGAGCAATATTGTGAATTTTTTCAAAAATAAATTTATTCTTCCTTTATGAAGAAGCATGAATTCAATCATATTAATGAAAATTACAGATTAAAAAATGTATGGAATTATATAAAAATAAAAAAGCCAATTTTCGTTCCTATGTATGAACTGAAAGTTCCATTGTTTACATTAGTAAAATATACTAAGTGGATTTTAGAGAGTTGTGGATTTTAGGATTGCGGCTTAAAAGGAGTCTACTGTATATATAGGGGAACTTGGGGCAAAATGAAATAGAGGGACAAAGTGAAATGGTTAAATATTTAATCTGTATACAGTGCTACCTATCTGCAGATACTTGCATTATGTTATTTCACATCTAGTTGCTTGCTGTCAGACAACAATGATCTCATGAGATCAGTATATATGATGTTAGAGGCAATTATTCAAATTTGATGATCATATTGTAATATTATTAGGTAAGAAAATAACATTTTATGAATTCTACACTGATAAAATTCTCATAATCATTATTGTAAGTTTAAATTAGATTCTACTGCTGTCTAGTGAAGTATTTGTTTATTTAATATTTGGCCTATTTTTGGTTTGAAATTTTTATAAAAAATTTTTACTATATGCGGGGCAAAGTGAAAAAGAATTTTAGTGATGGGGCAAACTGAAATATTTTATTTCACTTTGCCCCTAAAGCATAAATATAATTTTAAAAATGTAAGATAACTTTGTTTACATATTTAGGTGTATAATGGTAAGAACATACATGAGAAAAACAGAGCAACAATCCTAATCTGAAGCATCAATGGGTGCTACTGTTGAGGTAGTAACAGGTACTGACCAGATGAGTCTTAATTCAGCAGCTAAACAATTTGGAATACCAGTGGTTACACTGTACAGAAGAGTTAAAAGAGTAAAAAAAGATGGAGATGTTTCAGAAGCTTCTAAAAAAGGCTTGGGAAGATATAGAAGAACCATTTGCAATAAAAGATGCTCAATCATCTGACATAAATGAGCCTGGATCAAGCAAAATAAATGCATCTCCTACAATGGAAATTTAAAAACAACCCATGTTTCTCTGAGAGATATATTGCCTATTCCTGTTGCCAAACATAGTGTCAAGCGTTCAAATAAAAAACATGGTAAAACTATGGTTTTAACCTCAAGTCCTGCACTACAGAATTTATAAGAGCAAAAGAAACTGAGGACCACTTCAACTTGTAAGCCAAAGATAGCTAAGAGCTTATTTGCAGCATCTCAAGGTTCTAACAGAAAGAAAAATTGACACATTAAAGGATATGAATATTCAGATTCATCCACATCATCAGTAGAATCTGATATTTGTGATGATAACAGCGAGACAGAAGATGAATTTCAGGCCCAGGAAGATTCATTACTGAAGACAAGGGTGAAGTTCAGCTTTTCACAGAAAAAGTGGGATTCAGTGAAATAAATAATGAGAATTTTCTCTTGATTGAGTTGAACTCAAATAAAGGTCTGGATACTAAGAAGCAGTTTATAAGTAAAGTGATTTCGTTTCCCTCACAAGATGGACCACATTTTCTTACAGTTAAGTTCATGCGTCCATAAGGACAAAAAAGGATTTTTTTGTGTGGCCTATAACTGATGATACAAGTCTTGTCTACTATACAGAAATACTGGGAAAGTTGTGTAAAGTGAAAGAACTGAGACATGGACAAATTAGTTTCTTATGCAGATTAGCATAATTGTCAAACAACTGCAAAAAATTATGTATAGAAGGGATCTTTTTTATATTTCACTTTGCCCTATTAACAATATCACTTTGCCCCATACCTGGGGCAAAGTGATAATTTTCTACTACTTTGTTATATCCTTAATACACCACAGAAATTCAAGAATAAAAATTTGAAAATAATTAATTTTATAAGTCAAGGGTATTATAAATTATGTAGTGTAAAATTTCAAACAAATTTTCTGTTTATTCATTTTGAAAATTGCAGTTATTTTTAAGTATTTCACTTTACCCCAAGTTCCCCTACTTCGTTATTTTAAATTACTGAAAGAAAAAATAAAAAATTGAATAAAAATCTCTCGATGATGTAACAAACATATTTATCATGTTTAATGCCCGATAAATATAACATTTATTATCATCCATTACTGGCATTTAATCTTATAATTTGACAATAATGTTTTGGTCAATGTGACAATCAAGTACTACCCTTCATCCTTATCACTCAGTGACACACAAACATTACAAAAATCTTTTTTCTTATTCTCCTCATCCATAAATTAATGAAAAATGGTCCCAATAATTAGAACTGCTCACTCTGCATAAAAAATATTAAACTTTCCCCTACTGTGTGAAAAAAATAAGAAAAATTGAGCAGTTTCCAAAACTTGTAGGAAGGAAGTTTCATCCATAGGACAAAAAAGAACCCCTAATTCTTGAAATAATCAGAAAGGAAGAAAATGTCACACTTCCCTAAAATAATGTTGACCAGTGTTGTAGTCATTAGAAAAGAAGAGAGTATACAGTATAAGCAGAGAGTATATGCTGACATCATGAACTTTCATAGATAGGGTACACGATAATGCTTTACTCTAGAAACGGAGGGTATAAGGAGCTTCTTTAAAAAAAAATCCAGAGAATCTCCACTACATCCTTGAAGTTGTCAGACTGGCTACCTTGTCAACAGGACCAAGCCAAGACCGGTTCTAGAGTCTGTCTTATTCCAACCAACCAATAAATATACTTATTCGCAAAAAATGAGAAATATATGTTAAAAGGATTTCAACAACATCCATTAATATCGAAAACCACACAACAATTCTCGATAACTGCTGTGTGTCAAACTATCCCTTCAGTAAATACACAATTAAAAACAAAACTCATGACACAAATGCATTTTTATAAAAATCCAACCATCCAAAAGACAATAAACCAACCTATCTGATCAAAGGAATCATGGTAATTTCAGATCAACACAGAGTAGGTGCGAAAAGAATTTAGGAAACAAACTGGTAACAACAATATTCATTTAATGCCTTTTCAAGTGTTTTGCTTGTTCTAGAATTCAGCCATAGTTTCTTAAGTGTGTGTGTTTTTAAATGTAAATTTCGATAAACGTTTTGAGATATTTCATCATGCGATCAATTATATATAAAATATTTACTTTCAATTGAACAGACAATCAAATTCAGTTTACAAGCAACATAATGTTTTTAAATTAGACGAATTTTTTTATAAATTTTTCCTTTAAACCAAGCTGGTGTTACTAAATTGAAATTTCAAATTAAACTGCTTAAAAATAAATAACAATAAAATAAATTAACGACTTTAAATAAAATATGTTAATAATGCTTCAAATGACTCGATAATAAATCAGTTAAATCTGAAAATTGAAAAACGATACATGATAATTCGTGCGGTCATTGTCAAATAGCAAATTGCAGAGTTTTTAGTTGAAGAGTAACTAAAGAAACTACCATACCTTGACATTAATTGATTTTAGTAAAGTGGTTGGGTACAATAAATGTATATATTAAAAGTTACCAGATGCTACAAACAACGAAATTGACAAGACGCCATTGAAAGAATGAATGAATCGTGAATTGCACGGTGATTTAATAAAAATGATTCAAGAATAAAAATATTTATTCATTATCTGCAGCAATGTCAATTTGACTGATACTTTTTTGAATCCCTAATTGTAATACAGGTTATCAGACAATTATTAAAAGAATCAAGCTTTAATAAAGAAACTAAGCTTGATTTTCATGATTTATACCAAAATCGAATTCTGTAAAATTTGAACATTAAGAGCATATTTAAGGGCTAGATTCACAAATGTGGTTATTTTTTTATAAATAAACATTTTGTTTTAATAATAGAAAATTAGTTACAAATTTCTATTCCAGGATATTTATTGATTGATTCAATATTAATGAATGAATTCTTTTTTCGTGATTCATTCTTTGTATCGGCGTCTGTAGTAAAATGGTTGAAATGGCGTTGTACTCTGTTTGACCGCAATAGTTATTTTTTTAAATCAATTTATTAAACGTATCTTCTTTACTAAAATAAATTAATGGTAATATATGTTTCTTTAGTTATTCTCTTACTGAAAACGCTACAATTTGTGAACTGATCGTTTCGTATGAGGATACAAAATTTTATATGCCAGAACTTTCATTTTTGCTGACAATCATACTATCAGGTAAGCGGCTGACATACACTGTAAGTAAAGTACGCTATAAAAACTATATATTAAGTTATTTTATGAGAAAAAAATTTTAATTAATAAAATCTTTAATTTCAGGATTGTGAACAGAATTTTTTTATATTCTGAAACGATTTTTTTTAATTTAAAGAGAAATTTTAGAGGACTTAGAAGGAAAAATTTACCGCCATAAACAGTTTATTTTTATGAAATCTCAAAATTAACTCTTACAAGAATAATGAGTACTTTAATATTATCTGAGCAAGATCAAGTACATATGCACCAAGGATGATGCTAGTTATACTGATTAAACCTTAATTTTTGACAACTTAATAGCCTAACATAGCTAATAAGAGCTATAATGTAATGATAATAATACATGATATAATTTATTTAGTTATCCTAATTTAAGACCTATTTTTGGTAGTTGTTTCTTTATAGTTTTTATCTTTTTATTATATTCATTTATAATTATTTATTTATTAATTTATTTTTTACAATTTTAAACTATTTTATGTATATTTAATAATGTTAAATTATTGTTTTGCTAGTGATTGACAACAATTTCTGGAAAATTATCTTCTGGCCCGGATATTTTATAGTTACTGAATAACACTCCTGTTATTTTTCATGGTTAAGAAAATTTTACAAATAAACTTTACATTAAAAATTTCCTTGCTTTATGTTATTTTAAGAAGAGGGATTTTTAAAATGTGGAATGACATAATCTATAATTTCTACCTTTCATTTGAACTGTAAATTTCATTATTTGTTACATGTGTAATGACCTATAGATTTTAGGTGTTAATGGATTTCAGGAAGTCTACTGTATTTCTAATCTTCTTCATAGTTTTGTAGATTCTTCCCAGTGAGGATTCACATTTATAACTTTATGTGAAAAAATAATCCAGGAAAAATAGAAAGGTATTTTGTTTTCGTTCTTCCATCTTCATGTGAAAATTTAAGCATGAATATTGTGTTTTGGGATATTAATGAACTATCTAGCTAGTTACAGACAAAACAAATATTAAGTAATACAATCAAGGATCGATAATCTGCGCACCCATAATCTGCAATTTTCTATAATCCGCGTTAGTTTATGAATATAAGCAGTGAAATAAACAGTTCAGAAAATTTACAAATTAGTGATCCAAAAATGATTTTTTAACACAAATAATAAAATATTTGAAAAAAAAAATAATAATACATCTAATTTTTAATGTAACTTTTTTATTTTATTAACAGTAAAAAATAAACTGTATTATGGATTTATGTAATTTGTGTATGTAATTCTTTTTATTTGAACACACATATATATCAATTTTTTAATAATAAAACTTTAAAATGCATTTTTTGAGATAGCATATTGAATTAATTATTAGATTTCTTATTTATCTTTTCATATTATACTGATTATACAATTAAAATGCTGTCTAGGAATAATAAAATTATGCATATTCCATAATCCGCACAACCTCTGGCCCCCAGCTTGTGTGGATTATAGAACTTTGGCTGTACCACTGAGAGAGTTTTTCTAACTAAAAATCTAACTAAAAACTTTCCTAGGTGTATGTTGTAAATTTGGATGAGTGTGGTATCAAAAGAAAGATCTTGCCATATACATTAAAAAGTAAAGGGCAAAATTAGCACTAGCCACCGGCCACAGGGCCAGTATATGAGAAAAAGTGGCCGGTGAAAAATTGTCTATCAGTGGCCACCTTGTAGCCACTTTTTTACAAGGAGAGAATACAATTTATTTATATTTCATCAGAGATTCTACTTTTTTTAGGTTTCGTTGTATTTATATGAACATATTTACTTGGGCTGTTCAGTTTTAGATAACTACTTATAGAAATTTTACTGCTTAATAATTTTAAATAAAAAAGTGGCCACTAGTTTAAACAAAGTGACCACTTGAAAAACTAGTCTTACTGGCCAGTGGCCGGTAATGAAATTTCCCAATTTTGCCCTATATTAAAAAGTGCAATGGAACTACCCATCCGAATACAAGTGTTTTTGAGATATCAGCACTTGAAGTGGGAATGAATAAATAAATGAATTGACAGGCAGGTATATAAATTGTTTGTAAGATAAGCCAGCATAAGAAAAATGTTTTATTTTATGCACTATATACACATATATTTTATCCATTATGTCACACCACACATTTTCCGAAAAACTTGCATAAAATAAGGTGCTGAAAACAAAAAAAAAAAAAAAAAGATGGAAAAACTCTTTGAATGCAGCTGTTAGCAAAAACTTCGATGAATCTGAAGTGCCTGTCTAAAACACGAAAAATAACTTGCAATGTGTGGGTGTAAAGCATTTTGCTTGTAACTCGGTAAAATGTACTGGCAGTGGGATTTAAAAACAATGCAAAGATATTTTTAATTTGCAAACAATTTATATACAGTCGACTCTCGTTAATTCGGAATCGGATAATTCGAATCTTCGCTTAATTCGAACTAAACATGAAGTCCGGAAATTTTCAATGGCAGAATAACGTTAAAAACTTTCACTAATTCGAACTCATTTTCTCTTCACTTCATTTAATTCGAACTAACGAGAATTCCGATTTTTCATTTTTCTTTTCTTTCTCACGTATTTCAGATAATTTGAATAACTCTTTCTTCAATTTTTTGTGAAAATTGTTCCGAACAAGCATACATATAGTCCAGTGCATCTGATATCCACTTTCTCAGTGCCCCGTCTGTCCGTCAGTGACACCTCAAATTTTTCTTCTATTGTGCTTGTTTCTAAACACTTAATTAGTTTATATATTTATACATTCTAATTTTTTATTAAGTCATATTCTATTGATAACAGACGAAATATATTTAAAAAACACTATAACATTAATTCCTTTATAATAGTACCATATTAAGCATGTTTTTATTTCATATTTTCCATAATTCGAACTTCGGATAATTTGAACATTTCTTGTGGTCCCAACGAGTTTGAATTAACGAGAGTCGACTGTACCTGTATCAATTCATTTATTTATTCATTCATATTTCAATTTCTGATATCTCAAAAATAGTTAGATTCGAATGGGAAGTTCCAGTGCACTTTTTAATGTACACAATGAGATCTTTCTTTCGATACCACACTCGACTAAATCCACAACTTGCTCCTGGAAAGGTTCCCTATGAAGATAACAAAATCTGTTTTTATTTATTGGTGAAAACAAAAACCTGTAAATTAATTTTATTAAGGAAAATGATTATCTCTTGCACCCAATCAACCTATGTCTGTGGTTCTCAAACTATGGTATACGTACCAGTACTGGTACATGAAGTTCTGTTTACTGGTACAGAGGTACATGAAATGAAATAAAAAACAGTTCAATCCCTTACTCCTCTTTTTTGATTTGTCAGTTCACAGTTTCAGTGTTTCATACAAGATCAAAGATCTTGAAGTAAGTAATATACAGTCGAAGATCGATAATACGCAATTTTCTATAATTTGCGTCACTTTACGAATGTTAACAATGAAATAAACAATTTAGAAAATGTAAAAATTCGTAATCCAAAAGATTTTTTAAAACAAATAATGAAAAACTTGAAAAAAAAAATCATAATAAAGCATCTACTTTTCTTAATATAACTCTTTTATTCTATTATCAGTAAAAAACAAACTGTGTTATGAATTATATATGTGATTATTTTAATTAAAATGCAATCAATTTTTATAATAAATTTTCTTTATATCAATTTTTATAATAAAAAAACTTTAAAAAGGAATTTTTTGAGATAGCATATTAAATAAATTATTATATTTCTTATTTATATTTTCTTATTATACTGATTATGGAATTAAAATGCTGTCTAGGAATAATAAATGATGCATAATTCATAGTACTCTATAATTCATAGTACTTTATAGTCCACAATATTCCATAATTCACACAGCCTTTGGCCCCAGCTTGTGTGGATTATGGAACTTTGACTGTACACACATATAAACAACACAGTAATAGAAGAAAACTTTTTCTCTTTTTCAGGGAGGATGAGAAGTCAACTGGACATATACTGTAGCATCAGTTCCATTTGTCAAAAAATTCCAATTGAATTTACATTAAAATAATGCATATTAAAATAATTCCCAAGCGAAATGATGTGAAAGCAGTAATAACTTATTACTGCTATTTTTTTAGAAATGAATTTATCCTTTCTACATGAAAAAGCTTAAACTGACTAATATTAATGAAAATTACATATTTACAACGTATGTGGAATTGACATAAAGATAAAAATGTCAAATTTTGTCCCTATCTCTGAACTGAGAGTTTCATAGTTTACATCTGTAAATTACCGTAAAATATCGTTAATCCGCTCCCCCCAAACATGACGAAAAATCGTACAATAATTAGAAGGGGGCGCTTACACAGGATTGTTCCGCGATCGTTCAACAAAATTTACAGGAATGAATCATGAATTTTGATACTTGAAAAAATTTGGATTTCTTTTTTAAACGTAAATTCTATCGAAAAAACTCAGAAAAAAGGAGAAATTTGTAAAAAAAAAAAAGCCAAAACAAGCATGAAATCAATTAAAAAATCTCGAAAATGATTCATTCATTTCATAATAATTCATCCCATTCTCAATCACTTTTGAGAATGGTTGAAAGGAGGGCGCTTTCTCGGGATTTTTTGAAAATTTCAAATTCTTTATAAAGTGGGGAGGGGGCGTTTGATCGGGAAGGGCAGATTAAAGGGATTTTAATATATGTACGGTTTCTAGAGAGTTGTGGATTTGAGGAAGTCTACTGAATTCATATTAAAAACAAAAACAACAAAAATAAATAAATAAATAATGGACGAACAAGGCGACTTTAAATAAAAAACCTTTTTTCCTTGTTTAACCAATAGTATTTATGTTTTCTGTGCATCTTATGCTCTCTGTGCATGTATATTTGTCACCCAAAAGTGATACATTTTATATTATTATTTCTGCATTAGATTTGAGATTTTCTTTTGGATCTATGTAAAATTATGAATTTCTGTCTAGTAGTACGCCAGTCTAAAAGTTTGGAAACCCTATGCCATTATTACTGATCATTCTCACTAATTGTATCAATCGAATGTTTGCTGTTTTAGTTAAGTTGAAAGTGCTTTGTTTTTGTGTTATCGTAAAACTTTGGAAGAATCATGCTTTAAATGATTTATTATTTTTCAACTATTATTCTCTTTAATGTTACATTACATTGAGAAATTTTAAGCTGTTTGATTTGTCTTGAATATAATTGATTTAGTTCATAGTTTTAGAAAGATTTTACAATTTTATTTTTGAACATCAAAATTACTAAAGCAAACAATTACTTTAAATGACTAATGAAAATATAAATACATTTTAAGTTTAAAGTTCATTTTCATTTGTTTGCAAAGAATTTCTTTTGATTGTTTTAATGATAATGATATAAAGTGCAAATTAATGTCTTGTTTTATAAAGGTTTTTATAATTATATTTTTTGTTTTAAAATATTGATTGTAATTTATTTCTTGTTTATTAGGAGTTATTAAATGTAAATATATTTAAAAATTGATAGCAAGTATTGTATTTGCAATTCTAAAAATTTGTGATTATAGTTTACAGGGTGTTTTAGTATTCCACTTAGAAACTCCAAGTAGAGGTTTAATCTTATGCAGTATATTAGGGTTATCATAAATCTCTTATTCACTGCAATATGCAGAGTTTCTCACTTTTATAAGAACCCAAATTTTTATTCACTGGGTCATTCCATGCCAAACCAACCAGTGACATGACCTGACTCTTTCAGATTTCGGGAAAAGTTTATTGAATCGTTCTGCCTGATGATATGAATGAGAATATTTGTTTATAATTTTTTATCACATTAAAATTCCTATAATTAACTGCTTAAATTCTGAAAACTTCTCATTTTTTGGCTTGCTTACATGTTGTTAATTTTGAATGTCATTAGTTTTATCAAACATAAAATATTTTATGTTAATCATTTAAATTTTTAAAAATAATTCCTTTTTGCTTTTTTACATACCTTCAATTTTGAATTTCTCAAGTTTTAGCAAACATAGAAATTTGACCATTCTTTTAAAAGAGAAGTTTATTAGATTTGATTTGAAATGCAAGTTGATTATACATAGTTTTAAAAAATAAAATTTATTTTTTTTTCTATTTAAAAATTTTTAGATAGTTTTTTCCTTTTATAATTTTGAAAAAATTGTATATTTGTTGTAATATTATAAGCTTAAAATTCTGGAATATGTTTACAGTGGAATCCGTATAGAATCAGGAATTATGTAATAAAAGCTGAAAATTACCATACAAATTATAAATGAATAACAAAATAGATAGAATTAAATTGGCTACTACTTGGTTATCCCATCGACGAATTTTGCCAAATTATACAAATTGCCAAACTGTTCACCAAATTATATGAATTTACCTATTTTTTTTATTTCAAATAACGGAAATACAACTACATTTTTAAAACATAATCAAAAATATCTACAAAAAGTTGAATTAAAAATCACTTGATGACTTAACAAGCAAGTGTATGGTAATTAATGTCAAGTAAATGTAACATTTACAATAATCTATTGCAATCAAAGATCTATAATCCGCACAAGTTGGGGCCAAAGGTTGTGCGGATTATGGAATATTGCGGATTATAGAGAATATTAGATTATGCGTCATTTTATTATTCTTAGACAGCATTTTAATTCTATAATCAGTATAATATGGAAAGATTAATATGAAATCTAGTAATTAATTTAATAATTAATTTCAAAAAATGCATTTTTAAAGTTATTTTATTTAAAAAAATTAAATATATATATACTTCTATCTACATGTCGTTTTCACATTTACACTTTATCCTGCACATTTCTTAATAATTTGAAGCTAAAATTTAGACCGCTTCAATCAAACATATACTTTGCTTATAACTCTCCACGAACTTTAAAGTTTGTACTAAAGTAAGCCGATTTTTCATTAAAATACTTAAAAAAAAACACAAGCAAGCAAATTACACAAGGCAAACTCAAGCAGAAGCCGTCAGTGGTAACCGCGCTCACATAGGATTGTTTACAAACATTAGCAGTGAGAAAAGCGCCGCCTTTCTTTCATTTTTCGTTATTCATTTTGCACCTTCCATATGCATTAGACTAAAAATTAAAATAAAAACACGTGAGCCATAAATTCATGGTGGACGCTAAATCGCACAACGCTTAGTGCGATTGTTTGTTTAGGGATAAACAAACTGAAGACTCCTCCCACACTAAGAACGAGCGCCATCTATAGGCTTTTCATTTGATATGATATTATAAGCTAGTAAATTGAAAATGAAGGGTTTTTTTAAAAGTAAAATTAATAAAAAGAGAGGGGGGGAGGTACATTTTAAAACTAAATATTTAATTTAAATGATTTAATATTGAAGTTACGTTTTGTACTTTGACTTAGGACTAGGCTCTTTTATTAGTAGTATGTTTTATCTATTTATTAATTACAGATTTACTAATTTATGAAGTCATGCAATAAATTGAAAAAATTACGATTGGTCATTGAAAAATCATATTTAATTGTTATTATTTAAGAATTTGAAGAAGAGCTTTATTTTATTCATTATTTTTGCATCTTGTTAAAAAATTAGAAAAGTTTACGTAAAGAAACCCCCATAATTTTATTTTCCATAGTAATATTTTGAATTTATATTTAATAAAAGAGAAATGGATATAAATATGAAATTAAATATTAACAAATAATTTCTGATAATTTTAGCTGACAATTACTTTCCAATACCTTAAATATGTAAATGATTTGTATAAATTAAATAGACAAATTTATACAAAAGTATTTATAAAAAATTATCTTAGTAATTTTTTAAAAAATAGTAGAGAAAACAAATTATTTTTCAAGTAGAAAACTGCAACAAAAATGTACAATTTATTTAACCTATTTCGGACAAATAACTACTTAAAAGCATGTTATATTAAAAAAAGACGACATACTCAGTGGCGTAGCAAAGAAGGGCAGTCACCCTGGGCGCCGAAGTCAAGGGGCGCCAAATTGAGAGTAGTTTAAATCGAAATTACCACTTGCTCCACTAGTTGATTAGAGGTTCTGCTCCCGAAGTTGGTAAATATAAAGGTATTGGGTTCGAATCTAATCACGCCCGTCGGCCTGATCGTTCGGAGTTTACCTTGGATTTCCTTGCGTAAATAGGATTAGGTTCCCTTAGAAAGACCCCCCACGGAGGGCACCTTCTCTAGGGCCTATATCCCTCGTGCAGGTAATTGGTCATCATAAATACAACCAACAACCAAAGAAGGCATTTTCTTCTTTTGAGTAAAAAAAAAATAATAATAATAATGTGGTTATTTTCCTTCTTTTCTTTTTTATGGGGCGGTGTGGACGAAAAATTTCTTCCTTCCCCAAGCACCAAAAATCCTAGCTATGCCACTGAATATACTCTTATATTCGGGCTTAAAAATAGTATAAAGGTTTGTTTTTAAATATATTTTAAAATTTAAATTTAGTATAACACAAAAATTAAATACGATTTAGGTAAAAGTTCTGGAAAGTAATTGATAGCTAAAATTATTAGAAATATTTTTTTTTCTCTCCCTTTCTCCTTTATTAAGAACAAATTCAAACTATTACTATAAAAAATAAAATCCTTGGAGTTCTCAAAATAATTTTTTTTTAATTTGTTAACAAGATAAAAAAAAAAACTTACTTGAATTGTTCCATAATATTAATAATCGAATATGATTTTTCTATTTATTGCATAACATCATAGATTAGTAAATCTCAAATAATTTTTCTTAAAGGGAAAAGAAAAGAAATAAATAACAAACAAATAAAACATGCTAATATTAACAGATGTTAGTCTTAAATCAAGTAAAGTATTTCTTTTTTTTATTTTTTTAATTTTTAGCAGAAAAACTATTTATGCATTTATTATATTGCAGTACACGTACACGTACACAAATATACTATAACTTCAATTTAAAACATACAGGGTGAGTCATAAATATCGAAACAATAGGCTATCTCCTTAAATATTGCCTCCAGAACCATACTTCCAATTGCAAAAACTCATAAAAAAAGGTGAAATTTCTGATAATATAAGTTGCATCTCCATGGGGGGTCTAGTTGAAAAAATACGAAAATTAAATTTTTATACGGCCCCCGTAGAGCAAAATTCCCAATTAGGAAATTATTCCTTATCCATTCCTAAATTGAACAAAAAAAATTTCATCTCCGTATCTGAAAACCTGACAGAGATATCAAAATCTGAAATTCTCAAAAATTCGTGACTTACACCACTTTATAATGCCTGTAAACGGATTGTTTTTCATCAATTTTCAAAGCAAATAAGGGATCGTCCACAAATTGTAACGTTATTATATGTCGGTTTAAGACCGTGCCTCTTATTTGGCCATAATAAAGCAGCGTATTTATTTAAAATTGAAATTTGTTTCTAAAACATGTTCAATGTTAGCACTGAAGGTCTGAATAAATCGTAATACTTAGGTCCGGTCCTAAACCGACCCATAGGGAAAGAAGTTCAGCCCGCCATGAAATAATGTTAAAATCATAATCCGGACCAGCCTGGAAAAAAGCTTAAATTGTAGCCGGGTCAGCCGTGAATTTCTACATAGTTTTTACTTCAGTATAGTTAAAAATTGTTTTGCGTGGAGGAGTTCTGACCAAAAATACTTAATATAGAATTTCGTTTTTTATATTTATACTTTTTATTATTAAAGAGGCGCCAAAGGCTGTGATATATTTATTTTATCAATGAATCTATGTTTATATGTAAATATTTCACTTGCATTTTATTATCGCTAATCCATATCCCGTGCGTTGAAGACTTTGAAAATGTTATACAGTAAAACCTTTTAAGACGGAATCACATAGGAAACAAAAAACAACACCTAATAGACAAATGCCCTTCCCATGAAAGTTAAATGGAGTTTATTTTTTTCTCAGATATTATTGTATTTATTTTGCATGAATCAACACATTTTCTGTTTAAGACAGAATTCCGTCATAGGCAGATTTTTTTTCTCTGGTTTTATTTTGTTTAATTTTTTAACATTTAAATATACTATTCTTAAAAAAATAAATTTTAAAGTTTTTCTATTGTTTTGTAAAATAAAAGCGGTTTTAAAATTTATGTGGTTTTCGTAAAAATATTGATTAAACCAAATTTTACTTATTTTATGTCTGTGGTTTTAATACGGATTGTTCGAGACCGGGATTAAAAATTTCGTCCAGTGCAAGTCTGGGAAAAAGGAAGCAGTCCCCTCCGGTATGAAAAATACATTAGGCCCGGATAGGCGAGTCTTCAGAAAAAAAGGTAATGTCTGGGTCCTGATCTGACCTGAGCCCAGAATACAGATTTTTTAACAGCCTCTACAGGACGATAAAAATCTTGAAGTTGTGAGAGCTAAATTTTTAAAAAGGACTTAATGTGCATCTTAGAAAAGCATTCTTTTAAATAACTAATGAGCAGTAAAACAGTACATTTCGTTTTTCTGGTATAATGAATTTTTTCCCGACTATTTCTTGTCTTTAAATTATTAAAAGTTAAGAATTGTTAAAGAAAAGATGTACAAACTTGAAACATGTCATTTTTAATTATTTTACCTTACTTTTGTTTAACAAAATGAAAAATTATTTACTTTTGAAAATATGATTTTTTAAAAGTTATTATTTTCTAATTAAATATTTTTAATATTTCTAAAATAAATATTGAAAAACAACAGCCTCGAAACAAAACTAAAATCAGATTTTCATTTTTAGTTAAATAGAAAGAAATTTTAATCCAATAAATAATGTTTGGAGTTATAACGATTTTTAACTATCGTATTGAAACCAGTACTAACCATATGAAATTTTATAAATTTTATGATAAACTAGCAGCCTTCGCTCGCTACGCTGCACAGTGGGGCAAAAAGCCTTCAAAACTGGCAAAAAATCGAAAAAATGAAATTTTATTTTGAACTACCGACATACGTCACTTTAATAGAGCAGATGTCAGTACACATCTGCCTAGTATTAAAATTTGCGCAAAGTTATTTTGATCGTCACTAGAGAAAGAAGTTAAACTGCATTTTGTACTTTGATAATAAGTGAAAAAAAACAATAATTTTGCTTCAACATTCGTTTGTTAATTTCGCTATAATAATTAAAAAATAATTTTTTTTGACTATGGAACCTTTAACTACAAGTATGTAACAATAATTCATTAACTTTCAATTTGTTTTAATACGATTTCTATAGATATACAGACGCTTAGAATATATAGTGGTCGAATTCATAAAAAAAATTTACACTGTCTACAAACATTGTAGGTTTTAGTTATGAGTTAAGGCGAGTTAAGTGTTAAGTATAATTTTTTCTACTAAGCATGAGTTTTAAAAGGACAAATATGCCAGAAAATCTTGCTACTTTTTGCTACTTTTTTAATTGTATGGTCATTTTTATAGCTAATCATACTTAAATTTTTGTTAGTGTACGGGTGTGCCAAACATGATTATAAATATTTTCTCTGTTAAATACGAATTTTAATGCATTGTTTATTACAAAACAATGTATTTAAATGAAACTGACTATTATGGAACGTTTTAACAAAAAACTTTTGAAAAGTAATGTGATTTTATGGTATAAGAGCTCCATAGTCGGAGAAACTACGAACAAGTAGTTTAAATGAAAAGAAAATTAAATGTTTTAAAGTTTAATATAAATTCCGATGAGCAAAAGCCTGGCGAAACAAGGGAAATGCATTAGAATTAACAAAGAGTGGCTTGGCAAATCGGTTTCATTTCCTCGATTTGAAAACAAACAGAAGCGTCAATGAAAAGCAAACGTGCCCATCTTCATATTCCGTCTGAATTTGTTCTGGGCGATCAAAAAGATCAAGAGTAAAACGGTTATACAATTCTAGTTCTACATGTTCGTTAGTGTACGTAACATGTATGAGTTTAAGATCTGAAAAACAGAAAAACAAAAAGTGTGTGTTAGCACTAAAACAACAGAAACAGTTTTTCTTCTGCTGTTTTATAGTAATGCGTACATTTTGCCTGAGAAAGGTTGATCCAATCCTTCAAAACGAGTCGCTAATATTCATTATAAGGTTTGCTTGAGAATAATTAAAATTACTAATTATGTTTAAATTTTTTAATGCGATATTATGGATGATTTATATATATCTAATTAGTATAAAACTGTCTTAAATTCTTGTTTTTAACTCATTTTTCTACAAAAAATATTGAAAAAGGTTTGTAAATTAATAAATTACTATTTAGCTTATGTAAAAGTTAAAAATTTTACTACTTTTCTTCTACAAAAGAATCCGTGATGTGCTTTTTTTGCTCAAAGT
The DNA here is from genome assembly GCA_964019185.1 of Maratus speculifer. Lineage (NCBI taxonomy): Eukaryota > Metazoa > Arthropoda > Arachnida > Araneae > Salticidae > Maratus > Maratus speculifer. Next base: position 30,672,800 of record CAXHSM010001376.1, read on the forward strand.
AAATTTTATTTTTTGCCAACTTTGGAGGCTTCCTGCCCCACTGTGCGCTGGTTAGTTTTTCTAAATAAACTTTGGATCAAACGAAATTTTTAAATCATATTAATTTTCAGTTTTATATCATTTTTTAGACGGTCTGTAATCAGTGAAAAATCAGTCATCTAAAGACATCGCCAAATTAGGAAAATGTAAAGTATCAAACGAACTACTGGATTTAAAAGAAATTGCTTAGTACCATTCGATTCAGCATGAAAAAATACACTAAAATATGTTATCAGTTGAAAAATAAGTAGAAAAGCCGATTTTTAAGGAATTTTTTAAAAGTTCGTCCTTTTTTTATCCCTCTTAGGAGTGGAATTTTCGAAAATCCCTTCTTAGCGGCACTCGATGCTATTACAAGTATTTTTACCCCAATTTTCAAGATTTTTGGTTCGGTAGATTTTTTTGTGCTATGATTAATAAGAAATCCAGACTTTCTTTTATATATATAGATTTTACCATGTAATTTTCTTAGCAAATTATATGGCTAACATACACAAAAAAAGAAAAAAATCAAAAATCTAATTCAAAAGATAGATATTTACGTGTTTCCTACAACTGTTAAAGTAACATTGTGTTTTGAATTGCGCTCATTTCAATTTGTGTCTAATCCCTTAAAACCTGATGAAATATTCAAACGGTTATAACTCCGCGAATTTTTAAGATATGAAGATGCAACTTTTTGTGTATTATTCAGGACTGGATAAGGAAAGTTTCCCTAATTGGAATTTTTATCCTACGGGGGCCGTATAAAAAGTTAATTTTCGTACTTTTTCAAATAGACCCCCCATGGAGTTGCAACTTATCTTATCAAAAATTTCACCTTTTTTTATGAATTTTTGCAATTGGAAATATGGGTCTAGGGGCAATATTTAAGGAGATAGCCTATTGTTTCGATATTTATGACTCACCCTGTATAAATGAAATAGTTGATATTAAAATATATTTCCTCTCTCTTTTTCAACTTTATAGTTTAATACAAATTCAGTAACTTATGATATCATATCATAAACTGAAATTTTTATGGGCAGTCACTGAAAGAATTATATTACTATTTTAAGAATGTTATAAAAAATATTTTTAATGAATTACTAAGAAGAAAAAATGTAAAATTAATTTGGATTTAAATTTTAAAGGTAAGTACCATTAAAATACATTTTAAAATACCTTTAAAAAAAAGGTTTTAAACGAAAAACTTTTTAATACTATTTTAAGTCCAAATGTAAGAGGTTTTTTTTATGTTACATGCTCTTAAATTATTATTTATCAAAAACAAATTAAATTAATTGTGCATCCTTATTTTTGATTTTACATTAAAATAATCATTTACATATTTTTACATACACAATAAAAAATCATTTACATATTTAAATTATTTATGTATTTAAGTAAGATTTGGCTAAAAGTATTGGAAAGTAACTGATAGCTAAAATTATTAGAAATTATTAGTTAATACATTTAATTTCATATTTATTTTTATTTCTCTTTTATTAAATATAAATTCAAAATATTACTATGAAAAATAAAACTATAGAGGTTTTTTTAAATAAACTTTTCTTGTTTTTTAATGATATACAAAAATGATGAGTAAAATAATTTTCTTTGAATTCTTAAATAATAATAAAAATTAAATATGGATTTATCTGCGAGTAGCCGTATTTTTTTTTTCAGTTTTCTGCATGACATCATAAACTTTTAAATTTGATAATTATTTTATTTATTTATTTATTTATTTTTGAGGAAAAACAATTAAATAAAACATTCTATTATTAGAAGCTAACCCTATGTCAAGATACAAAACATAACTTCAGTGTTAAAGCACATGTATTAAATATTTGGTATTAAAATATACACACACACCCTTGTCCCTCTCTGTTTATTTTTTTATTAATTTTACGTAAAAATATTATTTTAAATTTATTAGCTGGTGTCATATTATAAAAAGAAAATGCTATGGGTTGGGTAAGCACAGAAATAAATATATTATTATTATAATTATTGTTTTAAGAATATAGTGAAGAATGTTTTTAATTCATTGAAGCAAAAAGAAATTTAAAATTAAAGAGCTCTGCGTGACGTATTTCTAAAGGTCTCGTCAGTAGATGCAGCTCACTTATTAGTGTGGGAGGAGCTTCAGTTTGTTTATCCCTAAGCGTTGTGCGATTTAGCGCCCACCTAAATTCATAAACATCAACTCATCAACTGCGCTTGTTGCCAAATTAAGAACGTAAATAGAATGAAAGAAAGAGTTCCCCGGCTAAAGCTTAGTTTCCCGAAAGATCGGATCTTGAGCAATCAGAGTTCGTCTGTAGTTGAAGATTCCCATTTGCCTTTCGTGACGTTGGTGAAACCTTTGCAATCAATCACTATGATTGGTTACGTTGATTCGACCTTCCCAACCCCTAATGTCTAGTTCTAAGATGGTGCTGTTTTACTGCTAGAAAGCGCGACAAGCACACAAAATAATGCGTTTTCATTCGTTATTTACTCTCCTTAATTTACAGCTACGAATGAAAAGCCGGCGTTTCAAACGTTCAGTAAGCTTAGGTGCGTTCCGTATTAAAGTTTAGTTTTTTACTGTTAAATAAAATAAAAGAGTAAATTAAAAAAAAATACATGTTTTATTATGATTTTTATAATTTTTTTTATTATTTGTTTTAAAAAAATCACTTTTGGATCACGGATTTGTGTATTTTCTTAACTGTTTATTTCATTGTTTACATACCTAAAGTAACGCGGATTATAGAAAATTGCGGATTATGGGTCCGCGGATTATAGATCCTTGACTGTATTAGCATGTAATCTTATAGTTTGGGGATAGTTTTTTGGGCAACGGGTTAATCAAGTAGTAGTACCTTAAATTGTTATTTTAACTTTTTTAGCTTTTATTTCAAAACTCCTGATCCCATTGAGATTCCACTTTTAAAATTTTAGGCGTATAATATAACAAACATGCTATTTTATCAAAATTTTTAAAAACACTATCTAAAATTTTTTACATTTTAAATTAATTTTTTTTTTTAAATTAAGCATAGTCAACTTGCTCATCAAATTAAACCTTATAAACTCTCCTATTATAATGAGTGACCATAAAATTTTCTGTGTTTAATAGGTTTTGAGAAATTTAAAATTGAATATATTTATGCAAGTCACACAAAATGATGACTTTTTAAAATTTAAATTATAAATTGTTTGAAAATTTAAAGTAATAAATAAAAAATAAAAATGTGTCACAGTGGAGAATGATCCCTTGAAATTTCATTAAAATCTAAATTAGTCAAGTTAAATATTATTATTTTTTTCACATGAAATGACCCCATTACACAAAGTACAAGTAATTTTTCACAGAAAACAGAGTTTAAATGAATTCAATAGTATATATATATAATAATCTGCCATTAATTATATCTATAAAACCATTTAATTTAAACAGTTACTCAAGGAGCAGGTTAATGTCCCATTTCATATTTTATGAATCAGTCTGAATCTCTTACTATTTCAGTGAATACTAATTTTGTCACCACCCATTATATAAAGATGGAACTGGCATCAATCAATTTGTAAAAATTTGTCTGCTATTTAATGCAATCTTTAAATTTAGCTCGGGCTGTTGCGTAATTTGCATGGGAATTCAGCTCTGATACCTCTTGATTTTCAGTGAATGTAATCAATTCCCTCTAATCTGCAACTCTATAATCCACAAAAGCCTTTAATCCTAAATATATAATCCTAAAAGTAATTTTTTTAATATATTTTAAAAAAATTTAGACGAAAAAAATACAGGCGAAATGATGCAAATTATAAACGAAACTGAAAACACCGAATGAAATGAGTATTCCGAATTTGGGATGTGAGTATTCTGAAAATATTTAATAGTTTTAAAAATTGGCGATTTCTATTCATCAGTTTTATGTTTCGTAATTTTTTAAATATTTTTAAAAATTCTCAGTAGGGCGAAACACAGTGCGAAATGATACAATTTTTAAACGAAAAGGAAATTACCAAATGTAACGACTTTTTATAATGTGGAATATAAATATTCCGAAAATATTTAACTGTTTTAAATGTGTTTTGGCTTTATCTTATATTTTGTAATAAATTTTATAATATATTTTCAAAAATTATCATGAATAAAAAATACAGGCGAAATGGTGTAATTTTTGAACGAAAATGAAATTACCAAATGTAAAGAGTATTCCTAATGTGTTGTTATGAGCATTCCAAAAATATTTATTGGTTATAAATATTAACGATTTTAGTCCATCTGTATTGACATTGTGTTACGTTTCGTAATAATTTTTAAATTATATTTTTAAAAAATTTTAGAAGGTAAAATAAAGCACGAAATGATGCAATTTTTTAACGACAGTGAAATTACCGAATGTAATCAATTTTCCGAATGTGGGGTATGAATATTTCTAAAATATTTAATAATTTCATCATTATTCTTTTTTTAAAATTGTTTTATGTTTTGTAATAATTTTATTAAAAATTCTTAGAAGCGAAAAATACAGCGCAAAATGATAATATTCTGAATAAAGTGAAATTACCAAATGTAATGAGCATTCTGAATGTGAGGTATGAGTATTCTAAAATTATTTAATAGTTTTAAGTATGTTTTAAATTTGTTTTATATTTTGCAATAAATTTTTAAGGAATTTTTCAATTTTCTTAGAAGGGAAAAATTCTTCACCAGAGAATGCATTTTTTGAACGAAAGTGAAATTACCGATGGTAATGAATGTTGCGAATATGGGGATATAAGTATTCCGAAAATATTTTACATATGTTTTGACATTATTTTATGTTTTGAAATATTGTTTTAAAATATATTTTTAAAATTTCTTAGATGGGAAAAATACAGCGATAAATGATACAATTTTTGAACAAAAGTGAATTTACCGAATATAATGAACATGCGGTATGTGGGGGGCGCAGCCCCCGACCCCCCTGTAGCTATGTCCCTGAATAAAATGAATTTTCAGTTTTTATCAGTCCAGGTATGAGAGGACTTGATATGGGACAGTCTACTATATTGCATGCACACATACACATACGTGTCTGTATCGAAAACAAAATACCCTCATAGCATGCATGGTAACTGTGTCGTCACTGTGAGTCACTCTGGTCACATCACATTTGTGCCCAAAATACCACCACTCATTGACGTCACATTGTGTTACTTCACAACGACGTCGAGTGACGTCACCATGCCTTACGGATAGTCAAGTTTTGTTCTACCTAAAGATATATAATATGATAACTTAATGCATGAATTCTTGTACTGCTAAATGAAATGAAACATATCAAATGTCATATTTAATTCTGAATTAAAATTCAGTAAAAGATGTGTTATTTTATTTGTTTTTTCTTTTAGATTCAAAGGTAGCTAAAACTTTTTTAGAGAAATTCCATACATCATTTCCTTGGATGAAAATGGTCACAATCTCTTTACACTGATGTTGTAAAGAAGTTTCTGTCATTTTACGAAACAAAGCTTTTTTACTCAAAAAAAATGTCATCAATTAAAGAAGAAACTTTTAACTCAAGTGAGCAACACTTTGTTTCTCAAGATGCTGGTAAAGAAAAATATTCTTCTATTAATATAAGAGGAAAACCATTTATTTGTGAAGTATGTTCCAAAGCATTTTCTGATAAGAGTAATTTAAGAAAACATCTCTTGACTCATACTGGAGAGAAATCCTTTGTTTGTGAAATATGTTCCAAAGCATTTACTCTTAAACAGCAACTAAAAAACCATCTCTTCATGCATACAGGAGAAAAACCTTTTGCTTGCAAAGTATGTTCCAAAAGATTCATTGATAAGAGTACTCTAAAAAGACATCTGCTGATACATACAGGTAAAAAAAACTTTGTTTGTGAAATATGTTCCAAAGCATTTTCTCTGAAACATCACCTAAAAAGTCACCTCTTCACTCACTCTGATGAAAAACCCTTTGTTTGTGAAATATGTTCCAAAGGATTTAATAATAACAGTACTTTGAGAAACCATCTTTTGATGCATACAGGTGAAAAACCTTTTATTTGTGAAATATGTTCGAAAGGATTTTCTCAGAATAGTAGTTTAAGAACCCATCTCATGACACATACAAAAGAAAAACTCTTTGCTTGTGAAATATGCTCCAAAAAATTTTCTCACAATAGTAGTTTAAGAACCCATCTTTTGATGCATACAGGACAAAAACCTTTTATTTGTAAAATATGTTCCAAAGGATTTTCTCAGAATAGTCATCTAAAATCTCATCTCTTGACTCATACAGGAGAAAAACCCTTTGTTTGTGAAATATGTTACAAAAAATTTTCTCAGGATAATGATCTAAAAAGACACTTCATGACTCATACCGGCGAAAAACCCTTTGTTTGTGAAATTTGCTCCAAAAGGTTTTCTTTGAATTGTAGTTTAAGAACCCATCTCTTGACTCATACAGGAGAGAAACCCTTTGTTTGTGAAATATGTTCCAAAGCATTTTCTCTGAAACATCACCTAAGGAATCACCTCTTCACTCACACTGATGAAAAACACTTTGTTTGTGAAATATGTTCCAAAGGATTTAAATATAACAGTACTTTGAGAAAACATCTTTTGATGCATACAGACAAAAAATCTTTTATTTGCTAAATATGTGCCAAAGGATTTTCTCAAAATAGTAGTTTAAGAGCGCATTGTTTGACTCACTTTTGAGATAAGAAATCCTTTCACTTGTAAAAAAATGTTTCAAAGGATTATTTAATAACCATTATTTAAAAAAAAAATGGGTCATGACTCTTTTAAAAAATCTCTTTATTTTTATTTTGAGTATGAACCCTGTATATGCCGTTGCATTTTTATTAGCACTTTTATGTTTTAACATATAATGATGTATGTTAAAAAAATAAACTTCCTCTGTGGCTTTGTGTTTTTTTTAATAAAAAGCAAATAACTGTTTACATATTCATTAGTTTTCAGTAAACGCTTATTTAAATCTCTTTTGGTAGTTTCATTTAATTTTTTGTCACTGTAAATTAATTTTGTCCTAAATTAAAAAAAATAATCTCCCATGACAGAATTAATTGTATCTAAATATCTTATGCAATAGTAAAAGTTTATTAAAGTAACACTTTTTAAAAAATATGAGAGGTGTGTTTAATATATTTTTACGGAAACAAAATCTTACTTGTTAAATTTTCTTCTTTAACACTATCTCAAGGATATAAATAAAACTTACATCATTACCATGTATTTTTTGCACCCATCATGAGCTAATTACTTTTTAAAAATAAAAATACATATATGTCAACCTCTGGTTTAATAATTACATTTTGAACCAGAAATTTAATTAGGGAATAGTAATAAGTAGTGAAAGAGCAGATAATTACACTATTAAGTGTTAAAAAAGACGTGAAAATAAAAATCACAATTTTACTAAATTTTGCTCAAATTGTTGTAAAATCTGAAAGCCATACCAAAATCAAAGTTAAGATAATTGTTGTTTCGATCTTCATCAAGAAAAAGCTGTTATATTGTTTTTAAAACAGAGAAACTTTTAAATCTCACGGCAATTTTAATTTGATACTTGTATAGCTTTTAGACTTCTGAACAATTAGTACAACATTTACTAAAATTCTGATTTCTATTTTCACGTTTATTTGTTGAAATGTGTAATTTTCAATTGCGCTCCATATATAATGCAAGGAAGGGATATTTAATAAAAAAAATTTCTGGTCCAAATATGTTTTTATTTGAAAAAACCAGAGGTTGGCAAGTATGTAAATAATTAATTGAGTATTTACTGGTATGTTGACCCAAATCATAAATAAAGATTACGTATGCTAAACAATAATGCACTTTGTTTCTATGACTACTTTTTTGCTCCTATTTGGCACCTGTTTCATTTCAGAAATTTTGATAGCTTTGTCGTATTATCCCCTATCATGATTTAGATGATATCTGGTGAATATGCCTCTTTTACCTAAAAATATCTCCAATGATTTTGATGAATTGTATTTTGCCGTTTTGAGGTACGAGAAGACCATAGGTCTATGTGAACTGTTTCAAAAAAATTGATTAATTGGTCATTTTTAATACCCCCATGAGTCACTGCATTACAAGTGGAAAATGGCTATAATGTTTTTGATGAAATTTTGTTTCTAGCTTTTATCGAGAAAAATCATTGCGCTAGGTCACATGTTTGAAAAAAGTGGTCGAGCCTACGGAAGAAATACATTTGAATAGGAACGACGGTTCAAACAGCTATGAAGTTGTCGAAATGTTAACTGTAAATAAAGTTGCAAAGCTGGCAACATTTGTCCTGATGTGTTTTTGGCTAATCCTACCGTTTTGAGCTCTCAGAAGACCAAAATGTTCCAGGAAATTTATGAATAGGTCATTTATTTAGTACTGGAGATCAAAGTATTAACATGTATAAGACAGAAGCATGCATAGTCATGCTAATACTGATATTTTACTGTACATGAAAAATCAAGCATTGCAGCGCCAGCAATTATGTGCTTTACGCCAAAATCTATTTAGCAACAACTAATGTCAACTCATAATTGAACCTGAAATTTGAGGAAAATCCGTGCATTACTTTTTGAGATAGAGCTATTGCAAAATTTTTTTTAAAAATCTGGCGTATGTTGCGTGATGTACACCAAAATCTAATTAAATATATTTTTTTTATCAATACTAACTTTATTTAAAGTTCGATGAAAATCCATGCTCTAGTTCTTGAGATACAATTATTGCAATATCGTAAAAAATACAACATAGCCTCGCCATCTGTAAGGCAATTTCCACCAAAAACTAAATAACACTAGTGTATAATAAGGACTAACTTAACCGAAGTTTTGAGAAAATTCGTGCATTAATTCTTGAGATAGAGCTATTTCAATAATCATGAGTAATGCACCATGGCAGTGCCACCTGTTGAGCGCTTTGTGCCAAAACCTAATCTGCACTTTCAATAATCATGAATAATGCCTCATGGCAGTCCCATCTGTTGAGCGCTTTGCGCCAAAACCTAATCTGCATCATGCTATATAAAGAACTTGCAAAATCTAAAGTTTTATGAAAATCCATGCATTAGTTCTTGAGGTATGGCTATTGTAAAACTTGTAAATAATGAGCATAGCAGTGCCACCTTCTGAACGATATGCACCGAAACTAATCTGAACTAGTTTATATCAAGATCTAACAGACTGTAAAGTTTTGTGAAATTCCGTGCATTAGTTCTTGAAATAGAACTGTTGCGATAATCATGAATCGATAATCATCATCATTGCGATAATCATCACCATGGCAACGCCGCCTTCTAAGCAATTTGCACCAAAACGTAATCAGCACCATCATATATCAAATACTAACAAAATCTAAAATTTCATGAAAATCCATGCATTAGTTTTTTTGATATGGCTGTTGTGGAAATTGTAAATAATGCAGCATAACAGTGCCATTTGTTCGCCAAAAACTAATGAATTCTCACTTATATCAATGCCTAACAGAATCTAAAATTTTGTAAACTTCTGTGCATTAGTGCTTGAGATAGTGCCTACAAAATTTATGTCGCATACAGACAAATTGATAGACCGGCCATTTGTAAAAACATGTTTTTCAAGTTCTCTAACCCCTAAAACGTGTAAATCCGTCGATATAAATTTTGGAAAATTTTCACGAACCCAATACTTTCTTCTTGTAAAGATAGAAGAAAGTGAAGAGTGAAAACACCGTTCAATAGATTCCAATAGTTTTTTTTTATAAGTATATTTTCACTTTCGGAACCAATTTTGAAAGTGAAAGTATTTATATATATAATCTGCAATATAAGTTGGAAAAGGAAACAACAGCCTTTAGAGATTGGCTACAGTTATCCAGTGTAAAAAATTAGATATTAAAATACAATCAAGTTATTTTTTTTAAAAAATCACCCATTGAATGAACATTTCCAGAGGGTCTTTCCACATGAGTGAAGTGGTCCCTTACTAAAACATAAATATATGGCTTTCTACGTTATTTCTATGAATCTCATAGATATGTTAATTGATTCTTTTTAAACTGTGCATCGTAATTCTTGTATAAATTGCGATGTATTTATTAATCAGTTATTTATGTTCATTTATGTATTCTCAGTCTAGTTTGAAGTAAACTTTTATTCTGAGACTTATTGAAGTTGTGGTTTTATGTGTTTCTCTTTTATAATAAAATCTCCATTTGGTGTTTCAGGCACCGTTCAAACTCTCTTCCCATGAACGAACTTCTTTCCAATCTTCAGAAAAAGTTTCTATCGTGATCAGTTTTATATTTCTCTCTATTCTAAAAAAAGTTGACATTGAATTTTTTGTAACCGAGAGTCCTTCTCGTTAATATTTAGAAAACTATTGCACACATAAATATGAAAATAAGTAGTATTATTAAAAAATGTTTGATAAAGACGACGGTGCAGACAGCTTTTAAATTGAATAATTATTTAAAGAGATGTTTAATGCTAAAAGAGGTGGGCTAATTAGGGGTATTTTTCGCCCATCATATACCCGAAAAAAAAAGTTTCGAATTTCGATAATCGTTCAGTGGCTTTGCATAATTAAAGATATGTATTTTTGTTTAGTATAAGCTTTACATGATAAATAAACTGGAAAATCATAGAAGTTATAGCCTAAAAACAGAGTGTTTTGGCTTTTTTTTACATTTTTGACGTTTTTTGCGTCTTTGAGTTAATTTTTTTTAAGAAGTGCTTGATGAAACCAATTAATTTTGACATGCAATGATACAACTCCTAATAAGCTTTCATGGGAGCGTTATTTTATTTGGGTTTAATGTGCGCTTTTACCTTTTAAAGAAAAAAATGTATCCGGGAGAATCACATTCACTGGTATCGGAGCGCGTTTAGTATCGTTTTTCCGTACTCGAAAAATATTTATGTTGTTGAGAGGTCAATGTTGCTTTCTCAAACTATTTTTGTAAATATTTATTAAAGAAATTACCAATAAATAATGCTCTGATGTCAATGTCGTTGTAAAAAATGACGAAAAAAATTTTCGTATCAGTTCTAACAAAAAATTATATCGATACTTAGATGTTCGAAAAACTGCGATCTACAGAGTGGTTTTATGTAATGCTATAAAAGTAGATAATATGTATTTCGGGATCTTCAGTCTCGAAATACATCTATTTCTTCTTCTGATGTAAAAGTAAGAGATTATACGTCAACGATTACTGCCGACGCGACCACAGATAAGAAGATTATACATTTATCAGTACCTCATTATTAGTACTCTAACACTTTTTGTATAATTTTATTATATGTAAAGTTAAGAATTGCTTTGTTATTACAGCAAAAGTTATTGAAATTCAAGCCATAGAAACTAGAATCTTTATTTCGTCGGGAAAACGATGTTGTAAAACTCATATTTCTTGATTGGTATTCAGTAAATTATCTCTGAAAGATTTATGCTCTGTATATGACAATACATGGATGTATCAAATATATATTGAAAGTATTCGAAACAATACCAGACATACATAAAGCAGAAGGCCTCGATGTTGATACACCTGGAAACTTTTCTAAAATCGATTATTATACTCTCATGGGTATACCTATGTATCATTTTAGCTATATATCTTTAAATTTGTAAAATTCAAAATACGTCCTCAAAAAAAGAGGTCATTCCCTGTTTGCTATAAGACGCGGCCAATGGGTGGTCCAATAGTGATTCTGGTGAAGCAATCAAAGAGGAAAGTGTGACCAAAGAGAAAGAGTAATCAAAAGTGTCTGCAATTGTATGATTATATTTTCTGTTATTAATTATTTCCGATATTTCATATATAGAAAAAAGTCTTAACCCTTTCAGGGGCAGAGGAATTACGCACGTAAAAGGATGAAATAACTGACTGACACCAGAATATTCAAACAAACTTCTTAGAAAATAAAAAAATTGCTATTTTGAACTTTCATTGAAAAATTAAAATTTTATTAAAATATTCTTGGTGCCATTTGCCAATTTTGGAATTAAAATTAGGTGGCTAGAACCTCTAGCCACCACCCTTGAAAGGGTTGATAAACTCCATTCATCGCAATTTTACGTTTAGTGTTGTATTTACTATAAATTTCTTGGATCAAAATTAATGACAATAGTGCTTACACTCATTAATATACATCATATTTACTTAAATATATATTTTATTTTCCTATCAATTATTAAACTTTCATCCAAGATATTATTATTTTCTTACTTGTTATAGAGCATACTAATGAAAAAAATGTATGTCACACCTAGGTGCTGATGGGAGAAAAATGGCCTTTATTAGCCCACCTCCTTTGGTCAAAATCGTTCCATTAAAAAAGTTTTATAGGAGCAAAAACTCTACATAAGAATTTAATTAGTTTTAGGTCATTTTATACATTACAGTGCCCCTGGATGCAGACTGCATTTACATTTTTTTTAAATTTGACTCATTTTTGATGATTCATTTCTATTTTAAGTTACAGATTTTCAGCATTTCAAAAGATAATTTTTTCAAATTTTAGAAAAGAAAATTATTTTAACCTGTTGCCAACTATTAAAACAACTCAAAGGATAAAAGTTACGCCAAATTAAAAAAACATATATATTATAACAAAAAAACTTTCGAACTAAAATTAAATGAATATTACTTAATTAAAGAAGGAAAATATTGAAAATTACGGCATCATACAACACGAATGTGCTGCATAGTAGAACTCAACCGCATCTGTAATGTAAAAGTCCAAAATTTGCCTCTGAATGACTTTGGATCCAATCATCCGAGCGCGACGAAATTAAAAAGACAAAGTGTCCTACTCTAGACCTCAAAGTTTACAAAAAATCATCCAGATCCACCGATTCAATTTTTTCTCGTGAAACAAACAAAAAAAAAAGACAAACAATTTAATTATAACCCGAACCAGGAAACATTCAGCGACGTGTAATAGCTTGTTCGAAAGCTTTTAATTTAGGTATGTGCTTTTCGAAAGTTCTATAAAAAAATATCCAATATTAAGAAAATGACATCCATTTAAAATTTATATAACGCTATACCTTCCATAATTTAACATTATACAAATCTCTCCTTTTTAATTGCTAATTCAATTATTTCTTTAGAGTTGCCACGAATTAAAGACAGTTCAATATTTTTTTTTATGATAACACGGAAATGAATGAAAATTGATTGAAAATGAAAAATACGGAATGAAAAATTTGGGTTAAAGCTCATGAAAATAAGCTTTACAGATCACCTGATTCCATTTCTTTTCTACGCACATTTTTATAATATACGCACATTTTTATAAAAATATTTCCCAATTTTTACTGTAACATTTTTTAAAATCCAGGTCCACTTTTCTCTCTGGTTCCGCCAGTTTTTTATATGATAAAAACTATATTTACTCGGGAATTTTAGAAGTGAAAAAAAATTATAAAATAATAAATTCATCAACATTCATTAAAATTCGTAAATGGTGAAAAATTACATCAGATTTAAAAAATAAAATAAGACAGTGCAAATAATAATCATATAAAAATCTGGTGGATCCAGAGAGAAAAGTAAAGCTCAATCTAAAGTAATGTTACAATAAAAATTGGGAAATATTTTCAATCTAAAAATGTGCGTAGAAAAGAAACGGAATTAGATTATCTGTAAAGCTCATGAAATAACCTAAATTTTTGTTACTTGAAAATGTGGACTGAGCTTTACTGGTGCTTTAAAATGAATGAGGGAAAAAGAGACATTTTTAACTCACCCCCTATTTCAGTCATCCGTAATCAGTTTAAATATTTGTGTTCATAACCATATGTTACAGGCTCATGTAATGAAGTATAAGAACGGTTCGTTCCGTACAAACTGTGGACACAATTCCATTCCAGCACTTTTGATAAGTGGAAAATCAAAGCTCCAAGTAAACCCAAAATCTTGAACAGATACGATTCAACTATATACTAGATATTTGTGTTCAGCCATATTTATCTACATCAGTTCCTCATCAACCTGATTACATTAATGTTGCACTTTAATTATTACTTCATGGTTTATATTCATTTAGCGATGTGGTGCTTAACTGATTTGAGGCAACATAAACAATATATTCTATTTACTACTTTCCTCAGTAATCATTTTGAGTGGATAATAGTATAATTTTGAATATAGGTCACCAGTAAAGCTCAGTACACATTTTCAGCTAACAAAAATTTGAGTTATTTAATGAGCTATCCAGATTATCGGATTCCATTTCTTATCTGAGCACAATTTTTAGATTGAAAGTATTTCCCAATTTTTACTGCAACATTTTTTTTAGATCGAGCTTTACTTTTCTCTCTGGTTCCACCAGTTTTTTATATGATTTCATAACTTTTTCAGATCTTTTCAGGAACTTTATAAATCACCTTCAACTAACAAATCTAAAATATTATTAGTATTAGTTATTTTATTATTAGTATCAGTTAACTATTATTAGTAGTATTAGTTATTATTAGTATTATTATGTTTCCCATTAAAATGTCAGTCTATTTAATTTTATACCGTATAATATTTATTAAAGTATCATAAAACTAATTTAATTTCTTTTCACTCCGTTTTTATCTGTTTCGCTTAAATTTAAGTTACAACGTGCTCTGTTTACTTTTTACCCCCATTCGACAATCAGACGGTTGGTTTGTTGGTAGTCGCATGGAAGTCATTTAAAATGATCATCAGTTACGATTGACGCAAATCGCAACTTCATCTCTTTGCGTGGAGACAGTTTTCGTTTGCTAACGTAACTGATGATTAGACTATCACAGATTTATTAAAAACGAGTGGGTAAGAGTGATAGCAGATCGCACAGAGAGTTTCGTTTAATAGCTTCTTTAAAACATCATATATATTAAAACAGTAGGCTAATTCTTTAAGATCAACTCAAATTCAGGCATTTGCACATGAGTGAAGTTGAATTTATTAGCTCTTCCAATTAGAGGGAAGCCGAAGCAAGTCTGGTTAGCTCAGTGGTTTAAAGGACGAATTTAAAATTCTGAGCTTTTGTAGAGGACTAGGGTTCGATCAAACGCCCGGCAAAATAATTTATTTGAATAATGATACGTTTTACTACGAGGGAAAGTTATATGATTTTTATTCTTTTTTTATCATTATTATTTTGATGCTTTATAGTTAAAAAAATTAACACTCAACAATGTTTTTTTAAGTAACAATTTTATTTAAAAATATTTCAAGTAATTAAAACATAGTAATTATTAGATATAAACAGGCAATTTCCATTTCAGGGCTTTAGAGATATATTTGTAAGAAAAAATTATTAAAAATCTTTACAAATCACATTTAAAAAAATAAATAAATAAATAAAATAAAAATAAAATAAAAATTGTAAAAATGTCATCAAATTTAATTTAACATCTAGCAATATTAAAAAAAAGGGATTTTAATTTTCTAAAAAATATAAATGTTTAAACATTATTTTGTCGGTAGGTGGTAGCAACAATTTTCTACTTTCCTGTCATCTGCGTGGAAGCTTAGAAAAAGTAATCCATTTGTAAACTGTAACATACGAAATCATACAAATAAATATATGTTATACATCATTTAGACCAATATTATATGATTTTTAACTAAATCCCCCAGTGCCGTTTTGAAGTAATGTCTGAATCTTTAAAATTGTGAAGTCTGTTAAAATATTTTAGAAATAGTTTAACAATTTTAATTTAAAATATTTAAGCTAAAATATTTTTCATTTAATTTAAATTATTCTACATTTTTTGTACGAGCATTACAAGGAAGATTTATATTTGTGGCATATAAGAAAAAGTATTAATTTTTTGGGTGGAGAAAATTAAAATAAAGAAGAGAAAACAAGAGGAAAGAAAAATAGCCATGAAAAAATTATAATTGAACTACTTTATGATACTCATGGTTTAATAATTAAATAAAATATGAAAATATTATGAAAAATTCAAATAATTCAAATACATTGTAAATAGTTACTTGGTAGCTTGAAATTTTAAGTTTCAAGATTCAAAATGAGACTGATAAAAATAAAATTAATAAAAACTTTTTAATATAATTTAAAAAATTTGAAAATAATAAACATTGTTATTTTTTCGAAACACTGAGAAAATTCACCAAAATAAATAGCAGTTCAATTAATTTTAGTTATCTTTCTGCTAAAAAGCAAGCACTGTTAAAATTCTGCTTAAAATTCTTTTACATGATTACTTGAGTAGGTTAGACTGACAGAACCATGAAACGCTTTGAATCTATTGGAATCACATAGATAACATATAAATAAATCAAGTTTTCTAAACTTTATTTACAAGTAACTAATAAAGAAAATCAAACATTATACTAATTAATCTTCTAACATGTTTACCGTCAAATCTTGATGGGTACCATCTAGTGACGTTTAAAAATATCAATTGACTTTTTGTATTTTCCAGAAATAGCAATTGAATAAAATAGTTGGAGGTCTAATTTTTTAAATCTAAATTAATAAAAGCTTCATAAAACCATTCACATAAATATCAAAATATTTAACACCGTATTTAATCCGTTGTTTGTCTTACATCACAACTATGTGTTTCTCATGTTGATGTAAGTTGCCTGATTCAGATTACCCCAAAATTGTTGCCAAATTCATATACTGAATATGTGTGAAAAGAGGCGTCCTTATGAAGGCCTAACTTAAAGCGAGGCCCGGTGCAAGCATTTTACGAGGCTCTTATCTTTCAGATTTTTAACATAATTCTTTTTTAGACTATCAATAAAAAAGAATGGTTTTCATCTATAGACTGCGACCAGGGGAGCCATGGTTCGATCCTCTAGGTATTATGAAGAATTAGCACTTGCTTGTGAGTTTGTAAGATTAATTTCTGGAACTACTGAACTAATTTCAAAAGTAATGGTGGCAAAATGATGGTGAAAGTAGGCTTTCCAAAATAGGCTATATTTTATGTCAACGCCACTATCTTTCCTTTACTAAAATCATAAATTTATATTAAAGATTTTCAATTAGACCGTCTTCATTTTATTAAAGAAAAAATATTTTGTGTTCAGGTGCGAGACCTCTGTAGGGGCGAGGCCCTGTGCGGCCACACCTCTCGCACACCCCTAAGGACGGCTCTGTGTACGAAATAAAATAACAGGTTGCAGTTTTTATAGACTTTTTTTTGTCACTAAGGTTTATGCTGGACTTTTGTTTAGAGGGATGGACGACCAACATGGGATTTATTTTGAAGGTTCTCGTCTATGAACAGAAATCAGCTGAACCGCTTTTAAGCAGTTCGTTTACTAACTGAAGTCTTTCTAAATACGAAACATATTTTTTTAGAGGCCTTTGTTCTTTTCTTTACCAATTTGAACTTGCAGAGGAATATAGTTCTTAAAAACTCTTCCAAAGATTATACTTCCGACAAAGCTGATAGTATTTTAAGTGTGATGCTCTTAAAATACTCTTGAGCGAATGAGCCTTCAAAGAAATTTGCAGATATGACGTCACTAATAACCATTTGACCTATACAACAAAAATAACAGCTCTCAAAATCCACACGAATTTTCTTGGTTACCTGATAATAAAAAAGTATGAACGCCTTTATATTTCGGTAATTATGACCACTCATTCAAAAAATTTTGATAAAAGTATTTTTCAGATATTGATATAAAAAATTTTAATATGTGTATTTTTAATAATCATTGATATGCTTGTATAAAAATTTTTGAACCATGTTAAAACATCATACATTTATTATAGTTTTCTAGCCGAAATTGAAATTTGACATCTAAAATAATGAACAGTTCTTCTTGATTCGGAGAAAGGCTCAATCCCCACTCAAAGCCAATGTTCCCGCTACGGGAAATGTTATCATATACAGGGTGTCCGAAAAGTCTGGAAACGGTCGAATAACTCGAGAAATACATATGAGATTGAAAAACGTAAATATACGTGTTAAATATTTTTAAACAAGCTACTCAGTGATATCAAATTTGACCTTCGTAACCGACCCCATGGGGGTCAGAGGGGGTCCAACTTTGAAATCTTAAATTATAACCCCCATTTTTTATTGCAGATTCGGATTCTACGGACAAAAATACGCAACTTTTGTATTTCATGTTTATTTCGAATCCTCGTTTATCACGGTGTATTCGAGCATATTAAATCGATACATTTTTCGGCTTTTCCAACGGGATTTTCCCTAATCGAAACTAATTGGGGAGAATGTATGACATCAAATTCCTCGTCTTTTGCAAGAATAGCGTTTCCTGAAAATCACCCGTGCCGATTATTTCGATAGTACTACACACAGTTAAAAATTTGATCCATTTGCTGTAGCGTCACTCCACAGCTTTTATAGAATATCTGTTTCATGACCAATGAAAATGTTCCATAACACAGTAAAGTACACTGTAAAAAATTGACACTTTTGCTGCATCGTCACTCCACCACTTTTATAGAAAACGATTACTTTACTGTGTTATGGAGCACTCTCATTGGTCACAAAAGAGATATTCTATAATAGCTGTGGAGTGACGCTGCAGCAAATGGGTCAAATTTTTAACAGTGTAGCACTATTGAAATAAACGCCACGGGTGATTTTCAGGAAACGCTATTTCTGCAAAAGACGGAGAATTTGACGTCAAAAATTCTGCCCAATCAGTTTCGATTAGGGAAAATCCCGTTGAAAAAGCCGAAATATGTATGTCGAGTTATTCGGCCGTTTCCAGACTTTTCGGACACCCTGTATATTAAAACTGTAGGCTAATTCTTTAAGAACTCAAAAATTCAGGCATTAGCGCATGCGTGAAGTTGAATTTATTAACCCTTCTAGTTAGAGGAAAGTCGAAGCAAGGCTGGTTAGCTCAGTGGTTTAAGGCACAAATTTAAAGCTCTGAGCTTTTGTAGTGGATTAGGGTTCGGTCCCAACACTCGGAAAAATGATTTATTTGAGTAATGATACATTTTACTACGAGGGAAAGTTATTTGACTTTTAATCTTTTGTTATCATTATTATTTTGATTTTTTATAATTAAATAAAAATTAACATTTAACAATGCTTTTTTTGAAGTAACAATTTTATTTTAAAAAATATTTCAAGTAATTCAAACATAGTATTTATTAGATATAAACAGCCAATTTACAGTTCAGAGCTTTAGAGATATATTTGTAAGAATAAAATTATTGAAAATCTTTACAAATCGCATTCTTTAAAAAAATTAAACAACAATAAATACAACACATAAATAAAAATTGTAAAAAATATCGTAAAATTTAATGTAACATCTAGAAATATTAAAAAAAAAAATTTCCTAATTTTCTAAAAAAAATGTAAATGTTTAAACATTATTTTGTTGGTAGGTAGTAGCAGCAGTTTTCCACTTACCTATCATGTTCGTGGAAGCTTAGATAAAGTAATCTATTTGTAAAGTGTAATATACGTGAATTATATAAATAAATAAATGTTATACATCATTTAGACTATATATTAAATGATTTTTAACTAAATCCCCGAGTGCCGTTTTGAAGTAATGTCTCAATCTTTAAAATTGTGAAGTCTGCTAAAATATTTTAGAAATAGTTTATCAATTTTATCTTAAAATATTTAAGCTAAAGTATTTTAAAATCTTATTTAAACTAATCAACAATTTTTGTTATATTTTGTATGAACATTACAAGGAAAATTTATGTTTGTGTGCATATAAGGAAAAGTTATAATTATTTTCTGGAAATAAAGAAGAGAAAACAGAGGGAAAGAAAAATAGTCATGTAAGAATTATATATAAACTACTTTGTGATACTCATGGTTTAATAATTAAATAATGTATGAAAACGTTATGAAAAATTCAAATAATTCAAATATATTATGAATAGTTACTTGGTAGCATGAAATTTTAAGTTTAGGAATTTAAAATGAGACTGATAAAAATAAAATTAATAAAAACTTTTCAATATAATTTAAAAAATTAGAAAATACTAAGC
The DNA here is from genome assembly GCA_964019185.1 of Maratus speculifer. NCBI lineage: Eukaryota > Metazoa > Arthropoda > Arachnida > Araneae > Salticidae > Maratus > Maratus speculifer. Next base: position 30,692,799 of record CAXHSM010001376.1, read on the forward strand.
ATTGTTATTTTTCAAAACACTGAGAGAATTCACCAAAATAAATATCAGTTCAATTAATTTTAGTTGTCCTTTTTCTAAAAAGCAAGTGCTGTTAAAATTCTTAAAACTCTGCTTAAAATTCTTTTAGGCGATTACTTGACTAGGTTAGAATGACAGAACCATGAAACGCTTTGAATCAGTTAGAATCAAATAGATAACATACAAATAAATCAAGTTTTCAAAACTTCATTCATAGGTAACTAATTAAGAAAATCAAACATTATTTTAATTAATCTTTTAACATGTTTATCTTTAAATCTTGACTTATACCATGTAGTATATTCTAGAAGGTTACAGTTATTTTTTTTCAAAAATCAACTTTTTTCACATAGAGGCACTTTATGTGCATAGTATATATAAAAATTTTATGTAATTACCACACTCAATATAGCGATGTTTAATGGGTTAAAAGTTATTTCAGAAAATATTCTTCATATTGATAAGAGAGTGTGTATAAAAATATTGATTTTGAATGTAAGAAAGGAAAAAAGTATTTTTAATAGCACAATTAAATTCTTTATAGCAATAGAAATATATTACCATCTTGACTTATAGAAAATCAATTTGATATATCTTAGAATGAAATGATAAAATGCAATTTCTTTTTTCTACTAAAAAAAGTTTTTGCTTTTTAATAGTTTTAAAAAGTACATTTAAAAGTACTAATAATTAATGAATTCCTTTATTAAATAAAGTGTTTCGGAATTACTTTCAAATAATAACAGTTATGCTATTATAGTTTAGCTGTAGTAAAAGTTGTTTATTAGCAGTATGAAAGTTTTTGAAATATTACACGACAAAATACATAAGGTTAATTAAAAAAAGTAAACAGATTAATAATAGGACATAAATTTAATTCTTTTTCCATTTTGAAATTTTATATTATTATCAATTATTATATTTTATATATAATCAAAAATTATTTTCTTTATTGGGAAAAAAGTTAATATTTGGCCTAAAATTTTTTCAAATACTTGGTATTCAGCTAAATCACTATTCGTATTATCCCTAGTTGAAACGTGTGCAATGAGCTATTTTTAATGTACACTTGCATGCCTCAATATGTATGGTGGACCAGAACCAAAACTAGGAGACTTGTGCCCGGACATAAGAACAGAAAATGAATTGGGAACCTAACTATATGTGTTTTTCGAGTTCTTAAGAGCCTGCATTAGTAACGAAAAAAACCCTACAAGCTAATGTTAAATATCAGACAACTATTTTCAAAAATTTCGCCTGTATTTTAGTACTTTTAAATTAATTTTTTTTCTATGATAGCCGAGTTTTACATTTAACATTATTAGCGTGTACGCTTTTGATTTTAGTTGCATTTTTTTTTTTGCATATAAATATATTTTTTGCATACTTCTCATATTTTTAAGCAGCATTACTTCTATAAAGCCTATTTCTTAAGATATTGAGGTGCAATACATAGATCAGAATAAAATTTAGTTTTTAGAGGAAAATTAATTTATAGTAACAATGAAAAAATTTAATCGAATTATCAAAAAAGTTTTAGATAGAAGTTTAACTATAGCCTAATGAACTCGTTAGGGGGTAATTTGATTATTATCAAAAACCCTAGTGATTGAAGAATTTTTGAAGATTTAGAATAAAGTGCCATTTTTCTGTATTACTAAATGCTAAAACAGATGATATGTAATAATAGTAAATGCAACGACATGTACAGATTTCATACTCAATTTTGACTGTAATAATATACAAGATTTTCAGGTGGTTCATAAGACAATGTTTTCTTAGACTACAATTCTTATAAAAAGCTTTGAAATATCTTTCACAAACAAAAGGTTTTTATCCATATATATCAAAAGATGTTTTCTCAAAGTACGGTTATCATTAAGTTTTTTAGAACACATTTTTCAAAGAAAGGGTTTTCTCCCTTTATGAATCTTTCTTAGTAGTTGTTTTCCCTGAATGAGTGTTTCTTACATGGTTTTTTAAATGAATATTCTGAGAAAACCCTTTGGAACATATTTCACAAACAAAGGGTTTTTCACCTTTATGAATCATGAGATGTTTTCTTAGATTACCATTATCAGAAAATCCTTTGGAACATATTTCACACACAAAGGGTTTCTCTCCCGTATGAGTCAACAGATGGTTTATTAGTTGATGATTAAGAGAGAACGTTTTGGAACATATTTCACAAGCAAAAGGTTTTTCTTCAGTGTGTGTCAAAATATGGTTTCTTAGAGTACCATTCTGAGAAAATGCTTTGGAACAAATTTCGCAAACAAAAGGTTTTTCTCCTGTATGGGTTAAGAGATGGGTTCTTAAATCACCATTCTGAGAAAATCCTTTGGAACATATTTCACAAACAAAAGATTTTTCTTTTGTATGCACCATGACATGTTTTTTTAGAGAACTCTTATCATTAAATGCTTTGAAACATACCTCACAAACAAAGCGTTTCTCTCCAGTATGAATAGAGAGATGTCTTCTTAGCCGACTATTATGAGAAAATCCTTTGGAACATACTTCACAAATAAAAAGTTTTTCTCCTGTATGAGTCACGAGATGTCTTTTTAGACTAATACTCTGAGAAAATCCTTTAGAACATATTTCACAAACGAAAGTTTTTTTTCCTGTATGTGTCAAGATATGTTTTCTTAAAGTACTTTTGCGAGAAAATTCTTCGGAACATATTTCACAAACAAAGGATTTTTGACAAATACGATTCAAGCGATGTCTTCTTAGAGTACTACTCTGAGAAAATGTTTTGGAACATACTTCACAAATAAAAGATATTTCTCCTGCATCAGGGGACGAATGCTTTTCTTTTTTATTATTATGAGAAACAAAGTGCGGTTCACCAGAGGATGAATTTTCTCCTGTAATCGATAACATTTTCCTAAGTGAAAAAGTTTAGTATTGTGTGAGGTCCAACACTTCTTTAAAAGTATGAAAGACTGAATCAGGTATGCTTTTCTTTATCACCATTTTGAGGAACACCAGAGGTTCAATTTCTTTCTGTAATCGATGACATTTTCTTAAGTGAAAAAATGTTTTTCGGATGATAACAGAAACATTTTAAAAGTATCTTCAGAATGAAGATATTGTCGCCATCTTCATCGAAAGAAACGACTTATTGAGCTTCTGCAAAAAAGTTTTATCTATCTTTGAATCTAAAAACAGAAACAAAACCACTATTTAATAAATTGTGCTAAATTTTAACTTTCAAATATATATTAGATTTGACAGGTTCCATTTCCTTAAACAATATAAAACTCATACATTAAACTACTTATTATTATGTACAATAGAGCTTCACTATTTATTTTTCATAGAAACAGAAACATATGAATATGTGAGCATTCAATACACAGCCGAAGATAGATTTATCCCAATTCTCTATATACTTAATAGTTTCTTTGGTGTACACAGTAAATCTAAGTATATAAAATGTATAGCATCAGACATTTGCTAAGTTAACTTCGAGATATAAAACAGAGTTGGCAAGTTTTTGACAGCATGCGGCTTTATCCGGTTTAAACAGTCATGTTAAAAACCTCTTGTCAAAAATCTTGTCAGAAACCTCAAATACAACACTAATCTGTAAAATCTCACTTTAAATATCTCTCACACATATACAACTTTAGATCCAATATTAAAAATTCACTATCACTGTATTATATATTATCATTTCTGGAAAAGAAAAAGAAATTATCATAAATCAGAAAATTTGGCCTGCTTTCAAACTTGCTCAACTAGCAATGCTTCTTTTATCAAGCCCTTCTAACTCAGCATCAATTGAGAAAGTATTTTCTAACTTTGTCATCATACACTACTTAGAAATTGTCTGGGTGTAAATAAATGTGCTAAATTGCTTATGTGCTGTAGGATGCTGCGGGATAAAATTGATCCAGATTATTAACTGTACGAAATCATTTTCTTCTGTTTGAACATTCTAAAAAAATGTTTTATTGCACAAATTCTTTTGTAATTATTAAATTATAGTAATTGATGTTAAATAAAAATTTACTTAAATCATTAAGACTTATTCAATGTTTCTCTCTTGTTCTTAAAATGATTTAAAATACATTACATGTTTTTGATGCTTTAAGGCAGTTTTTGATGGTTTAAACCAATTTTTGACAGTTTAAACCAGTTTTTGACGCTTGTCATGTCAAAATCCAGTTTCTAAAGTCAGAAACCCAATTCTGATATAAAATATTCGTATCATACACACTTATCTAAGCCTAACCACATCCCCAAATTACCCCATGTCAGAAAACAATCCAAAATAATTAGAATTATAACACTTATTTTTATTTTCTGTGTTAATCTATTCTTTAGGTATTCCGGAATTCCGAACTAAGACTAATAGTTTTTAACCGTTAATAAGGGTTTTAGAAGCAAGTTTATCAGAAACTTGAAATAACATACAGGGTAGTCATAAAAAAAACTTTGCCGATATATGGAGCTCTAGCGGCCAGTCCGCTCAACAGATAAACTTGAAATTTCAGATATAGCTATTCGGAGGTATGAGCTCGAGATTCTGTGAACGGAAACAAAATACCGCTCACAGTTACGGTTATTTACAGGAACTCGAAATTTTCCAATGGCAACACCCATTTTTTTAAATCGCAAAATGCTCAACGCATGCGAAAACCCTAAAGAGCGTTGAACCGGTGTGGTTATTGCAATAAACGGACGCGTTATGCTCGCATAAAATCAGCTCTACAAACGGCCCCCCAAAAAACACGACCAAGGCGCAAGAAGAAAATCTGAATGCGACAGAGACAAAATACCAATCACAAAACTTCGTTTGCCAGATAGTCAGTGTAGAAAACGGATAAAAAGTGGGGTGGGAATGTTAGTTCTTCAGTCGGAGCTCGCAGATGTCAACAAAATGATTTCATTCGTGGTGAGTTGGTAAAACTGTAATCAAAATTAGATGAATACTGCGAAAACCTGGTGCATTTATGTTGAAACTATCGCCAAATATGTGGCATATGCATTTCACAAGCTCGTCGTAATCGTAATTTAGTAATGAAATTCGAAGAAATTGGCTGCACCTGTGATAGTGCGCGATCCGGATGACTAACTGTTCCTGAGGATACGATATGTCGTAGTGACCAGAGGACACATGAAAACTACAAAAGGTGCATCTCTTGTATTTGAAAGTCAATAGTCTTAAAGTTACTGCGCTCTGTAATCCCCATGTTTCCTTACCGGCACCAGCAAGCCCAGATGTTGGAAGTAAGAGCCCATCATTAACATATAGACTCTGTTAATGAAATTCTTATCCAATATGATGGAGATAACGATCGGCCTCTTCGCATATTATGAACGGACGAGGCACATTTCATCTTAACTGGTAACATCAATGACCTCCGCGATCCCCCAACCACACGCCTATGGAGTTTGGGTTCTGGAAATATATAAAATCTAGAGTGTACATGTGCAATCCGCAAACTTTGCCAGATTTGAAATTTTCTATCAAACATGAGATTGCAAACATCCCTCATTCGATGTAACGTTCGGCTGTAGTATCCACAGTCGCCTACATGCAATGTGTAATTGCCTGTGATAGCACACATGTGGAAAATGTCTAATCAAAATAATTTTTATTTAATAATAAGTTAACTAAATAAGTTTTATTTTCTCCGATCTGTATTGTAATCAGAGATTAGTGTACTGACTCTGTGTCATATGCAAATTTACTCCTTGCTTCCCAATCGTGTTTTTTATGGGGGGGGGGGGGATTCGCAGAACAGTTTTTTGTACGTGCATAACGTGACCGTTTCTTCCTATACACGTACGGTTCCAACGCTCTTTATGGTTTTCTCATGTGCTGAGCATGTGATGAAAAAAAATGAGTGTTGCTATTGGAAAATTTCGAATTTCTGCAACTATAATCGTAACCATGAGCGCCATTTGGTTACCGTTCAGAGAATCTCGAGCTCATACCTCTGAATGTCTATATATGAAATTTCACCTCGATAGGTTGAACGGACTGGCCGCTAGAGCTCCATATATCAGCAAAGTTTTTTTTATGACCACTCTGTACTTTAAAGCGTTTATATAATGCACAGCACAGTTTTTCTCAAGATCGTAAAGATTTCAATTTCATTGCATATAAGTCAAATCTAGATGGGTAGTCATTGCTAGAGGACACAACTAGTGCTGATAGGATTTGAAATTTTAAGAAGAGATTGTCAAAAGATTTGGGAAATAGAAAACCAGAATTGTTGACAAAAGCAAGAGCAGTATGGCTTTGACACATCCCATAGTGAATTGCTTTCTTCATGCAAATCATTCAGCAAAATCTCCATTAAGTAAAAATTGTGGAGAAAAAAGGAATTGTGTCACATAATACCTCTGCAAGAAACTTTAAGATGGCAAGTAGAGATCTGCATGGGTTGACCCAAGGCAGGGTTGGCAAGTTTTTGACATGCGACAGTTTTTGACGGTTTTAACCATGGTTTAAACCGTCGTGTCAAAAACCTCCTTGTCAAAAATGGCTAAAACTGTCAAAAACCTATATTTATATGTAAATAAAAATATTTATTTACATATATGTATATCTACCTATATATAAATACTTTTATAAATACATCCAAAGTTATTCAGACAATACCAATAAAAGAACCAATGAAACCAGTATTTTTACATTCATATTATTAAAAACAGTTGAAGTTTGAAGAGAAATAGAAGGCAGATTACCAAATTACTAAGAAATATGTGGATAAATGGACATTATATAACCAGAGTAATTCATATATTACCATACAATAAACCAATGAAACCAGTATTTCTACAATCATCCCATTGAAAACAGTTGAAGTTTGAAGTGAAATAGAAGGCAGATTACCAAAATAATGAATTTATTAAATTTTAATGTGTTATTCAAAATATGCAGGGATATTATCTTATGAAGAAATTTATTTATAACCAAACTTAGTGTATAAAGTATAAAATAATATAAAAGATTAGACAAGTTCCGTAATTGCTTAGGAACAGAAAATTGTTCAAAACTGGTTATGTGCTACAGTATGCTATGTGGGGCAAATGAATTGCATTATTGAACTAAATTTCTACTTTGATAATTTCATTTGGATTGATTTAGATTATGTAATCAAATTAAATGGAAATATTTAATGAATGTTTTATTTTTTTAAATTATGTATTTTATAAGATAATAAAAAAACTACATAATATTTTGTGTTTTAGAAGTATTTTGTAGATTTTTTCTGTTTTGACTTTTACAATTGTTAGTTAATTTATCAGAAAAATCAGTAATTCTGAATTCTAAATCATCAGTCATTTTTTGAATTTATAACTAACATAAAGATAATAAAAAGCATCTAAGTATCTATTACAATATTCAGCCTATTTATTTACTATGCTGAAAAATTAGCTTATACAAATACTTATAAGTTTCTTTTTCTTTTTACTGAATGCTATAAAATTTTGTTAAATATCTTAAGTATTCTGTTGCTGAATAATTACTTCTTGTCTTACATTGCTTTCAAAATAAGCATTATTTGTATTCTTAATACTATTAGTGTGTGTGTTCTGGTGCGGGGTGGGGTAGAGATAAAAATGGTTTATAATGTGTAATAATCATGCATATTAATAAATTATATGCATTATATTTAAATTGAAATTAACCTACTAGACATTATGTATATAATCAGCTCTGTGAGAAGGAGAGGGGGCAGTTGCCCCGTGCATGGAAATTTAGGGGCACTTTCCAAATTTATACTACAACGTTATTTTTTGGCCTGTCACAAGAAAAAGTTGGGTAGAGGGGCACCAAATTCTAACTTTGCCCCTGTCACAATTTTCTCTTTACACCTTCTGTATATAATGTATATAGCATAAAAAAAAGGTATTTCTAGGTTATCCCGTCGACCAATTTCGCCAAATTATACAAATCGCCAAACTATTAGCCAAATTATACATATCGACATCTTTTTTTTTTTTAAATAATAAAAAAAAAAATAATTAGTAGAATATTGATAAAAATATAAATAAAAAGTCGAAATAAAAATCACTTAATGATGTTTTAAATACTTGTATCGTATTTAATATCATTGAATGCTACATTCACGATCCTCCATTATTGGTATTTAATCTTATTTTTTGGCGATCGTTTTTTGGTCGACGGGATAACCTAGAAGTACCAAATAAAATTTAAACACATGTATCAAGTTTTACACTTTTGAAAATCCTGCATTTATAACACTTAACTTGTTAACACTTATACATACTAACTATAACAAAATGCATACTAAATAACTTTAGATTTTTTAAAATATTAAAATAATAATAAAAAAACGAGATATTTAAACATAATTTTTGTGGAAATATTTCCACATGCCCATTTCAAGATAAATTTCTGAGATTTGAAATCTATCATTTTTACCTTAATTTTTATTAATTAGAAATATTTAAAGACCTGCTAATTACCCACAATATAATTAAATTTCAGCATAATGTATGGCAACTGTTGCTAATTTTAAAATTTAACAACAAACTCTAGTGCATCAGAGCATATTGTAACTCTATGGGTTTTCGACAGGTTTTTGACGGTTTAATCCGGTTTAAACCGTCGTCATGTCAAAAACCCCTTTTTGACGTCAAAAACCCAACCCTGACCCAAGGCATAGCCTATTTTTGTTTAAGACTCTTGGATCGGGCCTTACTTTTTTGGTACTTCTAGGTTATCTCGTCGACCGAAGAATTATCGCCAAATTTTAAGATAAATGCCAATAATGGATGATCGTTAATGTCACATTCAATAAAATTAAATATGATTCACGAGCTTAAAATGTCGTTAAGTGATTTTTATTTCGACTTTTTATTTGTATTTTATTAATATTCTACTAATTATTTGATTTTTTGTTATTTTAAATAAAAATTATGTCAATGCGTATAATTTGGCGATTTGTATAATTTGACGAAATTGGTCGACCGGATAACAGAGAAGTACCAATAAATCAAACTCTTATTATAAATTAGACATATTTTATGTGAGTGGAGCACAAAGCTATTTAACTGTAAATTGTAAATTTTTTCGTTATTATATTTTATAAAAAAAAATGATTGAAAGGTTTTCAGAAAATTTACTGTAATGGTTACAAGAGTTGCATGTTTCTATAGATTATATTTGGGGAACAGCAGATAACAGAAGAATTAAAAGAACCTCATTTGAGCTATTATGCTTTTGATAAATATTTTTAGCACTTACAATGTAAAATGGTGAGAATGCAAGTAGAAAAAAAGGGAGTCAGACGAAATTTTCATTTGCATCTAAGTTTGATTGATTGTTAAAATTCTCATTATTTATCAGCTTATTTTATTTATTTTTACATTTTTAAAGATTTCCTTGAAGTTGTTTTCTGTATTACTTCATTATATAACCTCTGGTAAATCTATTTATATATTATACATTGTTAAACCTTTATGTAAATATTTTACCCCACACTACACAAATTTTCACCTGTGTGGAGTAAAATGGGTATAGAAAACATACATCTATTAAATGTTTTGTTATAGACATACTTTTGCAGCCTAATGGATAAAAATTGTGTATTTTCATTCTAAGAATATGCAATGTAAAGAAAATACCAAAAAAAGTTTTGTTTAACACTTACTAGAAAATTTTAACTGAGCACCTAAAAAGTAGTGCATTTTATACCCACTTGACCCTATTTTTTTTTCTCCAAAGTCGTTTTCTTTTTTAATAGTATCATCGACTGTTGTATCGCCATTTTTCAAATTATAACTGAGTATCAAATTTTTCACACATTTCCCTCAGATGACTTGATTTTCTCACATACCAGCCTCACAGGGTACAGTAAAACAAGCTTTCTACATGGGTGCTGTAATAGCAATATTTATATATTCAAGATGATCACAAATAAATAGATCAAAATTTCTGGTATATCCCCCTAGCACAAAAATTTCAAAGTTGCAGTGGGCTTTCAATGTATTAGATGCCCTGTTCGATTCAAAACCTTCTGGTTGAAGTTTAAAACTTGAACTAGGCTATTAAATTTTGGTACTACTATGTTATCCCATCGACCAAAAAATTATTGCCAAACTACAAAATTAAGTGCTAATAATGGATGGTCGTAATTCTTAATCCACTTGACATTAAGCAAAATATCCATTTTTTTTTTTTTTTTTTTTTTTTCATCAAGTGATTTTTAATTTTACTTTTTTTTCTACTTTTATTAATGTTCTACTAATTTATTTGTTTTTCTGTTATATGAATGAAAAATTAGATAATACATATAATTTGGCGATCTGTAAAATTTGGCAAAATTGGTGAATGGGATAACCAGGTAGTACCTAAACTTTTACAGTGGGATCGTCTATGATCACATAAACTTTACAATATCACTTTTTTATTCTTACTGCACAGCATAAACATTCAATACTTATTAAAGAAACAATAACAGCTATTCATAAAGAAATTCTGAACTAAATCATGTAAAATGGTAATAATGAGATTTAGAATATAAATGTGTTTATTGGGCAAGTCTTTTTTTTTTCAGTAATATTAGCCTTTTATTTTACCGATAAACGGTGATGCATAAATGAAAATTTTAAAATACTGGATTTCAGATGAAACAGATTCCTGAAACATTTTTTTGTTTCAAATGTACATTTTTAAGATTTTTTGATACTATTATTAGATGCCTAGTAAAGTAAATTATACGAAATTAGCATTTATCAACATATTTTCAGGATTAAAGTTGTAAAATATGTTTATTCTTGAACTGAAAGTGACAGTTTGTTCTATCAATTGTATAAACCGCTAGAAAAAGGCAATATTCACAGATGTGCAGAAAAGAAGGGTGTTATCCATTTTTTTTCTTTTTTGCTACCAAAAATTTCATTTAGATTTCCTGTCGAGTATTGCTAGAAATAGAAGGTTAATCGTAGTTGATGAGTGTCTTTTAATGTTTTTTATTGTTGTAAAGAAGAATGTACCCCCTCTTCATAAATGCAGCATTCATTCAAATTCTTAAAAAATAAATAAATAAATAAATAAAAGACATTTTTGAGAAAATTAAAAACCTACATTTGAGCTTTTATCAGGTTATGAAATCTCATATGTATTGTTTATGTTAACATATTAAACAACAGACATTTATGATCCTAAAATGATGCTATTATAACACATTAAAATTTTTTAAAATGTAATGAAATTTACAAGTAGCATACCTAATTTAAAACTACATCTAAATAATAATCTGAAGTCTAAATAATAGCAAGATTTCAGCAAATTGTGGCAAAATACAACTTCTAAGTATTTCTTATTTAAATAACTTTAGATGCATTGCAGTGTCAGAATTCTTCGCGAGTCATTGTAAGATTTTATATTAAGTGCTCTTTTTTCTCCTTGTTTTTACTCTTGCACTGATTAGAGCAGGGGCGTAGCTACTGTGGAGCAGTTGTAGCAATCTGCTCCAGGCGCACGAATCCTAAGGGCGCAAAATTAGAAAGAAATGAAACTTTGTAAAAATATTTGCATTTTTAAAAACTATTATTTATTGTATCAGATATTATAGATGAATGTTGTTGCAAACAGTATGTTCCAATTTACTAAAAAACAACTTTTCAAAAGTTAAAAAAAAAGTCAAGCTATAAAAAGATTAATATTGTTACAGTATGTTTCAATGATATATTTTACCTTGTGTTTAACCTCAACTATTTTGTTTTAAAATAAGTTTTTTTTCACAGCTAAAAGAAATTATTTCTATTCGCGAAATTTGAATTCATACCATATTGCAGCCTAAGGTAACTAACTTCTCAAATGCGATTTTTTTAAGTTGAGGATTTTCAAATCCGAAAGTAATGAAAACTTATTTACAGGACCACCACTGCCTATTAGGGATGCAACGGATATCCGGCTGATTTTTTAGTATCCGAAATATCATCGGATATCCGAATCACAATCACCGGATATCCGACTTCTCTATCGGATATCCGGTAGAATGCAGCAAAGCAAATACAGATGAATAACAGTAATCGTTTGATCCCAAACAATGCCTAAAAACTTTTGTTTGCAATGCAAAAGATGAAATGTTATAAGTTCCCTATCAATGAGTAAAAGGTAACTCTCAAAAGTTTAAAGAATTGCCAGCTTTCCTATGATTTATATTTAAACGCTGTAATAAATTCAAGAATTTACGTTTTTATCTTTTAGAAAATTGTATCTTTACTTTCAGATTGTAAAACAAAATTTGAAGTCAAAATAGCAAATAAAGCCTTTTTGCAAAAATGTATAAAGATAGAAAAGCAACATTTAGAAATGCACAGATAATGCATGAAAAGATAGCAAACAGCTGTTTTGAATCTACTATTGAGATTCTTCATCAGGACAAAACTCAGCATGCTAGAAAAAGCTAAGTTGAGCAAAGCGACAGAAAAGCGCAGGCCAAATTACAGGAGCGAATGATAGATTAAAAATGGCTGTTTGCTACCTTTACATGCATTATTTATGCATTTCTAAATGTTCGTTTTCTGTCTTTAGTCTTTATAAAATTTGAAGTTGTTTATTAAACAATGATTTTATTACTTTTCTTTCTTTCTTTTAATTTAAACAATGGGTTAATTGGTTTTTAAGTTAAACAACTAAACATACCTATTTTTTTCTTCCATCCTTGATAGAAGAAAATAATGTTATCAATTTTTTACGACGAATTTACATGTTTTAGGGATCCAATATCCCAAAAACATGTTTATTCAAAACCTCTGTTTGTCCCAATGTTGCCATCATACGATTATACCATCAAAATGTGTATGAAGTTAGACATAGAATTAACCAAATATTCTGTTTTTGGCTGTAGCCAGCACGTCCACATTCATTATGGAAACATTTCGCTGTAAGGCAGTGCTGTAATCACAATTTTTGCGCCATTTTCATTATTCTACCAACAAACACTGTATGAAGTTATGCATAGAAATGAACCAAATTTCTTTGAAAGGCTGTCAGGTCTTTTTTCAATTCGAAAATATTTCGGCGGAAAATGGTACTGTAATAATGATTTTTAGCTCAGAGGCTATCAAAACCCGTGAGCTTATGTGCCCACCCGTTCTGTATGTACGTATGTAAATGCTTAATGCAATAACTCATGATAAAAATATCCCATTCACTTGAAATTTTAAATATAGGTATATTCTTATAAGGTGTTTCCCTGATTAATTTTGGGAATTCATTCGACAAGTACAAGTGGGGGAACGAGGGCTAATTCTCTTCCCCTTAATTTATATCAATGGGTTTTACATCCAGAATTATCAATTTTCATTAAAAATTTAAGCAAAGGAACATTCTGATGAGGCGCCTCTGTGATTAGTATTAGGTACTCATTTGATATGTATAAAGAGATGAAACAGGGGGCTAATTCCCCACCCCTTATTTCAATAAATGGGTCTTTTATGCAGATTTATCAGATTTCATTCAAATTTTAGACAAAGGATTTTTCTGATGAGGGCACCACCATGATTAGTTTTGGGAGTTCATTGTATAACAGGGGTCAATGCAGGTTTTTTTTCTTGGGGCCCATTTTGTGAAAAGTAGCAGTTATATTTGTGAATTTTACTACATTTTTGTGAATTTTATTATATTTTTGTGAAAAACAACATTTTGCGACGACAGCTGAAATCTAGTGACTCAAGTTTGAACCAAGTATTTATTAACAAAAACTAACTTCTTTAAACCATTTTCTAAAGTTTTTGTTTCTTAAGAACTGGTTTTATGTAAAATTACACATTTTAAAATCTAACAAAATAATAAAAATAAGTTTTTGTGGAAAAGAATTATGTGAAGGGGCCTATTTTATTAAATTTATTTTTGTGAAAGAGCCCATTTTAATAAATTTATTTTTGTGAAGAGGCCCTAAATAGGCCCCAAATTTTGTCTGGATCGACCTCTGTATAAGTATAAAGAGACGGAACTGGGAGCTAATTCTCCAATCTTAATGTCGATAAATGGGATTTTAATACAGATTTATCAGATTTCATTCAAATTTTAGACATAGGATCACTCTGATGAGGGCACCGCCACGATTAGTTTTGGAATTTCATTGGATAAGTATAAAGAGGGAGGATGGGGGCTAATCCCCCGCCTTTAATTTAGATAAATGGGTTTTTCATGCAAAATTCTCATATTTCATTCAAATTTTAGACATAGGATCATCCTGATGAGGACACCTCCATGATCAGTTTTGTAAGTTCATTGGATAAGTCTAAGAGGGGGGAAATGGGGAGGTGACCCCCCCCCTGCCTTAATCTAGTTTAATGGGTTTTTCATGCAGAATTTACAGATTTGCTTCAAAATTTGGATATAGATTAATTGTGATAAGGCACTTCCTTGATTTTTTTCGGAGTTCATTGGATATGTATAAATGGATAGATTGGTGGGACTACCCCTCTTAAATTAGGTAAATGATTTTTCTTGCAAAATTAACAGATTTGCTTTAATTTTTGAGTACAGGTTCATAGTGATAATATACTTCCCTAATTAGCTGCGGAGTTCTTTTGTTAAGCATAAAACAAATACAGGCGAATACCCCAACCCCTCTTAAATTTGGTAAATGGGTTATTATGCAGAATTATCCGATTTGCTTTAAATTTTGGATGTACATTCTTTCTGATGAGGCGAATCTCAGAATAGTTTTGGAAGCTTAATGGTTAAGTATAAAAGGGGATATCTCCTCTTAAATTATATAAATGGGTTTTTATGAAGAATTATTCGATTTGCTATGAATTTGGATATAGTTTTTTTATGTGATAAAGCATATCTCTGATTAGTTTAGGGAATCCAATGATTAAATATAAAAAGGGGAAATGGGCGGGAGCTATCCCCCCCCCTCTTAATTTGTTTTTCGAACAGCATTAACCCTTGAAAATATGAGGTTGTAATATACAATTAGTATGCGTAGCCTGTGAGCTCAATGCCATCAGTTTAAGAGGGTAATATTCTTTTTATTGTATTTTTTTTTCATAATCATTTTGTACAGTGAATTAACGGTGATAATATAGAAGTAGTATTAATATTTTGTAATATTTTTTGAAACATTGAGATTTACGAAATAGAAGAGAGTTTTGGGTTTGGTGCATCCTACTAGATTTTTTCGTGACTTCATTATAAATATTTAAAATTAAAAGTTTTTTTTGTTTATAAATTTTAAACTGATTTAACTTAAAATAAAATTAAATGTAGCTTAAGGTAATAAGCATTAAATAATTAAAATATGAAAAAAATTAAACCTATGTTTGGAGATAACTCTTCAACCATTGGTATATTAGTAAGACATTTTTTGTTTGCATTATAAAAATGTGCTATGTATTTCTTTATGAAAATACTTTGCAATTATAGACATATTAATAAACATGTAAAATTTGTTCTAAAAATTATCAGCATTTCATTGTATAAATTATTAGCAATTATCAGCAGTTCATTGACAAATAGTCAGAGCATTTAAATGTTTGAATTTCAGGACGAATTAGCAGGATTCATGTCCTAAAAAATCTTGTGGGCAAGACATTCCTGTTTCTAAAAAAAAATTACTTTTCGAATTTTTTTTCTTTGTGAAGTGGTGATCAAGTCTCGGGACTGACTGATTATTTTCGTGATATTTTCCGCTATCGATTGACAAATCTCACAGTTTGCTCTTACGACAATTATACAAAATTCTTTTTCTGCGTCTGACTGTAATTTTTCTCACAAATTTTTCTTGTTTGCTCGTCACACACAATTTTGCCTTTTTTTTTTTTTTTTGGAGACCAACTGGCAAATTTCACAATTTATTTCTCTCAACAGATTGACAAATTTAGCTATTTACTCTGCGACTGATTGGCAAATTTCCCTTTTTGTTTTTGTGACATTCTGATGAAATTCACAATTATTTTCCTGTGTTCAGCTGAAAAATTTGTGTTTTGTCTTTGTTATTGGCTGACGAATTTCATGATATTTCCTTGTGATAGATTAACAAATTTCACGATATTTTACTCTGATTGATTGACGAATTCCGCTATATTTTCCACTGTTCAAGTTCCCTCTAAGTTCAAATTTTTTTAGACAGGTCAACAATTTTTAAAAATTTACTTTTGCCATGATGTACAAAATGAGTAATATTTTTTCTATGACCAATTTACATATTTTGCGATTATTTCCTGTGCCGAATCAAGATATAACTAAAAGGACAGTAATTTTCACTAGAGTCTGAGCTTCTGGAATTAGCACTAAACAAAATGAGATTAAATCTTGTGTTGTTCATTGGAAAAAAAGAAAACATTTTTTTTACAGTCAGTGGTTCAACATTAGATGTTTCATTTTTCAAAATCATCACACATTTCCTCATCAGTGGGCTCAATAATCATACCTCCTTTTTTTATTTAAAAGAGGATCTTTCATATGATGTTTCTGTTTGTATTTGTTTTTTTTTTCCATATCTTATAATTTGAACCTGCACATTTTGTAGCTTTTCTACTCTCTTCTTTATTAACAATGAAATTTTGATTTCCTATTCAAATAAAAATTCTTCTAAATTTAAATAAGTACGTAAAATAAATAAATAAAATATGGACATCCATTGCCCAAATCAAGATGTTTAAATGTTTCATATTGAGTTATTGAAAATCATTAAAAGCATCTTTTTTATGATCAAAACATGATTTACGTAATAAGAGTCATATATTACGTATGTCATGGATTAAACATTAATATCCCTGAACGAATCATAAACAAAATAAAATGCGGACACCACAAGGTCCATTCTCGAGTGATAACAACAACCGTTTTCCATATGATTAAAAAAAAAAAAAAAAAAAAAAAAAAAAAAGATCAAGGAAACCATTTAAATAATTGATGTGCGTAGTTCACAGAAATTAGGACATGACTTTTTAAATAAACCATTTCTCATGTAATAGAAGAAATCTACTGACAATGTCATTTTCGGAATTCCTTATGGGTCTAAAATTCCAATGCATAGTTGAACATAATTCAATTAGCTAAAATGCCAGGGATTACGGTATTGACGATACTTACACTAAGTGATGTACAATCACTTACATGCATTATTCGTGCAAGCAAATTAAAAATGAATGCGCACCAGATTTTACAAAATTAAGAAAAAAAAAATAAGAAAAAATCAAAAACAAGTATTTCTAATAATTTAATGTATTAGAAAAGTTGCTCTGTTCTGTTTGTCAAAAGTGTAACCATAAACGATTTTAAACCACACAAAATTGAACAAAATCTAAATTAAAAAATTCATTTAGCAACTCAGTTATTAATTGTCCATAACGCTGAGTAAAAATTTAAAAACAGATGTGATATATATAAAGCTTGATTCTTTTCCTTTGTTTTAATTAAAATAAACAATTTGAATAATTATCTTGAGTTGTCGATTTAAATTATTTCAATGGAAATTTGTCACGTCGGTATAAATTGTAAATATTTAAGTGGCAAGTAAAAAATAATAGGGTTAAAAAAAACATTTTTTTCCCTCTTATAATTTAATTACCCTGTATTTACAAATGTTATGAGGGAAACTCTTCTCCTGGGAAAACCTGAATTTCAAGCCCTGATTGTCAAAGATATATAGTTTCTGTAAAATATATTTCAATATATTTAAAATGTTAGAATTGTGTGTAAAACAAGTTTGCAATTTATTATTTGAGATGGCATTGGATAAAGAAATAAACATTCGCCATAACTAAAAACATATTTAGTACCGGATATCCGAATCCGGCAGGCAGATCGGATACCGGATATCCGGTATCCGATATCCGGCAAAATCAGTATCCGGTGCATCCCTAATTTCTATTATTTTGGTTAGGTTTTGGAAATTTATCATGTTCATTACTGTACGAAAATAATAGTACAGTCAAAAAACCCACTGTTGCAAAAAACTAAATTTACGATGTAGCAGAAATTTCTTAGCTATTTAGTTATTTTACAATAAAAAAAATAGTGTGACAAATTGAAGAAAAATAAGGACTATTTTACAAACAAAAAACTAAAAAAACAAAAATTTTGAAGCTTTTTTTTGTTTTGTTTCACGAAAACTAAACATGCATGAACCCAAATAAGCAAATAATAATAAGAGATTACACATCAGTCCAAGGCTACAAAATTTAGAGGTAGGAAAGAAGTGAGGAAGAAATAACAAATCGAATACTGTGCTTAATTCAGAGATGCCAAGATTTCAATAAAAGTTACCAATAACCAGAGTTGGGAGTGGCGGGAGAGGCGAACCCAAATTTTCAAAAGTTAGTTCATTCACTTTTTCCGCACCCTTTTGACGAAATTAGCGGCTTTTCTGCGATTTTTTGTCGAAATTTGCCCGTTTATCGCGATCTCGACGAAATTTTCACATTCTTTGCAATCTCTCGGTGAATTTTTGCACTTTCGAGATCTCTCGACGAATGTTCGCGTTCTCTCGATGAATTTCCGCATTTTTCGTGATATCTCGAAGAATATTCGCGCTTCTTGCGATCTCTCAATGAATTTGCGCGTTTTTCCTGATCTTTTGAAAAAGTTTACATGTTGTTTGCGATCTTTTAACTAAATTCGTGCATTTTTCACGTTTTTTTTTTTACTAAGCTCTCGCTTTTGCGTGAACCTTTGACGAAATTTGCTTTTTTTACGCAAGACTTGGATGAAATTCGCATTTTCCTCAATCTTTTGGATTAACATCGCGCTTTTCCGCGAGTTTTTGATTAAATTTGGACTTTTTTATGACGTTTTGACGAAATTCATATTTTTCTGCAATCCTATGTCGAAAATCGCGTTTTTTCACCGTATTTTTTATGCGATGCCTGTAACGCTGTAACTATTGTTGAGTTTCTGTAATAATTACGTATAAATTGTAATACTTGACACCTCTCTTAATTGTTTTTGAGATTTTAAAAATATCCTAACTTAAATGCAAAATTGATAAGCTGTTTACTTCAAAAAGAAAAAAAAATTATCATATTCAGTGTTCTTTAGAATCAGATTATCACTTATGCAAATTTACGCAACTTTTTTCAAAAAAATTTTTTTCGCATTAAAATTTATTAAATCAGAGAATTTTAGAATATATAAGGCAAAACATAAAAAAACATTTTTCGAAAATAGTAATGCGAGTTTTTTTACGCCGTAATTTGGTTCTTCACACCCCCCCCCCCCCCAACCATTCACCCTGTACTACCGCCATCCAATAGCACATATTAATAGGTCAATGAATTTTCAAATCATATAGGGAAAAAAATCTATAGTTACTCTACTCAACTTTCCGAGCAGTTTACAGAAATACTGTCCGTTTAAAACATGTATTTCTGCATATGAAAACTAATAAAAACTTCATGATTCCTAATTTTATATAAAAGTGAATAATTCCTTTGGATATACAGACATCATGTTTTAAAGAAAACGTACTTTCATTTATAAATCTTAAACTTTTTTCTGATGGTATAATTTTCAATAAATTTTCAATTGACCATGCTGAAAAAGGCCTATAAACTAAAGATAACTAAAGAAAAATGGGGTTTTACAAATTTAAGTCACATTCAGTCTCACGGGGTACGACCTGAGGTTGGTGCACCCTAAACCAGGTAATGTTGTTTCCTCCCACAAGTGAAGCTCATAGTTATTAAATTTGCTGCAAGCATTAGATTTGAACAATCTTATATAATTTAAAAAAATAAAAAAATTATAAATAATGATTTTTAGAACAAAAATTGTGTTCAAAAATTGTTACTGCTCTGAAATAGAAAGCTTTAGTCACAAAAAAAGTATTCTATCATAACAGACCGGGGGTGGCAGCTCAGACAATCCCCTCATCGAGTTCACGGCTGAAATTTCAGAATTAGTTAAAATTCGATTCACCTATTAAAACGCAACCTGTCTGCAAAATATACCTTGGTGGAAAACACGTGAAAAACCAATTTTAGCAATTGACTTGTAAGTTTACCATTATTTTCCCGCTCCCAGACCTCCATGTTTTCATACTTTTCCATGCAGGAAAACATGATCATAAACCTACGTGTCAACCACAAAAATCGTATTTTCAACCAAGATATGACTTGACAGACCGGTTGCGTTTTAATATGCGAATCGATTTTTAACTAATTCTGAAGTTTCAGCTATGAACTCGATGAGGTGATTGTCTGTGCTGCCACCTTTCAGTCTATAAGTTTTGAGCATAGTTCAATGAAGATGGATTCTAAATTTCATCAAATCAATCGGGTAGTTTCCAAGGAAACAGGCCTTAAAGATCACATATTTCCCATTGGGTTGCACCCAGTTTTGTCTTCTTTTAATGGCCTACAGCATGTGTCCAAAGCCCATATGGTCGACGATTTTCTGAAAATCGAGGATATTTGCTTGATGATGCCCAGTTAAATCGCCAGACCTATATCATATGTCTGGAACGCTCTAAATAAGAAAACAGGAACTCATGTTCCATCTCGATTTACCATACAGAAGCTGAAAACTGTGTTGCTTAAAGAGTGAGACCAATCTTGAATTTAGAAACTTTTCTCCAGGAGGGATTTCAGCAGTTCTGGGGAGGGCGACATTGTGGAATGCCAGGGGGGGGGGATATAAATTGCACTTTTTGACCATTGAAAACACAAAATCTCAAAATTTTTGGGAGAAGGGAGACATCTTATTGCTCCGAAATTGTACAGAACTTTTTCAAGTGACAAGAGGGCGCCAAGACTTTATTTGCTCCAGGGCGCTGAACATGTAGCTACGCCACTGGATTAGAGAGTGAGAAATTGCTCTGCATTGATATAATAAGACTCAACACTGATATCTAAGAAAGCTTAAAATTGATTGAGGTGGTATGTTATAAAAAATGGTAGTTGATACATCATATAGCCTTAAACATAGAGAGAAATGTTGTAAATCGCCATTATTTATGTCTAAATAACATTGAGCTAGATATTACTTAATCGACTGTACCACCAGCAAAAACTCAATTACTTCTGAAAATATCACTATACTTCAAGTAAGCATGGAAATTTCACACAAATATCTGTTAATTATTCTGAAATTGTGAACAAAAATCCAGTTTCACACTCATCACAGTTAAAAACACACCTTATACAGTAGACTCCCTCAAATCCGCAAACCAGAAATCTGCAACTCTCTAAAATCCGCACATATTTCATGAATGTAAACAAGGAAACTTTCAATTCAGATATAGGGACAAAATTTTAATTTTTTTAGTTTTGTATCAATTCCATATATTTTTTTATTTGTAATTTTCTTAAGAGCTAATGCTATTCCTATGGGGAAGCATTTTTAAAAAACTCTTTCGCATTTTGACATTTTTGAATAATTTTTTTTTGCATTGGATAGCTGAGGTGTATGTCGACAGCGCACCTTTTTTACTTTTTCGATTCTGGTTACAGATATCTTTTACAAAAATTGTTTCATTTTCAAAACCGGTTTCGAAACTGAAAGTGCTTTTTAAAAAAATATCTGCAACGAAAATCGAAAAAGTAAAAAAGGTGCGCTATCGGCATACACTTCAGCTATCCAATGCAAAAAAAAAAATTATTCAAAAATGTCAAAATGCGAAAGAGTTATTAGAAAAATGTATAAATGTATGTAATTATATTTAAAGATACAAGTGCACGAAAAATATTTTTTACATATTACTTAAATTAATAGAAATAAGTCCAACTTTCTGATTGGTACTTAACTTCTATCTATGAGTAACTTTGTTTGATTTCTTTAAAATCGATTTTTATATTATCTGTTTCATTTCTTGTGCTTTTCATAATTATTCAGCATTTTGGATTTTCTGCCTTTCCTTTCTTGAAAATTCTTTTTTTAATATTCAATATCCTCTGAGATTTTTATGTTTGTTAAAATCATTTAAAACAATGCTAAACATTATAACCAATCATTCTTCTCTTTCTAAATTAAATTTAGAAAACATAGTTTAAAAATAAATTATGTTTCATTGATAAAATTACACTACCAAGGATTGTAAATTTATATACTTTTTTACATTTAATAACAAAATATGAAACATTAGACATTTATGAAGTTAATACAGAAATAGAAAATGTGCCTATTATACAACACTAACTACAACACACTAACTACACTAACACTAACTACAACACAACATAACTCCCAAATTACCCCACCTGAGAAAACAAATCAGAATAAAAAGAGTGAAGTTTCCAGAATCCGCACAAGCTGGGACCAAAGGATGTGTGGATTATGGAATATTGTGAATTATAGACTATTATGGATTATGCATCATTTATTATTCTTAGACAGCATTTTAATTATAAATCAGTACAATATGAAAATATAAATAATAAATCTAATAATTAATTTAATATGCTATTTCAAAAAATGCTTTTTAAAACTTATTTTATTATAAAAATTGATTGCTTTTAAATAAAAATAATCACATACATCATCCATAGTACAGTTTGTTTTTTACTGTTAATATAATAATAGAGTTATAATAAAAAGGTTAGATGTTTTATTGTGATTTTTTAAATTATTTTATTACTTGTTTAAAAAAAATCCTTTTTGGATCACAAATTTTTGCATTTTCTTAACTTTTTATTTCACTGTTTATATAAATAAAGTGACTTTAATTATAGAATATTGCAGATTATGGGTGTGTGGATTATCAATCTTCGACTATATAAAAATTAATCCTTTCCTTTTTATGTAGATTTCTAACTTAGATGTTTCTATACAAGTTTGAATTAAAATTAATGTAGTTTTTACAACTTAATAATCATTAACAGTTCAGGATATTTTTATTACAAAATACAATTTACTGAATCTTTAGCAGAAGAGTAAGCAAAATAAATACATCTCACCATTAACTTTTTTATGTAAAGAGTTTAGGTGAATAAATTTTTAAAAAGCTTTTTCATTATATGGGATGATTTCCATATCCTATGCTACTTTGCGAAAAAAATTTGTGCCAAAATGCCATTTTGGTGACATGAAAAAATTTTCAACATGGCAAAAAAATATTGTTTCTAAATCTATGTATAATTTATAAATCAATGACTTTGCACCATTTTATGAAAATAGAAAATGATGTATAAACATGGATTTTTAAATACAGTCGAGGATCTATAATCCGCGGACCCATAATCCGCAATTTCCCATAATCCGCGTTACTTTACGAATGTAAACAATGAAATAAACAGTTAAGAAAATTCACAAACCAGTGATTCAAAAGTTTTTTTTTTAACAAATAATAAAAAATGTAATAAAAATCATAATAAAACATGTATTTTTTTTAATTTACTCTTTTATTTTATTAACAGTGAAAAACTAAACTGTATTACGGAACGTGCCTAAGCTTACTGAACGTTCGAATTGATGACTGTTCATTCGTAGCTATTCCAGTTTGTGCAAGTTCAGGAGAGTAAATAACCATTGAAAACGCACTATTTTGTGTGCATCGCGCGCCCTAACAGTAAACACAGCACAAGCTGAGAACTAAATATTCAAACGTGACGAAAAAACGTACAATAGTTAGAGGGGGGGCGCTTACACGGGATTTTTCTGCGATCGTTCAACAAAATTTACAGGAATGAATCATGATGAAATGAATGAATCATAAATTTTGATACTTGAAAAAATTGTTTTTTTTTAAACGTAAAATCTGTTGAAAAAACGCAGAAAAAAGGAGAAATTTGTAAAAAAAAAAAGCCAGAACAAGCATGAAATCAATTAAAAGAATCTCGAAAAAATGCACGTTTCATCAAAGATTCATGATTCATTCATTTCATAATGATTCCTCTCATTCTCAATCGCCTTTGAGAATGAGGAGGGAGGGCGTTTTCTCGGGATTTTTTGAAAATTTCAAATTCTTTATAAAGTGGGGAGGGGGCGATTTTAAAAAGTAAAATAACTTTAAAAATGCATTTTTTTAGATTACTTTTTAAATTAATTACTAGATTTCATATTTATCTTTCAATATTATACTGATTATAGAATTAAAATGCTGTCTAAGAATGATAAATGACGCATAATCCATTATACTCTATAATCCGCAAAATTCCATAATTCGCACAACCTTTGGCCTCAACTTGTGCGGATTATAGATCTTTGACTGTAACATAAAGATTTAAAAACAAAGTTTTACCACCATCTTGAAAATTATTTTCATGATAGTTAAAATCTTGCACACAACTGTAAACAAAAAATTAAATATAAAGTAAAAGGATAAATATAAAATATTTACATTAAAAAAAAATAGTTAATACTTACGACAATCATTGTTAAATTAACTAGCTTATATCGGTGATAGAAAAAAAATATTTACACAGCAAAAACAAAGAGTTAATATTCATGGCAGCTATTGTTACATGATTATCTAGCTTGTAGCTTTTGTTGACGATAAAAATACAAAAAAAAACGAAGAAACACTTGATATTTACAACGTCAAATTAGCCTTTACTATGATTTGTAACTTCGTGCATCAAAATTGACAGCTGAATCTTACTAAAATGGTTAACCATGAAAAAAAATCGACATTTTGGCCAATAAAGGCCAAAACAGCTAATGCAAATTCCGATAAAAAACAAAAAACAAATTTTAAAAACCCAACAGAAATACATGACAGTTGCAAACGAGACTTACCTTACAATGAAAAGATGTTATGCACAAATGAGCAAAGGCATGTGAATGTACGAGGTAAATTATCTAACAGAACTCAAAATTTAGCTGACTAACGGTTCTCATGATACTAATGAACCAATAAACTTCAAGATATCTCTTCTAGCATGATTTTTAAAAAAAATGCAACACTAAAGCTGAGAATTTTACAAAAAAACATAAGCTAGATCGAAACATTTATCGCCAAAAATCTAGCACAAGACACATTTTTTAAACAATGTACAGTAAACTCTTTCAAATCCGCTCAGCTTGGGACAGAGGTTGTGCATAGAATTTTGCGGATTTCTAGTCATTCCTTTCTACAGTCAAAGTTCTACAATCTGCACACTTATAATCCGCAATTTTCTATAATTTGCTTTATGAATACACTAGACTCCCTCAAATCCGCAAAGCTTGGGACCAAGGGTTGTGCGGATTTTAGAATTTTGCAGATTTCTGGCTATTTCTTTGTTTACATTTTTGAAACATTAATTTGATTCGTAGTTAAGCATTATAATGAATGCATATAATAAATTAAAACATTTAAATAATTAAGTAAAATATTTAAATAAATAAATAGTTAAAAGGCAAGTAATTACTATTACTTGTTAAGGGAAAGTTAAGTAAATGAAAAGTTCAGTAAAATAAAATTTTAGAAAAATATTAAAATAAATTAAATAATTGAGATACCATACTAAATATACATAATGATGAGGTAAAATCAATATTTTTATAAAGAAAAATATTTGCCTTTGTTAATAAACAAAACAAGCTTGATTAATTTAAAAATATTCATTTTATACAGAAAAATTATCCTGCTCTTCGAATTACAAACACTACCAAGCAAATGGTCATTGAAAGTTATATTACCGTAAAATCCCGTTAACCCGCCCTTCCCGATCAAACGCCCTCTCCCCACTTTATAAAAAATTTCACATTTTCAAAAAAAAAAAAAAAAAGCTGAAAACAGCTGAAAACCTATCGCTTGAGAAAGAGATGAATCAGGATGAAATGAATGAATCATGAATCTTTGATGAAATGTGCTTTTTTCCGAGATTTTTTAATTGAGTTCATGCTTTTTTCTTACAAATTTCTTCTTTTTTTCTATGTTTTTTCGACAGAATTTACGTTTTTTTTAAAAAAAAAAAAAACGCAATTTACAATTTAAAAAAAAAACGCAATTTGTTTTTCAAGTATTGCTTCAAGTATCAAAATTCATGATTCATTCATTTTATCATGATTCACCCCTGCAAATTTTGTGAAACGATCGCGGAAAAATCCTGTGTAAGTGCCCCCCTCCAATTATTTTACGATTTTCCATCACGTTTGGGGGGGGGGGGGCGGATTAACGGTATTTTACGGTACACTGTGACTACAATACAATAATGATTATTTGGATTAAATATCTATTGTCGTAATTGGTAAACCTGATGTAAATCCCAAATTTGTTTCATAACTATCAGAAATATGAAAACAGTAATAGAACTATAAAATAATAAATTTATATAGCAAAAATTATTCTGCCACACGAATTACAAATACTATCAAACCAGAGCCTGATTACTAACGGGGCACTCTCTCCCCAGTAAAATTACATAGAAAATTTCGCCTTGTTTAAACGCCCTTTTCAGTCAAAATTACTATCATGAATAAGGAAAAAATTTCTATTTACTTTTTCTGGTGGAAGAGTGCCCCGTCGATAATCAGGCCCTGTATCAAACGGTCATTGAAACGCCTCAACTACGATACGATAATGATTATTTCAATTAAATATCGATCATAGTACATCTGAGAAACATTATTTATTACTGCAGAATTTAAATAGAAAGACATATAAAAAAAGGGAAGAAATTGCAAGTGATTTTAAAAAAGATATTGTCATGGAATTTTTTGCATTGCGTTAGCTGCTGGCTTCAGCGCCATTTTTAATTTCATTGTTTACATCTGGAAAAAAGTGCGGATTTCTGGCGTTCGCGGATTTTAGGGACGCGGATTTAAGGGAGTCTACTGTATAAACAATGAAATAAGCAGTTAAGAAAATTTACAAATTAGTGATCCAAAAACGAATTTTTTAAACAAATAACAATTAAAAAAAATCATAATAAAACATTTATTTTTTTAAAATATAAGTCTTTTATTTTATCAACAGTAAAAAAATAGAATGTATTGCAGAACCTATGTAGTAATTTTGAATTTAAATGCACATAATTTTTTTAATAAAAAACTTAAAAAAGGTATTTTTTGATATAGCCTATTAAATTAATTTTTAGATTTCATACTTATTTGTTCATGTTATACTGATTATAGAATTAAAACACATTCTAAAAATAATAAAATGACACACAATCCATAATGCTCTATAATCTGCAATATTCCATAATCCACACAACCTTTGGCCTCAATTTGTGCAGATTATAGAACTTTGACCGTATATATATTTTAAAAAGTAATTTGAATGTAATTAATGATGAAATCAAAAATATAATGAATGCTTACAATACATTAAACTATTAAATTTAATAAAAATTAAAATAATGAAAATTTAGATATCTTTTAAAATGATTAAAATACTAAAAGCAAAGGTCAAGTTAATAAATAATGTACAATTAAATATTCATTATAAAGATGAAAGGAGTTTTCCCTGAATTATTCAATGAAACTTGCCTCATATAGGTACATTACTACAGTTGAACCTCGAAAATCCGCACCTCCAAATTCTGGAAATCTCTAAAATCCGGACATTTTTCCGATTTCAATTTTGTATTAATTTTTAAAATAAGACATATTTGTAATTTTCATCAATTGCAGTTAAATTCTGATAACTACTGTAAAATCCCGTTAATCCGCCCTTCCCGATCAAACACCTTCTCCCCACTTTATAAAAGATTTGAAATTTTCAAAAAATCCCGAGAAAACGCCCTCCCTCTCAAAAAAATCGTTCAGAACGGTTGAATCATGATGAAATGAATGAAACATGAATCTTTGATGAAATGTGCGTTTTTTCGAGATTTTTCAAGTGATTTCATGCTTTTTTTTTTTACAAATTTCTCCTTTTTATATGCTTTTTTCGACAGAATTTTCCTTAAAAAAAAAAAAAAAAAAAAAAAAAAAAAAAAAAAATAACGCAATTTTTTTCAAGTATTGCTTCAAGTATCAAAATTCATGATTCATTCATTTTATCATGATTCATCCCTGCAAATTTTGGGATACGGTCACAGAAAAATCCCGTTTAAGCACCCCCCTCTAATTATTATACAATTTTTCGTCACGTTTGGGGGGGGGCGGATTAACTGTATTTTACGGTAGCCATAAAAAAAGATTTTTTAATAAACCTCCAAAATCCGGAAAATTCGAAAATCCGGAATCGCCGCGGTCCCGACGGTTCAGGATTTTTGAGGTTCAACTGTAATTCACATTAGGGTCATAAAATAATGAAGCTTTATTTCAGGTTTAGCCAGACTTAATAACTGAAAAAGCTTGATTAATACATAAATATATTAAGTAAGATTGTGATTACCAATGATATCAGCAATATCTTGATTTTTTCAGAAATAAATTTTTGTTTCTTCATGAAAAAACATGAATTCAATAACCTTAAAAAAATTACAAAAACGAAAAATGTATGGAATTTATATAAAACTAACAAAGTCAAATTTTGCACCTACATCTGAACTAAATGTTTGATTGTTTACATCCATAAATTATGTGTGGATTTTAGGGAGTCTACTGTAATAATGTAATTAAAAGTGTAACGAATGATTGTAAAATAGCAAAGAGAAATAATCAAGAAAAGTAACAAACTAAAAGTATTGAAAAAAGGATATTAATTAAAAAAATTGTTAAATTATAGAAAGTAAAGGTAAAGTTAATATTGTGTGATTCAATATGCATAATCAAGATGAGATGCCCTATGCTGAGATAAATATTCTTGAATTTTTTTATGAAACTTTCTTCATAAAGGTAACCTATTAAATCATATCAAAATCATTAAGTAAAGAAGTTTTATTTAAGTTTTAACCAAACTTAATAGCTAAAAAAGCTTGATTAATACATAAATATATTGAATAAAAATATAGTGAATACCAGTGATATGAGTATTATCTTGATTTTTACACAAATAAACTTATATTTATTTCAAAGAAAACTATGTGTTCAGTCATATTATCAAGGATTACATATTAAAATACATTACAAAATGTTATATAAAAAAAAAATCTGTAATTTTGTCATTACATCGGAACTGAAAGTTTCATTGCATACATCTGGTAATGATGTGTGGATTTCAGGCATTTTCAGATTTGAGGGGGTCTTCTGTGTTAAAATGTAACAAGAATTAAAAATGATTGAGGCAATATGCTATAAAAATCAATATTCAATGTATCATCCCGCTCTAAGCATGGCATGAAGTGTTATAAATTGCCAAACAAACAAAAAGTCAGTTACTTCCAATAATAACATTATATTTAAATTAAGCAAAATTAATTTGATGCAAATCTCACAATAATATTTTCATTATTGTTAAGTTTGTGAATGAAAACCCAACTTGATATTGTAGTCAGAGACCCTATATTTCTGACTGAATGTATTGTGTTCCTAATGGAATAAATGAATAAAACTACCTTCTTCATGAACTAACTTAAAGCAAAGAACTTAGTGTAAAGTTTATTTGGAATGTCTTATCTATCAAAAGGAACAAGAACATTATTTGGCATGTTTTAAAGGGACAAAAACTAGAGTACCAATAAAGGTTACCAACCTTTTTTATTGTTTCCAGTCATATTCAAAATTGTAATTTAACAATATTAAATTTGCAAAAAATTGTTAAAAATTCCACACACACAAAAATAAATAAATAAATAAAATATTAATTAATAAATAAAAGATAATAAATGAACAATATTAATAAATAAAAAATATCCCATAAAAAACAATAAATAAATGAACTACATTAGGTATATTATCATTACATTAGAACTTGTATTTGCTCTGTTACGTTAGATAGTTTTCAAAAATTAAGTTTAATCAGTATATTTTATGTTTCATCAGTATAATTGACATCCTGCTTGGTACAATTGCACTTGAACTGGCTTGAAGAATATATAAGTACCTATTATTCTTGTTAGAGTTACTTTAGTGCTTTTCCTAGGAATAAACAATAATATGACTGATATTAGTTACTTACCTGATATTTGCTTTTCGACTAGCCAAAGATTCAGTTTACTTGAGTGTCAGCAAAAATGACAGTTTCCAAACATAAAACTTTGTGTCATCATACGATCAATTCAAAAGTTCTATATTTTTCAGTTGAAAACTAACTAAAGAAAAAAATCATAGTTTAGTTTAGTAATGAAGCTAGGTTCAGTAAAACGATTTAAAAAATTTCCTAGTGTTACAATATCGGTTCACTTTATCACAGACGCCAATGCGAAGAATGAATCACGGTAAGAGAGTTCATTCATGAAAATTGATTCAATCAATAAATCTCCTAAAACAGAATTGTTCAACTAATTTTTAACAAACAAACAAAAAAATGTTTAATTATAAAAAGAAATAAATAACATTTGTCAAAATTTGCAGATCTAGTATTAAATATACTCTTGGGTTAAAAATATAACGGAATCTTTATTAATGTAACTCAGGAATATTTTGCTTAGTTTCTTTGGAAAAACATGTTTCTTTTGTTGACTATCTGATAACCAGTGTTCCAACCAGAGATTAAAAAAAGAAAAAAAAAGCACAAGTCATATCGCTACTGCAGCATTTTAATAGATAATTGGAATGCTTTGAATCATTTTCAATGAATCATCATTTTCAGTGTAATTCACGATTACGATTCATTCTTTCGTTGGCGTCTTATCTCTTCTGTTACCTGTAATATCCAAAGCCCTAATTTTTAATACATAAATTTATTGTATCCAACCTCTTTACTAAAATAAGTTAATGCTAAAGTAAGATAATTTTTTTCTTTACTCTTCAACTAAAAACTCTACTATTTGCTGTATAATAATGACTGAATGAAATTTCAGTATCCATCGCATCTTTCATGTTTGCAGATTTATCAATAAGTCATTTAAAGCATTGTTAAAGGATTTTCTTTATAGCAAATAATTTATTTTAGTGTTATTATTAATTTTTGTGTAATTTAATTTCAAATTTTAATTTAAAAACGGCAAAATTTCAATTTAAAATTTATTTGAAGTAAAAATTTTTAACGTTCATTTTTAAAAAACTTTCTGATACACATAAATTGAATTTCATTGTATTCTTTTAAGTTGAAAGTAAATATTTAAAAAATAATTGATTGCATGATGAAGTGTCTCGAAAAAGATTACTGAAATTTGCACAAAAGAACTCACAAACTTAAGAAATTACAATTGAATCCTAAAAAAACAAGACACTTGGCTAGGCGATTGTAAATGAATTTTTATTGTTACCAGATTGACTTAATCTGGAATCATGACTACTTTGATCAGATTGGTTGGTTTATTGTCTTTTGTATAGTTGATTTTTTAAAAATATGTTTGTGTCATGAGTTCTGTGTTTAGTTGTGTATTTTGTGAAATGATGGTTGACATAGAGTAGTTAAATAGAGTTTTTGTATACTATCATCAAAGAAAGTTGGTGTCACTGAAATTTCTTTTTATGTGTATTGCAGCTTATTTGTGAATAAATATGTTTAGGATTAAGTTTAATTTTAGTCATGTAGAGTGAGTCTTTCTGATTTTGGGGCCATATTTCATTAGTAGGGGGGGGGGGGGGGAAGAGTATTAGAAAGGATTTTTTAAATGTTACGTTTCATTTAGTGATAAGAATTAAGGGTACTACTCGGCTATCATGAATATAAAAAAATATCGCCAAACTATAAGATTAAATGCCATTAATGTTATTATTATAAATGTCATTGTTACCTGATGTTAAACACAATGCACATGTTTGTTACATCATCAAGAGATTTTTAATTTGCATGATTATTAATTTATTTTTTCTTTCATTAATTTAAATAAAAAATATGTTAATTTGTATAATTTGGCATATTGTTAAATGAGTTGTACAATTTGGCAAAGTTGGGCAATGGGATAATGAAGTAGTGCTGAATGGAAGATGATATATATAAATCTAATTCACCATAAATATATATGTCTATATACAGTATGGAACCATTTATCCAGAAACCAGTTAACCGAAAAACCAATTATCTGGAATGATATTTCTTACAGACTGCTGTGAGAATCTTTGCAGAAAAAAGTGTCATGCGCTGCCAGTTTTTAATATATATTGCTTGAAACAATTGTACAGTTTGATAACAGCATCTAATATTTGAAATAGAAGCACATATAGTTACATTATAGATGTTTTCGTTTTTATGCAAAGAAAACAGAACAAGATTTTTTTTCCAAGGAATTCCCATAAGTTTCTTTAAAACTCTAACATGCATCTTTTACTTGCATCTGAATTTAGTTCTTAGTTCAAGTAATATGATAATTAATTTAAAATTTGAAGCAATACCACAACCTCATATATTCTATAAAACTTATCAAATGGATGCTGCTTTAAAGCCCATCCAGTTAACCGGATAAATGGTTCTATACTGTATATGAAAAATAAAATTTAGCTTTAAAATATTAATGTGTTTATCATATTCTGTTTACTTAAATAAATTAAGGGTAAGATGACATTTGCTTAACCAGGGGGATGTCCAAACACCCCCCCCCCCACCCTCTTTTGACCAGACCTCAGCGCAGCTATTAAAAAAAATGGAATCTTCAAAAGGAAAAAACAGTTTGTTCAAATTGTTAAGAAAATTAGTTTAATTCAGAAAATTAAGAGTCTAAGTTTTAAAAGTTGAACAATAAAGAAAAATCTCCATATTCTTTTTCCTTCTTTTTTTTAAAAAAAAAAGAAAATTATTTTGTTTGATTTTTTAAAAATAAAATATTTATTAGAATGTCAAAAAAGGTGATTGGCTTTGTAATCCCACTTTGAGACTTTTTTTGGGAGTTTTTTTTTAGATTCTTTTTTCTCTTGCATATTTTTGCAATTCCGTGAGGAATTAATGCAAGTGCTTGATGAGAGTGGAACTTAATTTCTCTTTTTGCTTTCTAGTTCAAAGTCGAAAGCCTAACTAGTGGTCAAGAGTGCTCTTGAAGCAGGTTGATGGGAAGAGCTGGGTTTAAACCCAATCGTGACTGTTTGTCTGATTGTTTGGAGTTTTCTTCAAACCTTGGATTTCCTTGCATGAATATGGGTTATGTTCCCTTAGAAAGACTCTCACAGGGGGTACTCCTCTTCTTAGTACATATATCCCTTGTGTTGATAATTGACCAATCAAAGTCTGAAAAAGAAGCAAAAAAATTGAAAGGGAAGGCAGGTATGAAACGATAGTTTGACTCTGTGAATAGCTGGGGGGGGGGGAGGGAGAGGGGATGTATAGACATTCCTATTTTGAAAATAAGAAATAATTTCGTGGCCATTTTTTTGACATTCGTAAAAGGAATATGATTAAAGTCTTTCAACTCAATATAGAAATTTTTTTACATGATTTTTAGAATTGGCTAACATGTTGAGATAGGATTCATTTTTACTAATAAGAAAAAACTGCTGAAAAATCAGAAAAAAATCTCATAAAAAGATAAATAAAAATTTACAAAGTTTATTTTTTATTTGAATGACTTCAAGTATACAGATGTATTCCTAATAAACCTTGTAGCTGTGTGAGCTGCATTTTTTTTCTTCTTTCCAAAGTATAGCGTGTGTGTTCACACATACACAAACATGTACCTTTATTACTACAGATGCATCATGGTAGTATAACTTTTACCATTATGATAAAATTTTGCATATATTACCATGACCTGCTTTAAATTTATCCATTTGACACTTTCTAAGGTAAAAATGTGAATTAGTAATCAAAGAATGGTTTTATTTATAGTGAAATTTATTATATTGTCAATGATTATATTGTTTAGATGAACAGTCCAGTGCTGTTGGAAAAACAAATTTATTGCACAAATTTAAAACATTGACTAAAAGCATCCTTCAGCCACCACTGGCAAATTTGGAAGGGAGGTCTTGGGGGCAGAGCCATTGCTAAGACTTTTTATTGGTGGGGGAGAAGACCTTAAATTGCCAAGTCAAATTTTCATATTTGCCAACTCGTTTTATAATTTTGCCAAGTTACCACACTTAGAAAATGTAATACAGTTCTTATATGTAAAAAGTTTAATAATATTCCCAATTAGAGTTATAACTTTTGCAAATTCTATCAAAAAAAAGAAAATGTACTACAATTTTTATTAAAATTTTAATTAAATTTGCCAAGTGTAACAACTTTTGCGAATGTTTGGGGGGGAGGCTCCCCCCCTGTCCCCCCCCCCTTAGCGAGGCCCCTGCTTGGGGGTCATGAGCACCCTCTAAACACCAACAAAAAAAATTTAAAGATTCATATAGATGTGAATATGCTTGGTAAAAGGATCGTGATTGCAACTGATATCAGTGCTATGTGAGTTTTTTCAAGAATAAATTTATCCTTCTTTCATGAGAAAACACAAGTTCAATCATGTGTATCAAAATTAAATATCATTTGATTATTTTGCAGATTTTAAGATATTGAATTTTAGAGAGTCTACTGTTCTAATTACATCTATTTGTATTAAAAGATACATAAACAACTTCTTTATATTATATAACATGAAAACAAAACCAATAAATTGCAATTTAATGGATGCTTTAAATTAAAAATTAAAATTTACTCGACGTTTCAGTTTATCTTTAAAACCATCCCAGGAGTTAATTTTCTAAAATACAAATGAACAAAAAACTACTTACATATTACATAATCAGACATTCAAACTAAAGTGACAAAAATTTCACAAAAACATTTAAAATAACCTTAGTGGCACCATCTTTCATTTTTAAAATGGAATTAAAACATAATTGCTAGAATTATTAAGCATACTTGAAAAGATTTTGTTTAATATTGTGTAGAAAAATTAGACTTATTCTGCATATATTTTACTCTTTCAGGAATAGTCTTGTAAGTTACTGACAGTACAGATTCTTCTTACAGTGCAATAGCAAAGCATCACCTCTATGAAAATATATAAAAATGATTTATACATAATAAACTCTTCACTGCATTGCCAGGAACCTTCCTTAAATGAAATACAGTAGACTCCCTCAAATCCACACAGTTTGGGACCAGAGGTTTTGCAGATTTCTGATTATTGCTTTGTTTGCATTTTTTAAACAGTAATTTGAATGTAATTAATAATGCAATCAAAACTATAATAAATGCTTACATTATAATAAAATATTAAAATAAGTAATAAACTAAAATAATAGAAATTGAAATAATTTTAAAAATGATTAAAATATTAAAATCAAAGGTCAAGTTAATAATCAATAATGTAGGCTTAAATACTCATTATAAAGTTTCAATGATGCTGCCTAAATTATTCGATGAAACTTGCCTCATAAAAGTATATTACT
Source organism: Maratus speculifer (assembly GCA_964019185.1). Lineage (NCBI taxonomy): Eukaryota > Metazoa > Arthropoda > Arachnida > Araneae > Salticidae > Maratus > Maratus speculifer. The sequence goes on from CAXHSM010001376.1 coordinate 30,727,957, forward strand.
AATTCACGTAAAAATCATAAAATAGGTAGTTTTATTTCAGGTTTAGGCAGAATTAATAACCAAAAGAGCTTGATTAATACATAAATATATTTGATAAAAAGATTGTGATTACCAATAATATCAGTTATATGTGGAGTTTTTTAAAAATAAATTTCTTCATGAATTCAGTAATATTAATAAAAATTATAAATTAAAATATGTAATGCAATCGATATAAAACTAAAAAAGTCAAATTTTGTCTCTCTATCTGAACTGAGTTTTTCATTGTTTACATCTGTTAATTATGTGCAGATTTTAGGGAGTAGACTGTCATTTATTGAATTTGACAGTACTAATAAATGTATTATTATACTTATCAATAAATGAACAGTACCAATAATGGTAGAATATTAAAAAAAAAAAATCCATTCTTTTAAACATTTTCCTAGAGTCTTAAGAAATTTGTATAATATGTCAAGTAATATATGTAATGACACTATTTCATTTTCTATTTCAGAAGTTTAGGTCAATAATTTGAAAGGACTTTTTTCCCACAGTGTTTCCAGTAATTTTTTTAACTCATTTTTGGATGATAGCACTACTAATATTGTTTCAAAAGTTTTTATGAAATTTCTGTATATTTTTTAGCTTGACTATGTCTTTTATTATGCATAATATGTACATAATATTTTGTTGGTTTGTATTTTAGAAAATTAGATCCTAAATATGGCTTTAAAGAGAAATTGAAACAAGAAGTATAATTTTTAATGATGAACCAAACATTGATTTTTCCAAGTATTGAGTATCCAAACTTTCTTTTTGCCTGCCGGATATGGATATTTAGCCCTAGATACGCTTAAAGTTATCTTTTATGTTTATTTATTTTTTTATGTAATCCCATCTCAAAGCCATAAATCTAGAACATGTCTCACATATCATTCAAAAATTTTAAATATATTGAAATATAATTTACAAGAGCTATATTTATTTGAATAACAAGGCTTGAAATTAATATTTTCCCTGGAGGGAAGTTTTCCTCCCAACATCCCTGCCCCTTTATAAGAGAAGAGAAGTTTAACTGTTTGTGGAAAGCAAAAATAGCTTTATTTTCAGCACAACGCCTGTCATAATAGTGTGGTGAGAGCTATTGAGGTTCTATTTGCAAGGGATATAAGGGCAAAAACTTTTTTACTCGGCTTCCTTTGGTTAGTTTCAAATATCACTGATAGATGACACCACAATATCTCAAGCTATAATACTGTTTAAAAGAACCTTTTAATTTCAAAATGCAAATAATTTGGCATTTCATTGCGAACAAGAAAAAAAAAAAAAAAAGATTAGAAGCTGGATGAGTATATATTTTTATGGGCTAGTTTGTGTTAAAAACATCAAACTTCTTTGCTTACTATACTAATTAAATTATATTATGTTTTAGATGTAACACAAGAAGATTTTGCAAATATCCTCCTTGCTGAAGAATAAAATTATGGATTTCTCTTTTCAGAAGAAAATTCTTGTAAGTTGTACTTTTTGTTGTTTTTGTATCTCATCACTTATCAGTAATCTCATCACATTCCTGACACTGATGTTTTTTAGATAATTTTATTAATTTTACACTAATAAAGCCAGTTTTCTTTTTTTTTTTACTTACTTTTTTCCTGCTTTCTCAGTAGTATGACTTTTGCATCTTATAACTTGAGTACCAAGCAAGTGATTTAAGAAAAATCAATTGTAGTAAAAAATACATTAACTTTGCTAGTTCTTTTACCCCTGTGCAGTGTCTAGCTGTTGAATATCACTGCATTTTAATTTTAAAGTACATAAATTTTTTAATGTTAATTTTTTTATATATAATATTTTTTCCATCCCAATTAACAATTGTAACTCAATCCATACCAGATGGAATAAGTGTTGTCAAAAGCACATTAGACCTGAAATATTTAAATTGATTGATACCCCAAATCTAAAGAGAAAAAAAATTAAAAGTAGCCTGCAAATGTTACCTTTAATATCAATCTTATCAGTTGTAAAGTAAAATGATTTGATGTACAAAATGTCCCCAGAAAATTGAAGACACATTTTATTATTATTATTTGTTATTGATAAGAAGCTATATATAAAAAACATATCATTTTAGGAGAGAGGGCAGTCTAGCAAATGATATTGTAAGATATCTCTTTATAAGGGAAGGTCGATTTGTCTTTTGATATCGTTATCTTTTTTCATCCTGTCAAAATTTTCTCTTTTTATCTGAATCTTAGTTTTTAAACCAAAAGAGTTTGCTATATTTTTTTCAGTTTGTTACCTTTTTTGTGAAAATACAAAGCTATTATTCAAATCATTAAATGATTATAAAACTATTTAATTTGAAAATGTGGAATACCCTAATCTTTGTCATTCCTATTCTGTTATAAATGTATGCATATATAATCAGCTGTTTGAAAAACAATGTGTGAAGTATGTTTGAAATTATTAAACGATTATAAAACTATTCAACTCCAGAATGTGGAATACCCTAACCTTTGGCATTCCTATTCTTATGTCGTAAGTGCATATATAATGCGCTGTTTGATAAACCACATGTGAAGAATGTTTAAAGTTACATTTTTTACTAGTAAATAAAAAAGAAAAAATGTTGTCCGCATGTTTTGTTAGTAAGAAGTTCTGTGCGGTAACAAGTACTACAAGGCATTATTTCTATTGAATACATTATGTCACAAAAAATTATTATAAAATACTTTTTGTGTTAAACATATAATATGAATCATACTTCATAATAAATTTTACTATTTAGTAGGTGCTAAATATTAAAAGTTTTAAAACAATAAAAAATTACAAGATGTTAAAACATTGATGTCGTAAGATGTTGAAACCCTAGTACTTTCATCTAACCATTACCCGTCATCAGGAGAACAGTTGTAACTTGAAAGATATATAAACAGCATATATCTTTCAAGTCAGACCTCCTCCTTCCATACCTTCCTATTTTTGTTGTTTAATGGTTTCAGCCTGATGCATAACCAACATATATCTTTACAGTTGCACAACTTCCTCTGATGATGGCTAATAGCTAGCTGACAGCACTAGCGTTTAACATTGTATGACATCAATGTTTTAACATCTTGTAAAGCTTTATCATTCTAAAACTTTTAATTTTTTGCACCTATTAATTATTAAATTTATTACGAATTTTGATCAATATTATTTATTTAATTTATAAAGATGAATATGATGTATCAGCTTATGATGTAGAATTACTATACATGTCTTTTTTAGTGTTATTTGATATCAAAGTATTCCAAATATAAAGTGATATTTTATTGATTCTCTTTGTTTGAATCTATAAAGTATGTTAAAAAGAAATGTCGCCATATTTGGTAATCACTAGAAAAAAAAAATCTAATTTTAAGACATTGATAATGATATTATTGAGGAGGGGGGTAAATGATAGTGTATGATATTGTAAGAGTGGTGTCCAAAATTGTAAAAAAAGTTAATGATAATGATCTATTAATCGCAAGTAAGTTATAAATAAAAAGCAATTCAAAATGCATAAAATTAAGTGTCAACTATAAAAACTTTTAAAAAAGTATGGCAGCAATGCATAACTACACAGTATGATTAACAGCTTTTACAACTTATAAGAAATACCAGTGAAATTGCGTTCGGATGAACATACAGACAGAAGAGAGGCAAACATTTCCTTTCTGTATCGAATTATGTATATGCTAAACAAGTAAGTAGAATTTTACGGGAGAAAAAAAAGTAAAATTACTAGAATGCAAAGAAATAAATTTTGTGTTTTTATCAATCTGGATATAAGAAGGTCGGATATAGTAGTGTCTACACTATTGCATACTCACCTACATATGTAATCTATATCTATGAAGAAATAGTACTCAAGTTCTGTAGTATTTAAAAATGCATAGTGTATAATGTGATACAGTGCGTGTCAAAAGTTTAAGCACAATATCAATTTTAAAATAAAACTTTAAATATTACCTTTAATTTCAATATCTGACTTGTATATGTTAATAATATCTATTTTTACACCATATTCATTTAAATTAACTTTTAAATTTTATTTCAAACCATTGAGTTTAAGAATAGAAGAAAAATGACCGTGTCAAAAGTTTAAGCACAAAATTGTTTTTATGCAAATTTTACAGTCTAACGTAAACGGTTGCGCACGCAAACAATTTCTTGGTGTATATGAAGCAGTCTGCTGTTGTTTTTGAGTCAGTACAAAATGCCCAAGTCGAAAGAATTTTCAGAGGAGGAGATGATAAAAATTTGGAGTATGAGAGCAAAATGTAATTCTGTTTCTGAAATTGCAAGTGCATTAAAAAGCTCAAAACAAGGTATTTATCAAATTTTGGCTCGTGATAATGATTTTAAACGAAAATTTCTTTCAGGAAGGCCGCGAGTGACTAGTTGGAAGCGAAGATAGCCGCATCAGAAATTTAGCTTCAACTGGTAATTACTCCCTTTCGGAAATAAAACATGCAGTTGGAGAACAAATATCGAAAAAAACTGTTTATAGAAGAGTTTTGGAATTCAAATATATCAAATACCGTAAAATGGCTCGATTACCGTGTCTCAAACGACACCATAAAGAAGCTAGATTAAAATAGGCCAAAGAGCATATGTGATTTGGAGAAAAGTGGCTGAATGTCATATTCAGTGATGAAAAAAATGGAACCTCGATGGCCCTGAAGAGTTTAAGTACTATTGGCATGATCTCCCCAAAGAACCTAGGAGTGTATTTAGCCGATAACATAATGGTAGTTCTGTAATGGTATGGGGGGCTATTTCTTTCAATGGTCAGACATCTCTAGCATTCATCAATGGTCGTGAAAACTTTGAAAACTACCAAGAGACACTTGCCAATCATTTGCTTCCTGTTGCCGAGGTTTTTAAGGGGAGAAAAATGGTTATTTCAACATGATAATGCTTCCATCCATACCTCAAACTCAACTTCATCGTGGCTTAATTCGAAAACAGTGTCTGTTTTCAAATGGCCGGCAATTAGTCCTGATTTAAACTTTATAAAAAATATGTGGGGTATTCTCACTCATGCAGTTTATCCAAATGAAAAGCAGTATTCTTCAGTTAAAGATTTGAAAGATGCCATTGAGAACGCTTGGTTTAAAAATGAACCAGAAACAATACAGAACTTCATTTTAACGATGGAAGACCGTATATTTAAAGTTATTCGGCAGAAAAAAGCAATAATCAAGTATTAATTTTTTTTATTCTTGTTCTGCTAAAGAGTAAAAAACTACTGCGCTTAAACTTTTGACACACTCATTTTTGTTGTTTTGATAAATTTTATTATTTAAGATAAATTTTATAGCATGAATCTGTTAACTATCTTTTTAAAACTACAATTTGTAGGCTATGTGGAAAGGGAAGTAACTTTCACCCATTAATAAAATTTTATTTTGAAATTTTCTGTTGTGCTTAAACTTTTGACACGCACTGTAGTATGATGTATGAATATTTTTCTTTTTAAAGAAATGAAACTTTTGAATTCTGATACTTTATTTAGAGTTAAAATTTTGTGCTATTATTTAAAAAATGTGTTTTTTTTATTATTTTTCTTTTTGTCTTTAGATTCAAACTTGGATAAAGCTGTGTAACTGAAATTCCATAAGTCATTTCCTTGAAAGAAACTGGCTGCAATATCTCCATAGTGATACTTTGAAAAAGTTTCTGTTATCATCCGAAACTAAATTTATTCACTTAAGAAAATGTCATCAATTACAGAAGAACTTTCTGCCTCTAATATACAGCTCTTTGACTCTCAAAATGCTAATAAAGAAAAACATTCCTCTTTTGATAAAGGAGAAAAAACTTTTATTTGTAAAGAATGTTCCAAAACATTTTCTAAGAATAGCTACTTAAAAAAACATCTTTTCATTCATACAGGAAAAAAGCCCTTTATTTGTGAAATATGTTTCAAAGCTTTTTCTCGTAATCATGACCTAAAAAGACATCTCTTGATACATACTGGAAAGAAATCGTTTGTTTGTGAAATATGTTTAAAAAGATTTTCTGATAAGAGTAACCTAAGAAGACACAGTTTCATACATGCAGGTGAAAAACTTTTTGTTTGTGAAATATGTTCCAAAGCTTTTAATGATATAAGCACTTTAACAAAACATTTCTTGACGCATACAGGAAAAAAAACTTTTGTTAATGAAATATGTTCCAAAGAATTTTCTCAAAATTGTAATCGAACAAAACATTTTTCAACGCATACAGAAGAAAAACCCTTTGTTTGTAAAATATGTTCCAAAGGATTTTCTTTGAATGATGATCTAAGAAAACATCTCTTGACGCATGGAGAGAAAAAACCTTTTGTTTGTGAAATATGTTCTAAAGGATTTTCTTACAATAGTATTTTAAGTACCAATCTCTTCACTCATAGTTATACTGCAATAGAAAAACCCATTGTTTGTGAAACATGTTCCAAAGCGTTTTCTTATAATCCTAATCTAAAAACTCATCTCTTGATGCATACAGGGAAAAAACCCTTTGTTTGTGAAATATGTTCCAAAGAATTTTCTGATAGGAATACTCTAAGAACCCATCTCTTTATTCATACAAGAAAAAAAAACTTTTGTTTATGAAATATGTTCTAAAGGATTTTTCCAGAATAGTAACCTAAGAAACCATCTCTTGTCACATACAGGAAAAAAACCTTTTGTTTGTAAAGTATGTTCCACAGGATTTTCTCAGAATGTTAATCTAAGAAACCATCTCTTGGCACATACAGGAGAAAAACCTTTTATTTGTGAAATATGTACCAAACGATTATTCCTGAATAGTAATCTAAGAACCCATCTCTGAACGCATACAGGAGTAAAACCATTTGCTTGTGAAGAATGTTCCAAAGGGTTTTCTCAGAATGTTAGTCTAAGAACTTGACATATACAGTAGAATTTTTTTTTGTGTGAAACATGTTCCATAGGATTTTCTCAGAATAGTAATCTAAGAACCCTTTTCTTAACATGCACGATTAAATCTTTTTGTTTGTGAAATAGGTTCCAAATTTTTTTCTGATGAGTAACCTAAGAGCTCATCGTTTCACTCACTTTTCAGAAAGGAAACCTCATCTTTGTACAATATGTTTCAAATAGTTACCTCATAACCATTATTTAAGAATATATTTGTCTCATATCATGTAGACAATTCGGAACATCTCCTATATTTTTATTTCCTAAATTGGATTGAACCCTGTATATCTTATTGCAATTACTATAAGCACTTTTAATGTTTTTTTTTTGTAATAAAATAAACAGAAACTACATTTTTTTCTGTAACTTAGTATCTTTTTGCTGATGAGGAAATAACTGTTTTCATATGCATTACCTTTCAATAAACCTTTAAGTAAAATCTTTTTGCTAGTTTTTGTTTCTTTCAAGTTGTATTTCTCTAAAATAAATAAGTTATTCTGACCTGAAGAGTTAATTTGTACCCCATTTTCTTATGCAATAGAAAATCCTTGATTGAAGTAATGCTTCTGAAAATATAAGAGGATTGTGCTAAATATGTTTATATGCAAAGAAATCTTTCTTATATGTTAAATTTTCCTCTTGAAAAATTTGTTAAGCATTTATATGAAATATATCTTATTATCAAGGGTTGGGGAAATACATCATTTTACTCTCCAGTAGTGAGTTAATTTTTACTTAGTTTTCGTAACTAACTGTATGTTGCATTTTTTAGCTAATAAAATAAATCCTTGGCTGGTAAGATTTTTTAGTACATCCTTTACTACTCACCTTTGCTTATCATGTATTCTTTGCACCCATCATGAGCTAAGTATTTTTTTTTTAATATTTAATTCAATTTTTATTCAGCAGGAATATGACCAAATCTTGTGTGTCCAGAAATTTTATCTAAAAAACATCTCTGATGATCTTGATTAAATTTTGTATCCTACCATATTGAAGTACAAAAAGACCATAGGGATAGCTCACGGAAGTGAGAAAATTCGATGAGTGGGCCATTGTGTTTTAATGGAATTGAAGGTTTAAATAATTATTAAGTTGTTGAAAAGTTGGCAGTAAACGAAGTCGCAAAGCTTACAACAATTCACCAGATTGGCAGGAGAATTGACTTCTGATGTTACCAATGCTGAAATGAATACTTGGCATCGAAGGAAATAATATCACTGAATTTAGCATCAATATATAATTTTAACTTGCCAAGAATATATTGTATTGTCCAGTTGTACTTGAAATTAATTTTAACTAAGCTAATCTCAATCTTTCCTGTTTTTATGTTACAATAATGAGCAAATGTTTATGCGTGTATGCAAATTGCATCTGAAAAATAACGCTTATGAATTTGGACAAATTTTCTATTCTACCTTTTGGAGTAACGAAGCCTTTAAATGTTTGAGAAAGTTTATTGAGTAGCTCATTTAGATGTCACTGCGAATCAATTGGAATAAATTGTTAAATAGTTATTAAGTTATCGAACAGTTTTTAAAAAGCTACTTAAGCCGTAAATGTACCATGATGAAAAGATTGAGGAATGACTTTTGTTTTTATGTTTTCCTGAACTGAAACTGGTATTATATGAAACAGTATTTTAAAGTATTTTTTAAACCTATTTAAAAGCAGAATTTTTGGTGATGAAAGATTGAAAAAAAAAAACTATAAGAAATGAGTGGTATTTGAGGCCCAGATTTGTGTGGTATACCTGGCAACACTATCTGTTGTATACACTATCTGTATATACTATGTGATGCTGAATAGAGGGTGGTACCTTGTTTGTTGCCATTCCAGTTCCACTTATAATCATTAGAAAATCGGTGTTTCCATGGGGAGTTTCTTGTTGCATCTGTAAGTCTTCTTTTATGAGGCTACTTCAATCACGTGAAAAGATCTGCTGGATAATGCTAATCCAGTGGGAGAAATTTTTAATGATATCTCGTTTGCATTTCAATATTTTTATTTTTTTTTTCATTGAAAGCTGTTTTTTACAAAGTACATATTTTTACTTGTTTTATTTTACGTGTAGTTTTTTTTTTTTTTTGATGATGCTTGCCCTTTCGAAACCGCTTCTGAAAGTAAAAGTGTTTAATTAAAAAAATATCTAAAAATAAAATTCTAAAAAGTTCAAAACGGCAGATTTAAAGAATGATCTAAGGTATCTCATGCAAAAAAACATATTTAAATGAAAAAGAACACATATAAAACATTTTATGCAAATGAGTTATCTTAAAAAGTTTCTTCAATTGGATTAATCATTTTGACAATTGGATTGAATATTGGCGAACGGATGCTTTATCCTAACTAAGGTAGCCTCTTAAATATATTGGTTTGAAAGATTAATATTTAAATGGAGCAGAATAAATTGTAATAAGCAATTACCAAAAAAAAAAAAAACATATCTTGAAAAAGAATACTCTTAAACGTATTCGGTGTATTACATGCCAATGGATAATGCACGTTACCTTTGTCATTTACCTAAACATCAGCATACTGCTTTAGGAAAATTTATGTATATCGACATAAAAATGAGTTTCCCCCCCCCCCTAAAAAAAGCTGAATTTTAGTCTGCCTCTCCCTTGTTCCCCATTGTAGCTGCTACTAGGCTGTAAAATTTCATTTAAATTTTCCAAAGACTGACATTGCACATTAAATAAAAGCCTGTTAGGTTACGAAATGTTTGAATTTTATTCTTCTATCAAATTTTTTTTTGTAATTAGCCTGTATTAAAAAAACTTTCAAAGCTTAGCAACTAAAGTTTGTTTTTAATTGATGTATGAATTCTTTTAAAAATGTGTATCAATATTATTATTTATATTCTTTTTTAAATTTTTGAGTCGATAGATTGTTTGTACATATGATGTTTGTTTGAATTGAAGCTAATGAGTTTGTTAAAAGGTATTGTTTTTCTATTCTAAGGATTTTTTTTCAATGTATAGCTGGGGGTTTATTTTTACAATTGTAGCTAGAGATTTATTTCTACAATTATAGCTGGGGGTATTTTTTTACTTTTTCAATTTTCTTAAAATACTTTTAATTCCGTGAGGATACTTTTACTTTCTAAATCTAGTTCCGAGTGTTAAAGTATCCTTACGAAAATTTGTATCCTTTAAACAAAATCGAAAAAGTAAATATAGGACTTTGTAGAGATCGACTTCAGCTTATACTACGGGCGGATCCAGAGACTCGATTTTTGAATGGAAAGGGGGATACCGAATGACACATAATCTGTACATTCATAGTTTGTGTTGGTTATGCCATCCCTTTCAGTTTAAATGTATGTGGAATAACTAATGCCAATAAAAATACTATAGACTTTCAAATATCAATTAAATGACACAGTCGGTTAACCAATCCTCTTATTATATAATCCTTTTCTTCTTCAGATTATGGCTTGTTATTTTATAATGTGACAAAAAATGAAAAGTTTTACAATCGGTTTGTCAGTTCAGCAAAAACTGTCGTAAGAAGCATCGGATTAGATTTATGTTTGATTGTGTATCAGAAATTTAGCTATAATTTTTGGTTTATTTCAATTGAATTATTCGAAAATACAGAAATAATTTTCTTGAAATAATGCTTTACTATGGCAATTCAGACAATTTTCAATATCAAAACTTGCTACGGTCAGCCTCGATAATGTTTCATGAGAATCTGAGCGTATTTACGTATGCTAAGAAAGGACAGACAGACATACAAACCGAATTCATAAATTCTTTAAGACTATGCTGTAAATCATTAAAAACGCTTTGTTTTTCCGTGTAACAAGCAGATAAAACAAAAGCCAAAAAGTATACATTAAATACAATATCTTAAAAATTTCGAGGGTGATTTGTTAAGTTCACGAAATGAATCTCAAATGTCAACATCAGTTAGAGTAAAATATATACCACAGATATAGACCGTGAGACAGCAGCACAAACAATCACCTTATCGAGCTCGCGGATGAAAATACCGAATTAATTAAATCGCGAATGGCATATTTAAACGCAATCATTCTGCCAAGTCATATCTTGGTGGAAACCACCAAAAAACCCGATTTTAGCCGTTGACTCTGTTGCAGTTTCAGACTCTCAACTTCGAAACTGTTTGGTGCACAAACATTTGTAAACTGTGTGAACAAATAAAACCTTTTTCTTGCATTCTAGTTTGATTTATGTTTTTTGCTGTTCTGAGCTTATCTTGAGATGAGACGTACGGTTGTACGCATTTATGAATTGAGATGTTAAAAAAAAGTGAATTCATGTAATATTTATGTTCGCTTTGTCCATTAAATGTTATTGTTTCGTGCAAATGGATGTTTTCTAAAGAATAATATTTAGAATTAAGACGAGATTTACCAAATAAAACCGTAGAGAGACTACATTCAACCTACATTCGAGGTAAAAGGTTTAGATTAATAGAGATTCTAATATTTTTTACAAAACAGACTCATAGGCTTATCATTATGTTTTCCTGCTTCCAATTCTCCATGTTTTCATATTTTTGGGTACAGGAAAGCACGATTTAAAATCTATGAGTCAACCATTAAAATCGAGTTTTTAGGTGGTTTCCACAAAAATATGACTTAACAGACCAATTGCATTTTAATATACCTATCTAGATTTAACTAATCCTAGATTTTCATCCGTGAACTCGATCATGTGATTGTCTGTGCTGCACCCTCCCGGTCTAATAGCACAACTGTCCTATGTACAAAAGTCAAATTGAATAATGTTCTGTTAAGCAGTAATTAATTTTACATGGTTTTAAATAAAATTAATTTTGAGAATGTTGTAAAATGGATAAAAGTGAAATGCGGGCTATTATTAAATAGTTTATAAGAAAAAAGTTTGGGAGTTATCATAAATTTATTTAAAAAAGCAGGATACTTCAAGATTAATCATTTACGATAGTGTATAAGTAGGTAAAATAATTTAAACATGGCTGTGAGAGCCTAGAATACCCGCATTATAAACGAACAAAACTGCCACAAAGTCCGAAATCATCGAGAAAGTAAATGAAATGTTTATGCAGGGTCTTCAAAGATCTCTTAAATTGCTTATGTTGAAGGCATCCAGATAAAAAGACATTTGATACTCTCATTGTGAAATTAGGGATGAAAAAAGCTGTCGGCAAGACGATCCTTGTGCATGTTGATAATGATAAAAAACGACAGAGAATGAGAATATATCAAGAGAGTCTAGATCGTTTTGGCGTAAATAAAACCAATTTCGTGAGTGGATTTGTAAGAGATGATAATTGGGTTCTCTACTACACCTTTGATATCAAGCAGCAATTACATTTTTGACATAGTGGTTCTCCACCAACAAAAAAGGCACTATCTGTATCCACGGCGTCAGTCTTTTGTGATGCTAAGAAAATATTGATAACTGACTATCTGCCCAAGGACTAAATAATAAACGATGAATATTATGCTAAACTTCTTGACGGAGTGAATAAAGCGGGCACAGCACTCACCGGTTTTTGGGCCCGTAAGGCTTTTGCGCCACCGATTCAGATTACACTTTCATGTTACTCCTCATGCAAGTTTGCAATCCGAGACACACGTTTATGGCGCCCGTCACGGACTAGCCTGATCTTCAGTCTGTGAACTCCCCAGCGCAGGTCACGCAACCCTGTTCCCAAACGAGAGACGAAATACCAAAAACGGAAATCTTCATCTCTCACTATTCAGAAGGCCAAAATGTCCCTGCTCTTGGTTTCCTTACCAGGTTACCCCGACGACCAAACGCCTATAAAAACATCGGGCCCACGGGTCTCATTCCGAAGATCCCCCACGAGGAGTTGCTTTGCGGAAGACCCTCATATCAACTCCTATGATAAGGAAAGAATTTTTGAAGATGAACCGCAAATGAAAACATCTCTAACTAGATCCCCGAAATGACAAGGAAAGTCTTCCCTGACTGCGTAGTCACAATCTCGCTCAGGGTTTTTTGTCTCAATCTTGAATCATACAAACTTACCTTAAGTACTCATTTAAGGGAGACCCGAACCCCATTTTCGGCCAAAAATCATCAAAAGTTTTAAAAAAAAAATCTCAGAAAACGATAAAATACATATTTGCGAATATCCATGCAAAATTTCAGAACTTGGGGACACTTGGAACAGGTAGCAAATGAGCTTTTTTAGTTGTAGTCATTACAGTTTAAAGGACTAGCGGCCATTTTAAAATGTGTTTTCCTGAAAATGACTTTTTTCATATTTTGCCTAAGTTCAAAGTACAAAGGCTCAGTGATAAAATGATTTAGAAACAAAGTGTTTACGTTTTTAGACTCTTAAAAACATTTGCAATAAAAGTAAGGAGAGATATTTTTTTTAAAACTATTTCTGAAAATTTTCCATAAATTGGTAAACATGAAAATTATAATGAATTTAAGGAAATTTACCATGCGTAATTTTTTTCTTTTTTTAGCTGATTAATATAGAAAATTAAAAATATCTCTTCCTAGGTCTTTTTCATATATTATAACACTATTTAAGAAATTTTATTAATACCAAAATATTGAAAATTGAATGAGGAGTAGTAATTTCAAAAAGTGTATTTTTTGACAAAAAAAATCATAAAAATCCCCATAAAAAATATACTTTTAAATAAAAAATGAATTTTTTTGCTAATTATTTTTTACAAAAAGATTCTTAAATAGTAACCAAAATTCATTACTTTAAAATCAATTATAAAAATTTTGGGTTTTTTCTTACGGGGTCTCCCTTAAGATACACCTGCTGCGCACCGACCGAAGAAACCAGACTAGATACTCGTAGAAAAACCCGAAGGGTTCGGGAAAATCCCTCCTTACGGCATAGACACCACCATATTAAAGTTTTACAACCCAATCTTCCTCCAAACCATCGGAAGATTTCAGCTCGTGGGAGATCTAGAAAACCAGACTAGGTGCTTTTAGTGTTCCCAGTTTGTCACAGAAAGCTTTACATAGACCCAATAGACTCCGCCTTGCTAGGGGGATGTGGCGTGATGATACACGTGTACCACACCACTCCTCGCGCCTTTTAGCCAGGAAATTGCACAAGGTCCGCCATCCGTTATTGTTATCCCATGGTTTTCGTGGTTCCTAAGCACTTGTGCTACTTCCCTATGCAATATGTAGCGCTACCGGAAAGAAAAAGGGTACCTTTTGCAATCCTTGGTAGACGGAGATAAACCCTCAGAAAGATGGCGAAGCGACTGCGGGATCAAGGATTAGTAGCGCGAAAGTCCTTTTGTGTCAATGCCAGGTTTTCAACACTGGTCGCAGATAATTACAGTAGTGCACAAATACGCAAGACCTTGATCGAACCGAGAGTCTGCTCGAAATTCGATACGCTTACGCATAAGCCATTGATTCTTCGGCCCGGTTCCCTGTGAGAGCAGATAAACCTGCTGACCCCCATGGAACAAAGAATATAAACATGGAAGGAAATCGAAGCCTCTTTCCCCTTAGGAGCAGGGTGATCGTCGATGCCACCGGATTTCTGTGAGTTTCACCCATATCCCAGCATTCCCTGAGGAATGGCAACTGTTTGGCGCATTTATCGCTTATTTGGCCTTACACTCGACGTTTTATTACAGAAAAAAAAGCATGCGATACTGTTTGTTTACAAATGGATTATTCGAGGGCGCAATAGAAGCGAACGTCTGATAATTATCCAAACAAACTTATTTATCTTGAAATTATTAGCTGTAGAGAATTATGATTTATAAAAAATAATAACAGCCTGCTTCTATGTTTCTCTAGATATTTCTCGAGATGTTTCCAATGAATCCAATTTATTTTCAGAATTAGTTTAAATTTGATATGTATTTTTAAATTTTATTATTACAAGGCTTATATAAAAAATCCATTACAATGCTTACTTTAAGGTTTAAGTAAAGGTTACTAAATTTTTTAATGAATATTTAAAAAAAAATAGTTTCAATTATACAGTAAACTTAAGTTAAATAAGTCACTTTAAATTGTGCTATTACAATATTTATTCGAAATAACAGTATTAATAATAATTAAAAAGTCCGTTTCAAAGATGCAATAAGTACTTTTGAATGAGCATTCTGTTAGAAGATTTACAAAAATGTTTTCTCCCCCCCTCCTTCAAAAAAAAAAATTCCAAGTGACTTGACAAAAAGGATATTGTTTATTTTTCGAAATTTCTGTTAGTAAGCATGAAATTGATAAATATGAAAGACTTAATTTTTTTTTCTATCTATATTACAAAGTCAAATTAAATACATTTTAAAAGTCATTTATATATTAAAATGAATTATAACCATGTGTATGATAGTTTCTTTTTGTAACTTGAAAGTATTAAACTAATAATAAATACATTGTTTCAATCTCCCTCTCCACCCCCCTACCCCCCCCCCCTAAAAAAATACAGCTTGCTAAAGGTGTAAAACCAAATATATCTGATGAACAGTGATTATTTTTTTTTCTAATTAAATGCTATTCTGGATGTTTTGGTTACATTCTTTTTTTCCTTCCTTAAAGAAAAAATACTAAATATATGTTTGTCAAACTGATCTTTGTTTTATGGTCAAACATCTCTAAAAATGTGTCATTCGAATTAAAAAAAATATATATAAATAGGACGCAATATTTCATTCCTAAAACATCCTTATTAAAATATCCTTTCATTTTTAAAATCGAAAAAACTTCACTGTGAATTTTTAAATTCATTTAAATGGTTTTCAGATGTTTATAATAAGCTCACACACTTTTTCTTGGGGAAGGGGGGGGGGGATTTAGAAAGAATTTTAATAGACAAATAATCCAGTTATTAAATATTTGTGATTTCCCGCAAACCCCTCATCTGTCTCTTACATGCTTCCAATATTTTCTTTGCATTTTGAATGTAAATTCAAAAAATGCCCCCCAAAAAGAAAAAAATGTATGTTTTGAAGAGAAAATAATAATAATAATAAACTTTAGCTTATTTAATGTTTTTTGTGGACCATTTAACTAAGCCTGATGTCTCACATAACTCCTGGCTGCCTTACCTTATAAAGATATTTCTTCATTTCCGCATCTGGAAAACTGGTTCAAAATAACAAGTGCAACTAGATTTCATAGTTTTTAAAGAGCAGCTCAGAGTTTATAGTTATACATAAAAAAGTATTCAATAAATATGTAATTAAACTTTACTTTAATTAAATCATAATGCTGCAGTTAGTACTAGTTTGTAGCATATGTACATGTGTTTAATTTATGGAGGGAATTAAAATTTAGGGAAAACTTGAGGAATACAGTGAAACCTCCAAATAAGGGACAAAACTTCTAGTCCCGGTCCCTTGGTATAGTACGCATACTGCATTTACCTCTAAATAAGGGACAGTTTTTGCATTTCAGGTGATAAACTAGTCCGTGATCAAAATGAAAATACAGTTTTTGTGAACTTATGAAACAGGCAGACAGTCATGTCGATACAGACACATACGACAATTCACGAGTATTTATTTACCCACAATTCCGATTTGACATAAGTGCATTTATCTTCAGTGAAAGTAATGCTGAAATTTGTGAGGGTGATTCTGAAAGTTGAGAATAAAAGAAAACTTTGAAGTAGAGAACTTTACTGATGCTTTTAGGCTGTTTTGAAATACAAATGGGCAACTTTTATGACATAAGTTTAAAATTATTTTTATTCAGAAATTCTTAAAACTAGCAGGCTTTATTGTTCAGAAACTACATAATCATATTTTATTTGCATGAGTGCGCACAACCGCAATAGATCTTTAAAAAAATACTGTCAAAGTGGTTGTTTTGAGTCTAATTTCCATGCGAAAGAAGAATAGTTACTCAAAAAAGGTGAAAAACGTATTTGTCACATAATCAATATCACGTTTAACTCAACATGCAATTTATTTATCAACATATCGAAAATAAAGTTTGATTCCAAATCGCTACTAACAGCCAGGAATTCCAGTGTTATACTTTTCAGTTTAAAAATGAATTTGTAAATGTGTCAAAACTTTTTTCTGTAGCTGAGCACAGCAGTTGATAGATTTGTTGCCTTAAAATACACAAGGCATTTGCATACCTTTTTTGTAAATACTGCTGATAATGACAACTAATATTTATAAATATAATAAATGAGCACTTGAAAGGTTTGTAATAAAATATTGAAATTTGCAAAACAATTACTTTTGATAGATTATTTCAAATAAATATTTTTATACTTTTTGCATGTACAGAATTGGCATATAAAATAAAAACCAATAATTTTGCAAATAATTTAATGATTTGGTAATCAATTTTAATGTTTTAATTCTCTATTTCTTTCGTGTCTGATTAATGTAATCTGTATGTATCTTTTGGATACAGTCAAAATTCACCATTAATGATTTATTATTTTTATATACCTTTGAATGATTAATTAAAAATACCAATCAAAACTCTGAATAAGGGACACCTGTATTTAAGGGATGAAAGTTTCGGTCCCATGGGTGTTCCTTATGTGAAGGTTTCACTGTATTACATTTTACAAAAACCTTTGACATTGTTAAAGATATTTTTAATGTGTATTACATAACTCCAATTAATGAAGAATACTAAAATTTAGGAAAAACTGATGGAATATAACATTTAAAAAAATCCTAGAGGCAGTAAAAGGTACTTTTAATATGTATTACACATTTAAATAAAAATTATACAGTTATATTGCATTAAGATATTTTTCTTTGAAAAGAAACTTTAATAGATGTTTCCTTTTTCATGACTGTAATAAATTATCACATTTTTCATACTTAAATTATTTTTTTGCTCTTAATTCCTTGAAATTAGGTAGTGTTCTTACCCGGAAATTATGTAATCAAACTCTTTTTATAATATTTGGAAATTGTGAGAAAATGCTGTCAAAATAGACATTTTCCTACAAAATATTCAGGTGCAATAGTGCATAAAAAGGTACAAATTCAGCAAAAAATATTTAAATTTTTCTATTATTCCATGCCTAAACATTTCACACCATTATGTTTATAAATGTGCATAAGATCAATTCTTCAGCCTTGGAAAGATTTTTAACCAATAGTAAACTATACTTTATATCGTGAAATATTAGCAAAAACTATCCACTTTATTTTTAAAGATAAATTTTTAGTTGTAATGCACAACAAATTTAAAAACACATCTTCAAAAACACAAGACATTTTTGTCTATAAGCAGAATATTAGAAAAATAAAGTAAAATATCGTCGTCAATGGCTGATAGCAAAGCAAAAAGAGACGGGTGGGTGCTGATCTGATTTCTACGGCGGGAGGTAAAACACATGCCAAGTTATCGCCAATCGAAAAAAATCGCCAAGCTTGCCGGCAGTTCAGGGTCACACTTGTCCCAGAATTCTCGGCTTGCCTCGGCTCGCCTCCGTTGACCGGTTTTCCTTCCATGTTTATATTCTTTGTTCCATGCTGACCCCGTTCCAGAGAAAACGGTCCGTGCCAGACAACCAGCCTGACGTTAGCTTTTCTCCACGACTGCCCTCTGGCCGACAGGGGCACCTCCGATCACCTCCCACTTAAGTGTCGACTCACAATTGCTGCAGCTGCAGCGGAGAGAGGGGGATGAGCCACATGGCGAAGGGAGCACGGAAGACACTGTCGAAGACCACTCCCGAAAGTAATACCCTGTTCACACCACAAACTTAAGATATCTTAAGGTCGCCGTGTTTGAAGTGGACCCTCCCGGAATTGGATGCCTGTTCACATTGAAAAACTTACCTAAGATATCTCAACGAATGTCACTGTATCTCTGAACTGAGCAAAGGTAACGTATGCGCATGCGCTTGAAATAAAGATGCCCACAACAGCCAATCAGTAAAAGCGAAGCTTTATAGCCAATGAGAGCGAGTGGTTGTTCCTGTATCTAGCCCGAGAGAGTTGAAACTCTCTGAGAGAGTTCCAGGCCTGAGATATCTTAACTATCCATAGTGTGAACAGGGTATAACTCCGGGAGATGTTACATGCCGATCCTGCGAGTTCTGTCGTCATTAGGGATTCTAAAGTGCCCGCAGTCTCCTCTCAAGCGTCCTCTCAGACAAATGATGATTCGGAACCATCCAGAAGCCAGATACGATCATAGACAGAGTGGATAAGGTAAATCCGAAAAAAGACTTGGTTTGCGTAAGATGAAGAAAATTTTCGATCGAAAAATGCCCGGCTCACTGGTAGATTGGTAGCAATAAGGTTTGCAAACAAACACTTCTCTCAGTTAATCTGCCATTACATTTATATCATAGCGATCATTTCAGGAATCGTCTTGGCAACGCAGGCCAATCATACCATACATCTGTTGATTGTAGTTAAATCAAACTCCTGGAAATCATCCACAATAGGAATCATAAAGAATAGATTTGGTTTTCTTGCTGACTCACAGTAATTTGACCCACAATATCGTCAGTTGTCGTTTCCTTAATTGAAAGTAGAATTTACTGAAGTATGATCTATTACAAAATGCACCTTATTCGCTTTATTTGGCTAATTGAAACTTCCACCTATTCCCACGACTAAAAAATTTGACGATTGAAAACGATTTTGTACAACTGTGTTCTGTTAAAAACATTGTGAAGAATTACTTAATTTTTTAAAAAACTATTTTCTGACCAACTTTCTCATGAGCTGGAATATAGATAACCTTTAAAAACAGAGGCAATTTTCACGATATTTTTAACAGTGTAGAAATAAAATGAATTTTCGAGGACTTGAAGAATCGCACTTTCGTATTGGCATAATGACTTGAGAAGATCATTGGATGAAGTGCATTTAACTCCAAAGAAATTTGGCAGAAAAACAAAACCTATTTAAGAAAACTTTTTATTTTCCCTTTCATTACGAGAATTTTTTAAATCAAACTCGAATATTTTTTTTGGGGGGGGGGGGGGGGACGATTGCAAAAAAAGCAATTGCTTTTATTCTATGACTTAATGTATAATTTTAAATGTTTGTGGGAAATAAATAAGACGTATATTAATAGCTCTTAAAATTAGCTGCATAATAAAACAAATAACTAAATAACAACTGGCCTCTTTATTTTATAAAGCAGTAAAGATGGAAAAACAGTGGTGAGTTTAAAAGTCATTGTAAATCAGAAAAGGCAATTAATATGGCTATTTTAAAATTTAGATTACATATTTGAAATTCTGACTACAAACCACTAGCTTTATGCGTCTATGTGTTACTCAAGTCCATTCATATCTCCATTATTGAGAAATCGTGTTATTTATTAATCTCAAAGTCAATGAAACGTCATTAAAACTAATTGAAAGATTAATTAAAATTATATTAAATTAATCAAAAAATATAAAAATGTGCAGATTATAATAAAAACGCTTTACTGTATAAAAGCCAATTTTGGCCAAAAAAGACCAATTTTGGCGAAAAAAAGAACAAATAAAAAAAATAGGCAGCAGAGACAGGCTCAATTTATAATCCCAAGGCAATACATCAAGAAATAAGGACATCGAAGATCCACCCCCTACCACCACTACTAGGTAAAGCAAAATCGGCACAAAAGACAAGCTCAATTTATATCCAAAGACAGTAAAGTTTCAAGTGGAATTCTTTCGGAGTATACAGTTCAGCTGACACTGTTGAATGTGAAACTAAGGCGCTAATGTCCCACTTATGTACCCCTGTTGACCAAACATCATTGACAAATACTCCTACACTAGCTCCGGAAACTAACTCCGAAAAGTAGGCTATGCAACATAGAGAGTTGCCTCAATGGATGAAACACGATTTACCTTTCAACACATTGATAGCAATGTTTAGGTACATACCGTGTTCTATGCGAAATGTTAATCCCCGTTATACAGCAGGTCATACGCAGGCCAGTTGTGGCGATATTAAGCTTTGGAAAATGTTCTCATGGGCCTCCCGCTAACCTGTGATTGTTGTAGAACAGACAACGAACTCAACGGACTATCTTAACATCACTGCGGATCATTTGCATCATTACATGTTATCTGTCTTGCGAAATGGAAATGGAATCTTCGTGCATGATAATATTCCATGTCACATGCACTAATGCTGTCATGTTACCTGGTTTACAAACATGAACTAGTGCTACCACGCCACCGGGTGCATAATCTTGAACTAGTGCTTTTATCCAAATTGGTGTACAAACTTGCATATTTTGTGGTTATTTTCATACATCAATAATATTTGTAAATATAATACTTTTGAATAAATCAAGTTTTGAAAGTGAATGGTTGTTCTATAGTAACCGAACCGTGTATATTTTAGATTTTAAAATAATGTCCTCACCCCTCTTTACAATATATATTATCATGGGTGAGAATAATGAAACAACACAAGATTAAAATTATTTGCCTCATATCTAGAAATTCACACTTTATTCTGGGGAATTTGATTGAAAATTTAATGGGAGATTAAGATCATTATTTATTTATTGTTGCTATTTAATAACAATACAGTATAAAAATCTTTAAAAAAGTATTTAAAAGTTTGTATGAGGGAGAAACAGAATTTTTTGGATGGGGGGGGGATAAATAATTTAAATGATCATTTTGATATTGTAACAAAATAATTACAAATAAAACAAAAAAGTTTTAAAACCATGTTTAAGGAGAGAAGGAGAAAAAAAGGGACTTTTGGGAGGGGGTTGGGGATATAAATTATACATTAAATATCGTTACAAAAAAACACAAATAGTGCAGAAAAAATGAAGAATTTTTAAATTTAAAATTTTATGAAATTTGTTGATAGAAGAAACAGACCCTCCTGATATGAGGGAAGAGCTAGGGGAGACAACAGACAAGCAGAGATTTTGGCAACAGGAAGTGATTTTATTGAAAACATTTACTTATTCTTACATATATAGATAAATATTGCTACAAAAATATTGTTTATTTATTAAATAAGTCAGAAAATAAATGAGTTATTAATTAGTCAGAAAATAAATGAATTAAAAAATAAAGAGTTCTAAAGATTAAACAGTGCATGTTTGTTGTTAGACAAGACAAAGAAGGAGGAAGCAATTTCAAGGGGAAAAATTTAGATGAGAGATTATTTATTGTTCAAATGTTTTTTAATGAATTAAAAAAAGATTTTAAATTCTGTGTGCTAAAGAATAAAGGATTTTAGGGGAAGAATTCAGAAGATTCCCTTTGTTATGCAGGGATCATGTGAAAATCTGAAGATTCTCATCTCTCTATTCACCTTCTTTCCTTCTTGTTTAAAGATAAAAATAGGTTTTTTATTGATTTTTTTAAATCTAAATTATAAGCTCTCCTTAAAAATTAAGCTTCTTTCAGTTTTGAAATAAAGAAGGCCTATAATCGAAAATTACGAAATGTAAACATATAATAAATGCTTTGTACTTCCTATTCTTCAGAAAACATATTTCAGGAAACTTCAGTCATCACACTCATTTCATTGAATAATTTCTTCAAATAATGCATAGCAAAACCTCAAACGATTTTCCACATAAATCGTATTATAACATGGAATTCTTTTGAGCTTCTTTCTGAACAAACTGCAAATGCTACAATCAATCAGGATAACTTTGGCTAAAGAAAAAAAAAGATTAAATCTGCTACATCACATGAGTTAATGACAAAGTTTGGTCTCAGAATATAGATAGATGGCAGTTCATTGGAAATAATTCTTCAAGATTGCACCATGGCTAAATGGATCAAAGTTTCGTAAAAGTGGAGCAAAGTTATCCTGACTGACAGTACATAATTCATTTTCAATAACGAATGTGGCATAGTAAACCTCAGTATCTCACATCAGTTACATGGTAATATGCGTAATTCGTGAGAGTTTAGTCATAGTCAGATGGGCAAGAGCTATATCCAAATCATAAATATTTTCTAAGTATTATAAAAAGTTTTAGAAATTGAATTGGCTAAAGTAAGTAAATATTTCAAAGTTTTTTTTTCAATATTTATTGATTTTTAAAAACCACACTTTATGAAATAACAATCAGAATTGTCGATCTTGAAATTAAGGAACTGAAAAGATTACTACAGATATGAGTAATGACATGACAATTAAATTAGTATATTTTCTTTTAATATCCTGATGAAAAAAGCATAATTTTAAAACACCTTTACCAACATTTACCCCAATTTCAAATGTCATCAGGCTGTTGTTTCTTTTTAAATTAACAAACAATTTATCAAACAAACTAACATAAAATTTTTCTTTCAAAATTAGTGTAAATCATGGGGCCATACCCTTTTCAAAACTAACATTTTCAGCCTAAATATTGATAAGAAAACTAATTTTACCATCAAAGAATTTTATTGTGGGAAATCAGGTTTAAAAAACAAGCTTTTAAAACTTAAATACTATCAATCATAATAAAATCTTACAGGCTTATAACAGTAAAAAAATACAAATTTTTAACATTTTTCAGATAATATAAAGCATGATAAAAATAAAATTGAGTTTGCCAGGGCTCATCGTATAACTTTTTATCTGTTAAATTACTGATTTAAAAAGGCAAATTTTGCTTAAAAAATGCTGCATACTACAGAGAGATATTCTTGTTGCATATCTCACACTCAAATGATTTTAACCAATGTGAACTAAGAGACACCTGGCTAGATTACTGTTTACAGAAAATTGCTTGTTGCATATCTCACTTACAAAAGTTTTCTCACCATAAGTTAATAGATGCTTTCTCAAATCATGCTTTTGAGAGAATTCACTGTTTCATATATCCTATAGAAAAGATTTCTCAACAGTCTGGAATAAGAGATGCCAAATTAAATCACTGTTTTTAAAAAATTTCTTGCTGCATATCTCACACACAAAAGCTTTCCCACCAGTATGAATTAACAGATGAGTCCTTAAAGGATAGATTCGAGAAAATTTCTTGTTGCATATCTCACATGCAAAGGGTTTCTCACCAGTAAGAATTAACAGATGCCTATTTAAGTAAGTCTTTCAAGCGAATTTATTGTTGCAGATCTCACACACAAAACTTTTCTCACCAGTATTAATTAAGAGGTCTGGTTAAATCACAGTTTTTAGAAGATTTCTTACGGCATATCTCACACACAAAAGTTTTCTCACGAGTATAAATTAACAGATGTTTCTTTAAATGGCTCTTCTGAGAGAATTTCTCGTTTCATACTTCACATGTGAAAAATTTCCAACCAGTTTGAATTAATAGGTGTAAACTTAAGTGATGCTTATGAGAGAACTTCTTGCTGCATACCTCACATACAAAAGGTTTTTATTTTGCACCATTATGAATTAACAGATGACTGCTTAAACTGCCCTTTTGAGTGAATTTCATGTTGCATATATCACACACAAAAGGTTTCTCACCAGTATGAGTTAACAGGTGTCTACTTAAGTGATGCTTAAGAGAGAATTTCTTGTTGCATATCTCACATACAAAAGATTTTGCTCTAGTATGAATTAACAGATGTCTGCTTAAATCGCCATTTCTAGAGAATTTCTTGTTGCATATATAACACACAAACGGTTTCTCCCTTGTATGAATTAACAGATGTTTGTTTAAAGGGCTTTTTTGAGAGAATTTATTGTTGTATACTTCATATACAAAAGTTTTACCACCAGTATGATGTAACAGATGTCTGCTTAAATCGCGCTTTTGAGAGAATTTCTTGTTGCATATATCACACACAAACGGTTTCTCACCAGTATGAATTAATAGGTGTCTACTTAAGTGATGCTTATGAGAGAATTTCTTGTTGCATATGTCACATTTAAATGGTTTTTCACTAGTATGAGTTAAGAGATGACTGCTTAAATTTACCTTTCGAGAGAATTTCCTGTTGCATGTATCACATACAAACGGTTTCTCACCAGTATGAGTTAACAGATGACTGCTTAAATTACACTTTCGAGAGAATTTCTTGTTGCATATCTCACATGCAAAAGGTTTTTCACCAGTATGACTTAACAGATGCCTGCTTAAATCACTCTTCTTTGAGAATTTGTTATTGCATATCTCACATACTACAGAGTTCCCACCAGTATGTATTAACAGATGCCTGCTTAAATTGTTCTTCTCGAGGAATTTTTTGTTGCATACCTCACATACAAATGGTTTCTCACCAGTATGACTTAACAGATGTTTGTTTAAATTGCTCTTTTGAGAGAATTTCTTGTTGCATATCTCACACACAAACGGTTTCTCACCAGTATGACTTAAAAGATGGCTGCTTAAATGGCTCTTTTGAGAGAATTTCTTGTTGCACATCTCACACACAAATGGTTTTTCACCAGTGTGAATTAACAGATGTCTGGTTAAAGAACTCTTACGAAAGAATTCTTTGTTGCATACCTCACACAAAAAAGACTGTTTTGGGAGAAATTCTTGCATAACTCACCAATAAAAGATTTTCCTGGCTGTGAATTAGAAGTTACTTTTTCAAAAAGGTCTGATGAAAAATATTTTGCTCCATTTGTTTCACAAATTTAAGATATTTTAATTTATGTGACGTGTTAGATAAATGTTTTTATGCAACTGCAATAAAATAAAAAGAATTAATGTCAGATTATATATTTTATTTAAAAAAACTTATTACGAAAATTTAAAATCAATGTAGAAGATAAATTGTAATAAAATTACAACCATAGTATTAAAAACTACAGTTGACTACCAATTATCTAAAGTTAGCGGAATCAAATGTGCGTCAAATGCGATTCCTAACAGTGTACTAAAGATTAATTTCTAAAAAAATAGCAACAATTTAAAAATAAATAACTAATTTTAAGTAAAATATAAAATAAATTTAAGGAGAACATTGTATAGCCTAATATCATCTAAAGAAACGAAGATACATTTAAGAAACATTTTACAAAAAATAGAGAAAAAATAAATTATTTTTGTAGAGATGGAATTTTAGTATGTAAAAGTGTTTAGTAAGGAATTCTCCGGATTTCAGAATTTTTTTAATCAAATGTTAATGCTTATTGCTAAAACATTCTGTATCATTTAATATAATTTACACTGCAATTGAATAATGTAACCAGTAGCATAATCAAGTGGACGTCGTGGATTCCCCCACCCCAAACGAATATCTGGATTTCTGAATCATGCATTCAACTACATTCAAAACCACTAAGATGAAATCACAAAGAACACATGAAAAATTCCATTTTAGACAGGCATTAAATTGTATAATCTTAAATGGCGTAATTCAAAGTTATATCTTTTGCCAAGGCTATGAACTTTTCTGTTTTAGGTAAATTTTCAATATAAACATGTTCCGTTTTAACTGTATCCTCTAAAATTATTACAGTAGACTCCCTGAAATCCGAAACCCTAAAATCCACAACTTTCCAAAATCCGTACATAATTTACGGATGTAAATAATGAAACATCCAGTTCAGATATAGGGGGGAAATTTAACTTTTTTAGTTTTATATCAATTCCATGTATATTTCAATTTGTAATTTTTGTTAAAATTACTGAATTCATGTATATTCATGAAGGAAGAATAAAGTTATTTCTTTAAAAAAAATCAAGATACTGCTTATATTATTGTTATTCATAATCTTCTTACCAAATAAGTTTATGTATTAATCAAGTTTTTTTATTATTAAGACTGGTTAAATCTGAAACTAGCAAAAGCCATGCTTTGTTTGGATTCGCGAAGCATTATTTTATAAAACAGATATTTGAAAGTAAAAATATTTTTTAATGTTATTTTTGCATCTTTATTAAACAAAAACGTTATTTTATGTTTTGGCGCATTTTAATTTTTTATTTATGATATAAGACTGGCGTAATAAAATATTTTCGAAGCAAACTTTTACAAAATATTTTTAAATTTTCAACTAAAAGCTCTTTTAACGATGTTTTTACAATTTCCAGTAACACTGGTGTTTTTTAAAGTTGTTTGAAATATGTATGTTTCCAATCTTTGTAATTAACATCAAATAATCTTTGATAGCTATTTTAGAATAATATATTTGAAGAGAGCTTGAAGAAAGTTACTTCGTCAAAATCTTATTTTCTGGAAAAACATTTGAAATCTGCTCTCGTTGATACTATGAATTTTTAACTGTAAAACTTTTTTTTTCTGATTTCTTCGTTTTTATACATGTTAGCGTATCAGAATTTTTGATATTGTAGAATTTTTCGTAAGGAAAATTTCTATTGAATGCTTAATTTTGAAGGATTTTCACTCTCGACAACGTTACGTACGTTTTTAAGCCAACTGGTGTCTATATATCCTGAATATCTGTAACTGCTTCATCTAATGTTAAACCTTGGCATTTATGAAATGTAACAGCAAAAGCTAACTGCAGAAGAAATTCTTTCCTTGAGCAATTAATGCTTCCATTTTTCTAGAATTTAACGCTTCAATTCTTTTAATTTTTCATTTATATAACAAATTTAACAATTAATTTCATTTGTTTACAATTCTTTTGTTGCCACTTTACAAAAAAAAAAAAAAAATCCACAATACATTTTTTTTTTAATGTTTAAGTGTCATCTGTGCAAACGATTTTGCTGAATAATGAAAATATATTTTATTTATTAAATTAATCATGATTCTATCTATTATTACTTACCCCATGATTTATATTTTTTTCTGAAAATATACGCGTTTCATTTTTTATTTATTTGCTAAAATGCGTCCGTATTGGAAATGCATGTAAAATAAATTAATTAAAATGATAAATTTTTTTAACGTTTTACTGTAAAAAAAAATTATATTCTGCAAATCTACAGATCATAATTTATTTTTGTGTTTAATTTGAAGTTAAAATATTGAATAGTTTTTCTGTAAAGTGTACGACAAAGTGTAATTTGAGTGGCCTAGTAGAGGATTCGCTTCGCTCATCCTAATAAAACTTTATTTTATGATTTTGATGTGAATTAGTAATATTTTTACCTTTATATGGCAAGTCACATTGAATGATTTAAATAAAAAATACACTTCATCTATATAATGAATATCGAATAACACCTTATTGATCATTAACTTGGCCTTTGTATTTAATATTTTAATCATTTAAAAACTTTATAAATTTCTATAATTTAAGTTTATTACTTATTTTAATATGTAATTATATTTTAAGCATACATTATAGTTTTGCTTCGATTGTTAATTACATTCAAATTGCTGTTTGAAAAATGTAAACAAAGCAATGACCTAAAATCCACAAAATTCTAAATTCCGCGCAACCTCTGGTCCCAAGCCGTGCGGATTTGAGGGAGTCCACTGTATAATGTATTCCTGGGTAGGGAAGCTGTGAAGAGCATAAATATATTGCAATGATTTCTGTAGTAAGTTAACTATCTTAAAGGCAAAGAAAATCAGGTTTACACGATAGCATTATATATTTATAGTTCCTAAAACTTGAAACCTATCTAAAATGGAACATTTTGCGATTGTGTTTCCTTCTTGGTAGGTTTTCGGCGAACACGGAATCATCCAGTACATGGAAATATTTGATGGTCCCGAAGAATAAGTATCCAAGTATACCTGCTAAAATGGAAATGGTTTTGATGGGACCAACTGTTGCTGACCGTTAATGGAAAATACCAGTTTATACAAATGCAATAACGGCACACTGATTCAGTTTCCAGGCTCTTATATCAGTTTTTTTCTAATTCTATATCAAACAACATTATAACGTAATGTACTATCTAGAATTAACAAAAGCAACTCTATTCTTGAACCTGTTATTTGTGAACTTTTTTTGCCACTTTTAAAGTCTCTGAATATGATTTATCTTCTGTTCTAAAACATGCTGATGATGTCTTTTCATCTCCAAAAGAGTTTTAGTCAATCAATAAGCGAGAAATAAGAAACTAGCGCTTAAAAGTTTGTTGAGAAATTCAAAAGAGTAGAATTTTTTTGCTACAGAAAACGTTCGTGTATTTTTTTAATCGTATAGATTTCTTGTCAAGTTTTAATTTTCTCTTTACATATTGTATGAGAAATTTAAGAAATTAAGAACAATGGAAAAATTCGTAAATTTTATAAGAATTCAAAATTAAACGTGGACTATCGGAAATGTTTTTTTACTCTTATGTCACTACATCATCAAATTTGAGGGGTGCCCCCCCCCCCGACATCGAAATGTTTCCCCAGAACATTAAGAATTTTCAATCGCCTAGAAGTGATCTCTAGATCATCCCCTCTCCGGAATTTCAAAGTTCTCTTTCCAGAGTTGCAAAAATCCCTCCCACAGAAAAATGTCCTAAACATCTGAAATGACCATAATTACGATTTGTGAATGCTCAGTTTAATATTGATTGCAGAAACTTCATTGATGGAAGGAGATCTGTGTATGAAGAGGGTGATTATGAGGTTCTTTTTTTAACAATGAGAAATACAAAGCTTAAATTGAACCTAATTCACATACTAAACTCCGAGAACTTACTACTGAACTTAGAGAATGCTCTAAAACTGTTTTGAACCATCTAAAATAAATTGCTTTTGAAGTAAAATAGCAGAAAATAATATAATTTTTTATTCAATCCAATATTTCCAAAACAGTGTTAATCAAACACAAATAAAAATGTTTAAAAGAACTAACATCCTTGAAGTTCACGAAAAGATATCGAAAAAACTATTGAGGCCAAATATGGTATAAGTATTAACCAAATAATAATTAAATATAAATCAGAAATTTCTTTAAAACAAACCAAATTTTTAAATCAACCATAAATAAGTTGAATAGTTTTAAATAAAAATTCCGATGATTCTGATGATATTTTAATAAGACTTGAGTAACAATTTCGGTAATTCTAGGATTAAACTTAACCTGTTAATACTAATTTTAAAGTAAGCAAATATTTATGTTGAAAAGTGACTAAAATACATTTAACTTTCAGTATGGGCTCAGTTTTTTAGATCATAGTGTTTGTAAAATTTTTGGTACATCATAATGTAACTTCATTGTATTACTAGCTACAAATCTGGATATAAATCTAACTTTATTTTATGCATACTATTTTTAATTTACGAAAGGAAAGAGATATCTCTAAATTCTTAAACTTACTCAAAATACTTCTATTAGCCATACGCACACAGTCAATCTTGTCAAGATGTGATTGTAAGGATATGGGGAAAATATCATATTAGACACAAATTAAAAAAGTGTACTGAATTATATTTTTAAAATACTCTGAAAAAAAAGATGTTTTGTTTGTTTTGTCGGTATTCTGAAACTCTTCCATTTGAGACAGGTTTACGATGTAGAAAGTTTCTGCTTTTACAGTAACTGTTAATATCTTTTATGATGGAGCCACTAATAAGTGATGAACAATCCCTTTCAGACAGGTTTTCAGCAAACTTAATTGTATGACAATACTTATCAGGACCCTGTTATGCTTCTTTTTAAGGCAGGTTATTGTTAAAGATAATTACCATTTTAATACTTTACTATAGTGTAGATTGGTACACAGTGGACCACATTTGCAGTTTACATTTTTTTTTCTTTAATGAAAAGTCCATTCTGCCTAAAAATATTGTTGAATATCCTTTAAGCCTTTTCACATGTCTCAGAATTTTTTCAGAACATAGTTTAAAAAATATATATATACCTTCATAAAATGGACCAGTGTGATCCAGAAGCTGGATAAGCGGGTACATACATGGTCCTCTATTAAGCATTATTTGAATTAAAATTACAATAGTTTTTTTTTTATTGATTTAAGTCTTTTTTATTTACCGCTATATCTCCAAAGTAACATAATAATGCAATTTTTTCAAGTAAAATTTTCAAACAAAACATTTACAAAACAAAAAATTATCAAAAAGAGTATTAAATTTCTTTTAATTACAACAGATTGCTACAGGAGCAATTGAAATAAGTGAAATTATTAAATAAAATATAGTCATTATCACGAAAACTTGAAAATTAAACTCCAAAATACATATGAGCCTGAAATTTTCCTGAAATGATTTTGGATATTGGGATGATTTTACGATACGAGCGATACAAACAACAGATTAGTACCCATAAACTTTTTATTCCATTTTTTATGTTACGTCTAAAATAATTAATGAAACTTTAGAACGTGCTAGAATATGTGTTAGTAATAAATGGTTACAGTCAATATGATACTTGTATTGTTTTAAAAGTCAATAAATAGAAACCAAAATATTTCTTACAATGATACACAATCATTTTTCTTTGTTTATTTTACAGATAAATAATTATTTTAAAACGGTATTTATTTGTGGAGAATAAGTAATTAATAAATATTTTGAAAATTCTGCATTACAGTAACAGGGTAGATTGTGGTCCACATTGCTTCATGTTGAAGTTCTATACATTCTCATAAAATTATTATTTAAAGCTTTCTTTTTAGCATATTAATTTTAATATTAAATAAAAACAAGTATCTTACCTTTATAAAAGAAAACCAGTTTTTCTTAATTTATCTATAACATTTAATTAATAATAAAGAAAAGTACAATGGTGAAAATTTCCTTTTTTATAAGCTCAAAAAACCAGCCAGGGTAAAATGAATCATACTGAGCTAAAAATGTGTTTTAAAGGCTATGAATAATCAATTCATACAATTCATTCAATATTCAACATTATTTTTGAAAAATAAGTTATTTTTTTAATGACAAGCTTAAGGCTCAACAGACATTTATGGGTGATGGATTTTATAACATTAGTAAAAGAGGGATGTTTTTTATTTATTAATATACCATTTATGTAAAAAAAAAAGGGAAAAAACTACCTGCAAAATGTATATTTTTCATATAAAAATGCATTATTAAAAACTGTGCAACACAGTAAATATACAAATTTGCAATTATTTATATTAGCATCTAGTATGCAATATATTTATGAGCAGGGGTATAATAATATGAGTGCTAGTGGGCAGTTTTTCACCAATAAATTTTATTCCTTATTTTTCACATAAATTTTTAGCAAAAAAATTAATAAAATTCAATTGAAAAAAAAATTTAATGATAAAGACTGCCTGCTGCCTAGTTTTTTACACCTATACAGTCAAAGATCGATATTCCGCGAACTCATAATCCACAATTGTTGCATACTTTATCTTTCCAGATACATAGACTTGCATACGAAAAGATAATTAGCATCACACAGTTTAGTATAAAACGTCTACTCATTAAAATTTCATAATACAGTCAAAGATCCATAATCTGCAATTTTCTATAATTCGTGTTACTTTACGAATGTAAACAATGAAATAAACACTTTAAAAAATTTACAAATTAGTGATCCAAAAATGAGGTTTTAAACAAATAAAAAAAATATTGAAAAAAGGAATCATAATACAACATCAAAATTTTTTTAATTTAACTCTTTTATTTTATTAACAGTAAAAAAACTGTATTATGGAACATATATAATTATTTTTATTTAATATATTAATTTTTTAATAAAATAACTTTAAAAAGACATTTTTTGATACATGAAATCTAATGATCAATTTATTATTCTGTTTATCTTTTCATATTATACTGATTATGGACTAAAGTGCAGTCTAGGAATAATAAAATGACGTATAATCCATAATACTCTATAATCCACAGAACATTTGGCCCCAACTTGTGTGGATTATAGAACTTAGACTGTATTTATGAGTATGTCAAAGTGCTTTTAAACTTTCCAAGTTTTTTGTAGGACTTGAAAGTTTTTTATTTCATCTTTTGCATACATCCATACTAAGTTTAGAAAACGATTGCAGCATTCTTCTGATATATATATATATTTTTTTTGTAACATTAACACTTTGCTCCAATAAAGAAAATGAGATTTTTAATGAATTTATTTAATACAGTAATTATTGTACCTACTATACAGGGTTTGAAAAAATCCCGGGGTTTTTTGAAAAAACCCATCCCACTGAGCCCACTAGTCTAAAACCCGGGTTTTATCAAGTTTTTTTTTAAAACACTTTAAATTTCTAATTTTCATATACAAAATAGCCAAATTCTTCATGTATCAGTGAAACCTGGGGATATAATTTTGCATTAAGAATGAATTAACAAAATGTATATATTAAAAAATCAAATTAATTTAAAAGGTAGATTTGTGTCTGATACGACTAGTTTCTTGCATTAAGGATATATTAAGACAGCTATAAATGGATTTTTTGAGTTAACAAAGAAAGTTCAGAATGTTTGAAAAAAAAAATACTTTATACTAAATACAATTTGAAGTAATTACAAAAATATATAAATCAAAGAAAATGAAAATGACACTTTGCTTTTACAAAAATTGATTACTAGAAAAAATTTTATGAATGAAATTATGATTAAAATACTATATTAATACTAATTCTAAATCAGAATTAGTAAGTACTTTTTATTCTAACTAATTAATAGAATAAACCAAATAATTTTTGATAGCTACTTCAATAAATTAGGATTCCAAGGATATGTGATATTTTGTTCTGAGCTTTGACTGTATAACATAACATAGAATGGGTATATATATATATATATATATATATATATATAGGGTCATTTATTTCATAACTCCTGATCCCATTGAGATCCCACTCTAAAAATTTCAGAATTTAAAGCTTATAATATTACAACAAACATACAATTTTTTCAAAATTTTTAAAAATAACTATCTAAAAAAATTTCAAATTTAAATTTTAAAAATTTAAAATTTTTATTTTAACTATACATAGTCGACTTGCATATCAAATTAAACCTTATAAACTCCTCTTTGAAATGAGTGGTCATAAAATTTTCTATGTTTGATAGAACTTGAGAAATTCAAAATTGAAAATATTTATGCAAGTCAAAAAATGATGATTTTTCAAAATTTAAATAATTAATTGGATAAAAATTTAAAGCGATAAAAAAATATATATATATGCTCTAATATATATCATCATAGAGAATAATCCCAAGCAGTTTCATTGAAATCGGAAAGGGTCAGGTTGAGTCATCGGTCGATTTGGCATGGAATGACCCTATATATATATATATATATATAATTTAATGGGAAAAAGTTTGTTTTTGAGTTTATGATACATAAAAAATAAATTTACAATTATTTCTTTTAAAATTTTTCATTGGGAGAATAAAGACTTTTTTCCCCTTGTGGTGGCAAGAGAAACTTTACAAGTGGGGCATTGTTATTAAGAAATATATCTTAATGACAGTATTAAGATCTTAAAAACGATATTAAGAAATTACCTTACGTAATTTAAAGTTGAAATTTTGCAAAAACCCAGTTGGATTTTTGAGTTGGGCAAAATCATAACAACCCTGCTTTAAGTTAAATATGCTAAATTTATATAGTTTCTTTCATTAATTTCAAATAAGAAATTAGTCGAAAACTTTTTTCCCCTTCTTACAGCTAGTTTAATTTTGGGGCATTTTATCAATGCTTAGAAATCTCTTTTAAATCTGGTTCTTTTGAAATTTATTTAAATTGGTACCGTATTTTCGGGCGTAAGCGCCGCGGCGCATACGAGTTTAAAAGTTAAAATTATGCTTACTGCGGCGCTTCTGCCGGGGCGGCAGATGCGACATATTTTTCCCCCTTGAAATGATATTCATGACAGAGGTGATTCTGATTGGAATTTTTCTGAAAATTGTGAAAAGTCAATCATCAGGAAGAAAATGCGAAGCATAAAAAATATCGCAAATTTCGACAAATGATAGCCTAATTTCTGTCAATCATTCACAGAAAAAACAAGAATTTTATCAAAGGATCGGGAGAAAAATAAGCGACTTTTACCAAAGGTTCGCGGGAAAAGCGCGAATATGTAAAAAGAAGAAAATGTGTACGTCATGAAAGGATCACTTGAAAACCTACAATTTTATTATCGTAAAATCCCGTTAATCCGCCCTTCCCATTCAAACGCTAGTTCCCACTATAAAAAAAACGCTAATTTCGCCAAAGAATCACGAAAAATAACCGCAAATTTATTGAAAGGATCGCAAAGAAATCGTGAATTTCGCCGAAGTATCACTAAAAAACCCACCTTTCGACGAAAGATTGCAGTAAAAACGCAAAATATGTCAAAAAATCTCTAAAAAAACAAATTATGTCAAAAGATCGCGGAAAAATCGTGAATTTCTCAAAGGAGCGCCAAAAAGAATTGTCGAAAAAATTGTTAGAAAAAACACAAATATGTCGTATCTATAAATAAAGGGAAAAAAACGTAAATTCAGTCGCCGAAAAAAGGCGAAATTAGAAAAAAAAACGCGAAATCTATTAAAAATTCTGGAAAAAACGAACATTTCATCAAAGATTCATGATTCATTCATTTTATCATAATTCATATAGTTCTCAAAGGCGAATGAGAACGGGAAAATCATGATGAAATGAATGGATCATGAATCTTTGATGAAATGTGTTCTTTTTTTCGAGATTTTTTAATAGATTTCATTCTTTTTATGCTTTTTTTTACAAATTTTTCCTTTATTCTGCGCTTTTTCGACAGAATTTTCGTTTTTTTTTTTTTTTTAAACCGCAATTTTTTTCAAGTATTGCTTAAAGTATCAATATTCATGTTTCATTAAAACATTCATGATTCATCTCTTGCTCATCCCCGTAAAAAACGCAAATTTTGTCATGTATCGCGAAAAAACTGCAAATTTGTCAAATATCGCGATAAAACCCTGCAAATATCGTCCTATATCGCAATAAAACCCTGCAAATTTCGTCAAATATCGCGATAAAACCCTGCAAACTTCGTAACAAACTATAAAAAACGTATTAAAAAATCCCGAAAAAAAGGCTGCACGAATTCAAATTTAATTTTATGATAAAAAATATACAAAATATACTAAATTTAAAATTGGATTTATGTCGCAAATGTTAAAAAACGCGAAAAAACACTGAATATAACTTAGCAGAATATAACTTATAATTCTTAACATTTTGATGTATTTTCGTAAGTGCGGCGCATACGGCGGTGCGACTCTTCTGATGAATATTTGTTTTATTTTAATGCATTTTCGGAGGTGCGGCGGTTACGGTGTGTGCGGCGCATACGCCCGAAAATACGGTATTTATCGTTGCATTGATACCTTAGTTTAAACAATGATACAGTTGTAAAATCATTAAAAATTTGTGAAAAAACCATAATGGATTTTATCATGGGTTTTTTCATGAGTGCCTGCCCAAAAAAACCCGGGTGGGTTTTTTTGGGCTGAACTCACTTGGGCGAACCCGGATACGATACTACTTACCTTACAAAAATTGATGAAGATTAAAAGCACTGTCTTTTATTTAAATGAGTTTCATTCTACTGTTTGTAAATGATCTGTATTATTAAATAGTAATTTCAAAAGTTCTAATAACTAAAAAATACACTTGTTAAATTAAAATGATATATTTAATTTATTTTGTGCATTTTTGATAAAATTTCCTTTCTTCATTTAGCCAGTGGTTGAAGATCTTTGGACTGGTGTTATGTGATCTTGAATTAAAACCTGGTGTAATTATTACTTTGGCATATAATTAATTAAATTTGTATAGATCTGATGGAATTAATTTTCTTAAGGTCGTAGCAAGAAGATATTTATTGTATCTTACAAAGTTGAAAGCTAAATGGTAAATTTATAAAAGAAAAACAGTTTCTTCCATTTCTTCCACTGCAGAAGAAACTTATTTCTTCTGTCCAGTTTTTTTCCACTGTGAAAAAAGCATGCCAACCCTGTTCTAGAGAGGCAAAAATCGCCTGTCAACATATTAAAATTTACAACCAAGGATGTAAATTTAATTTTTGTATGGTTAAGTGGATAGTTATTGTCCTTTATTAATATGAACTGAATTTTAAAAAAACTATATGCTATTTTATTATTTCTAAAACAACAAAAGGGAGTTTTTATTAATAGGGCTTTATCACATAAAAATAACGTAATATTTTTCGTGTAAAGTATTCATTTTAATTAGTAAACATTACTATACATTTATATTAATTTTGCAAAATGATGTCACTTGCTTAAAATAAATAAATAAATCTTAAAATAATAATATACACTTCAGAAATAATATTTTGCATTGATTTTAGCTTTCATTTTTGTGCTTGAAATTTAAAATTTAATAAAAAAAATGTTTCAATATTTATCTAAATGTCTATTGGATTTCATTAAGCGATTTTCTATTTTCACCCCTTGAAGGATGATGGAATATATTTTATCCCATCTAATCATTATACAAAAAAAAAAAAAAAAAATCTAAAACAGGTAATTTTTTATCATTTCGATAAGTTACTAATACATCAAATATAGATGTTAGTGAATAATAGGTAAAAAAAAAACCTGTAATTAAAATAATATAGAAGGCTTTTCCAAACTGTTGCTTACTCTTAAAAATCTTAGTATAAAATTAAATCTAAGATAAAGTCTAACCATTACAAAATTAATGAAAATTTAATGAGATCACAGGGCTCTGCTCCCCAGAAGAAATGTACTTTTATTTTTAAAAAATTACCATAATGCCCAGTTCAACCAGAATTTGAAGATATTATTGCATAACAATATGATCAATTTAATTCAACTAATTTCTGACACTTTCTATGTATTTTTTATTCTTATAAACGTTTATATTATGTGATAATTTTCAATTGCTGTTTGTATAAAGCTAAATATTATGCAAAATGTGGTAAAAAACACTGATTTGCAAACCTGACTTTGAGGCTCCTAATCTGCAGTTTTACTAGTATTTAAAAATACAGACATGGAAGAAAAAGTAAAAACACTCAACTAAATCCTCAACAAATTATCATAGAAGAAAATTATTGGTACATGGAAAATTATTGTTGGAAATGATTGTAAAGACTACTTTTTAATGATGCATATAAATTTTTTTAGGGACCATCTCCATGTTAACCAAACTTAAACTTCATATTTTTCAATGGCAATTCCCAATTTTATCAAGATATTTCAAATCTTCAATTCAAACTAGATCCATATACTAAATTTTAATTTTGAATAATAAGTTTTTGAAGTTTAAATATTCAAAATTTAGTGTTTCTAATGTTAAATTGCATGTTCATATTTTTATTAATATCTTCTGAAATTATACTCCTAAAGTGCTAATTTTTAATATACCAATAATACTAAAACACCGAAACATAAATATGTTGAATTTGTATACAGTCAAAGATCTATAATCCGCACAAGTTGAGGCCAAAGGTTGTGCGGATTATGGAATTTTGCGGATTATAGAGTATAATGGATTATGCGTCATTTTATCATTCTTAGACAGCATTTTAATTCTATAATCAGTATAATATGGAAAAATAAATATGAAATCTAGTAATTAATTTAATAAGTAATCTAAAAAAATGCATTTTTAAAGTTATTTTATTTTTTTTAAATGATATATATATATATGTATTTAAAGAACAATAATTACATATTAATAATGAGATTTATTTTTAAGGAATATTTTATGGAAGAAAGAATAAAAAAAATGAGAACAAATTATGCACAAAAAATAACCAGTACAAAGTAAAATAAATGGTAATTACTTCAGTATACTATAATGAAATAGTACTATGAATATTATTTAAGAAATCTTTTGTTTAACAAAAATAAGAGTCGAGTGCTGTTTGGCCGTGTTCAAAAGCGGCTTTTTTTGTGCGCGCGCGCTCAGAAGATTCTGCTTGGAGTAGGTGCTATCGAAGAAGAGAATTTTAAACTTATTCAATTATTGTATTATTTTTATGGTTCAGAATTGGTAAATACAAATACCATATCTCTTTATCCTTTCAAAATATGATTTTCGTAACAGAAATACATACCTGTGACCACTCAAATAAAATTAAAAGTATTCCGGAAAAGTATCACGTGACCTATTTCATGTAATTAAGCCCGATTAGCATTTAAAAAATGACAATCAACCCTGCTCAAACCTTGACGCGCGCGACGCAAAAAAAATGATGGGTGATTTGATCACGTGATTGTGCGTTTTGTGCTTATCTGTTATTGGTTGCACGTTGTTTGTTGTCAAAGTTGGTAGGTTGACTGATACAATTTAACAATTGGTGATTTAATTTTTTAAATAATTTAATTTTTATTTATTTAAAAATCATTTATCAGTTGCTTTATACTTTTCGTATTAAATAATAGAATACTGTTGATTCTATTGTTGTAATTAATAGAATGCTGCTGATAAACCAAGGTTGAGATATCCACACGGGGGACTAGCTAAGGGGGGGGGGGGGCTACCCTCCCAAAACATTGACAAATGTTGTTACACTTTGCAAATTTAAAACTTTTATGTCAAATTTAATTAAAATTTTAATAAAAACTGCAATACATTTTCTATTTTTGATAGAATTTGCAAAAGTTACAACTCTAATTGGGAATATTATTAATTTTTTTACAAATAAGAATTGTATTACATTTTCAAAGTGCTTTAACTTGGCAAAATTATAAAACGAGTTGGCGAATATAAAAATTTGACTTGACAATATTAAGGTTTTCTCCCCCACCAATAAAAAGTCTTAGCGATGGCCCTGTATCCACATATTACAAGACTGATTTGTAATCTACAATACTGGATTGATTTCAATGGAATTTGCATTGTTAGTTAGATAATTTTTCAGAAGAAGTTTTAGTATGTATATATTTCTTATTTAATGATTATATATTTTAATACCGTGTGGATAACAGGCCAAAATATGTCATAAAATATGAAAAACAAACGATATCCGAAATTATGTTAGTATAAGCAAAACACTTATTTATACTTTTAATAGAAAAATTATAAACATTCTAATCATACTTTATTCATTATAAAACTAGAAGGCAAACTCCAAATATTTCACTTCTTTAAAATATATGTATGCAGATATTCTTAATTTAAAAAAATGTATATCTTTTACATTTTGCTTTTTTAATATTTTCCATTTTGATTTTAACACCGTAAAATATCCACGCATGCATTATATTTGCATCCTAATCTCAATAAAAAATTACTTCTAAAATTTTCAAAAAAAAAAAAAAAAAAAAAAAAAAAAAAAAAAGAACATTAATAATTATTTTATGCGTAACGGATATTTTCGCAGAAAACATTTTTTTTCATTTTCTTAATATACATATAAATCACTTTGGAACGATATTAATATCGTTCTAATTATCCTTTTAATATTCTAAATTTGGAATATTAAAACTTTCTCCGCAAAAATCTCATTTTCTCATATTTAAATAAGTATTTTATTATTATAATAGAAATACATGTGCTTCTGTATTATTAATATAAAATTTACCTTTAATAAAAATGTCTTATTTATTAATAAAAAGCAACCAAAAAAAAAACACAAACCAACTTTTGGCCCGCGCAGGTATCGAACCCGTATCGTCTGGGTTCAAGCTCAGCATCCCCAGCATCCTGACCGTTCGGCCAGCCAGCTCACTTTCATTTGTAACAGATTATCTTTATAATTGGCACTACAAGTAATTACATCCTTGATCTGTTCTCCATCTGTTACTGAGCGAACAGTTACAGTAATTGGTGGCACAGTAGCGAGGACTGAACGCACATCCCACCAAGTATAAGTATTCACTCCAAGTATAAGTATGTCCGTGGCTCCTAGCGTGCGCGTGCAGCGCGCGTAACAGCTGAACACGGCCTTTGTTTCAAAACCTGAAATGAATGAATCATGAATCTTTGATGAAATGTGCGTTTTTTTCGAGATTTTTTAATTGATTTCATGCTTGTTTTGGCTTTTTTTTTTTACAAATTTCTCCTTTTTTCTGCGTTTTTTCAACAGATTTTACGTTTAAAAAAAAAAACAAATTTTTTCAAGTATCAAAATTCATGATTCATACATTTCATCATAATTCATTCCTGTAAATTTTGTTGAACGAACGCTTAAAAATCTCGTATAAGCGCCCCTCTCTAACTATTATACGATTTTTCATCACGTTTTGGGGGGCGGATTAACGGTATTTTACGGTATAATATTTAGTTCTCAGCTGGTGCTGTGTTTACTGTTATTCTCCTGAACTTGCACAAACTGAAATAGCTACGTGATTAACAGTTGTCAATTCGAACCTTCAGTAAGATTAGGCACGTTTGGTAATACAGTTTAGTTTTTTACTGTCGATAAAATAAAAGAGTAAATTAAAAAAAATACATGTTTTATTATGATTTTTATTACATTTTTTATTATTTGTTAAAAAAAAATCATTTTTGGATCACGGATTTGTAATTTTTTTTTAACTGTTTATTTCATTGTTTACATTCGTAAAGTAACGCGGATTATGGGTCCGCGGATTATAGATCCTCGACTGTATTTTATAATTTTATGATATAAGTTATGAAATTAATATTCGAAAAAATTATGAATTTCAACCTACAATTTTTTGAAGGATTTAGATTTATTAAGATCTGCTATATGAAACTCCTAAATTACAAATTTTTTCTCCAAATAGTTTTCAAATTATGCTATAAAACAGCAAAATGATGGTTAAAAGGGCGATAGAAGTGACTAGATATGTTGAAATTTATTATGCTATCCTGAAATAGCAGTTTTCAATGATTACTTCATTGGTGCCTAATATCTCTTGATCAAAAAATGGGCTCTCTTAGTCAACAATCGAGTACTGAATTTCAATATTTGGATACAATTCCTAAAATATGCTTGTTATTAAATAATTTCTTGGAAAGTTATTGTACAAATTTTGCTAAAATTTAATTTTACGCTAATAGAAAGGTGTAAAGCTCATTTATGCAATCAGAATAAGGTATTTCTATGGAGAACAACGTTAGATTTCGTTTTAATAAGTAGATGAGCTTGTAAGAAAATTTTATGTACATAATTTAAAAACAGACTTTATTTCTTATCGTTTGGTATCAGTAGCTTTCCTCAATGATAATTTGTTGATGAGTTAGTAAGGGGGTTTATTTTGTTTTCGATGACTATACAAATGAACAGTAAAAAATATTTTTTAAAAATATTATTTTAATTGAACAATTAATGTCCAACTTTTTGAACAGTGCTTAAATTCCATTCATGAACCTTGATTTATTTCATTAAAATTGAATTTTATGTTATCTGTTTTCATAATTACTCTACATTTTGGATGTTCGACTTTCTTTTTATTTTTATCCTTTTTTGTTGTTGTTGTTGATCAATTTCCTCTGCGTTTTTTATATTTTGTTATTATTACATATAACACTTTTTTTTTAAAAATCAATCTTCTCTTTTTAAACTACATTTAGAAAAAATATGTAAATTAAATTGTTTTACAATGTTAAAAGTACATTTCCTACAGTTATAAATATTTTTTCAACATTTTATTATAAAATATAAAGTATTGGACATTTACTAAAGTTAATACAAAAGTAGAAAATGTGTCAGTACTTCTAGGTTATCCCATAGACCAATTTCGCCAAATTATACAAATCGCCAAACTAATAGCCAAATTATACATGTTGACATAATTTTTATTTTAAATTATGAAAAAACAAATAATTAGTAGAATATTAATAAAAAGTCGAAATAAAAATCACTTAATGACATTTTAAACACGTGAATCGCATTTAATGTCATTGAATGTGACATTCACGATCATCCATTATTGGCATTTAATCTTATAATTTAGCGATAATTTTTTGGTCGACGGGAAAACCCAGAAGTACCAATGTGCCTGTCATACAATATTTGAACTAAGCCTAAACATACTTCAAATTTCTCCTACTAAGAAAACAAGTTATACTAAACAGAATTCTAAAATTTATTCTTTCTTTTTGCGTAGATCATATCTTTAAATGTTTCTGTACGAGTTTGAACCAAAATTATCAGTTTTCACCAGTTAATAATCATTAACAAATCATAATATTTTTATTTCAAAATGCTGAATTTTTAGAAGATAAATAAGCAAATGAAATATAACTTACCAATACCTTACTTTAGTAAAGAGGATAGGTCACTACATTCTAAAAACACTTTTTCATTATATTAGGTCATTATATTTGAAAAATTAACAGTCTGTTAAAACGTCTTGATAAAAACTATATGGTAGACTCTGTATATCGCCAAATTCTTCGCCAGTTGTTGGCGATGTATTTAGGGTTATAGGATTTGATCACATGACATTATTATTATTTATATTTACAAATAGTTACGCTATGGAGCTGTGTGTTTTCTAAATGAGAATAAGATATGAATTTTGTTTTGAAACTAACTATCTTCGTTTATGTTTTCATTGTATAAATTTATAACTTTTCCCTCTAAATTTTAATTAATATTTAATAAAGTAAAATCATAAAAAGAAATACAACTTTTTTTTATATGTTATATTTTGCTCTTTATGTTTCTGACTGATTATTTTATACAAAATTGGTCATATATTATTTTATAAATGCTTTAAAAATAAAAATATATATATGTCACGAACTAAATGAAAGGGTTTCAAATATTAGTATTTTTTAATACCTTTATAAAAATTACTTCTAATATTCTATTTGAAAGTATATGTTTTTTATGTTTAATTTATTCTCTTTCGTTTTTTTTCCCCCGCTGTGCTATGATTTTGCTGAATGGAGCATGTTAAATTTTATGTATTTTATTTTGTTTATTTATGTATGTTTTTCGATTTTACAATTTTCCTTAGTTTATGCAAAAAGGATTATTTAACCGAAATTTAAAAAAGGAATTTTAAACCTCCAAAACACATTTTCAATTCATTGTTCATTAATGTATAGTCCTTAAAAAATATTTAAATAAGTCAACACTTAGTCATTCATTGATTAAAATAATTTTACTAGCATTAATATGTAGACTAATTTTAGAATTCAATGTATAACTTTTAAAAAATAATTATTTTCTATTTTATTGCATATCTTGTATAAACAGCAGAATGTAATGTCATAATATAAAGTGCTCTGATC
This sequence comes from Maratus speculifer, assembly GCA_964019185.1. Taxonomy (NCBI): domain Eukaryota; kingdom Metazoa; phylum Arthropoda; class Arachnida; order Araneae; family Salticidae; genus Maratus; species Maratus speculifer. Next base: position 30,771,712 of record CAXHSM010001376.1, read on the forward strand.
CCCAACGATATCTATATTTTAATATTCTTGAGCTAGTAAGTAATCGTAAGCTAGTTAAATAACGTAATTTTATAAATAACTGAAATCAATCATTGAAACAAAATATATTGTCAAATGGTCCTCATGGAATACAAGGTAGCAACAAATTATATTTTGTTAAAGTATAATTTTGTTATATATAGGGGAGACTCAGGAGACATAATCTCTTTTTCAGTTTTTTAATTTTTATCTTGGAAAAAACTAAATATTTTTAAAATGTTTTCAGTTATTATTAAAGACTCCTGTGTCTTTCGTATTGCAGTTTTTTTTTTTTTTTCAAAAAATTTTTTTTTGAAATAAAGATAAATTATTCTCTAAAAAATGAAAAAAGGATCTAGTGTCCCCAATTGTAGGGAGACTTGATCCTCTTCCAAGAGTGACTTAATTATTAAAGCAGAAGCATTAAATTGAATAAATTAAGTAGCAGAAATCAAATTTATTGTTGACTAACAGAAAAAACTACATTCGATGAAAATTCCTGTTTTCGATATGAATTATTGTTATTGCGGAAATAAATGATAAGAAACGTTATTAGTGCTTGAAAAATCAAACATAAATATTAAAATTGTTGCAGCTTGAAAAATGCCACCAAGTGGATGGATTAAGTTATCTTTTGACAATGTGTCATCAGTGTCCACAACCTAAATAAATTGATCTGAACTAAGTTCTTCTTTTCTTAGAAAATTGATTTTGCATTTAGATGAGGAAATTTTCTTTTCATTTTTTTCCATGAAAAGACTTATTTATTTCATTTCTCGAAATCTCTTATTGACAAAGTCATTTTCATCAATCTACAAATTTTGTGAATCTTCAATTATTTCATCAGAATGTTCATCAAGTGAATCTGACTGAAATGGATAATGGACATGGGCAGTGGTGGGGAACTTTTCCAAATTCTTACCAGCCGAGGATTTATTTCACCAGCCTGCAAGATGCAACACACACACAGTTGAAGATAGTTATGACAAAATCGCACGCAATTACAGAGAAAATTCCTATTACTACAATGCATTTTCATAATTCTTTTTTCTATAATATTAAGAAATATACATAATAGACGTAAGATTAATATTAGATAGAACTTAGTACCATATTTACACTGTAATAATTTGGAAAGTTAAAATATCTAGATTAAAAATGTGTTTCTGATAATGTGCCTATTGCCTTGCTGTTTTTCAAAAACTAAAAATGCACTCGCCTTGTGAGAAAATCCACTCGCCCCTGGCGAGCAAAATGATGTATTTCCCCACCCCTGGACATGGGCTTTACAACTGTTTTCATTTTCTAAAGGTTTGGGATTTTCATTTTTAGTATTTTTACTTTTCTTTCTTGAGATGAAATGAGTTTTTCTTGATTCCCTGTTTTTATTCAGTTAGCAATCTTGTGTTTCTTCTTTAATCTGTCTTTCAGTCTGTGTGCTAGTCAAAATTTTTGAAGATCCTATTTTCTTTTCTATATATTCTCTTATTTTTAGTAATGAAACTTTAGAAAAGGCTTGTATTTTTACCGGTGTCACTATGTTTGGTTAATTGTTATTGTATTATTTCTTGTTGGAGTTATAGGTTGATCTGTGATGAAAGATATAAAAAAATTCTCTTCAGAAAAAAATATTCTTGTTTAAAGGATATATGCGAGTGATTTTAAATAAATTTATTGTGTTAGTTGGCAGTGTGACTTTGCGATAAATAATTCCAATTAATTCAGCAATTCGATGAATTATTGTTCTTTAAACAGGATGATCCAGTCTTGAGTAGCTATATTAAAATAACTTCTAAGTGATCCATATACTATGTTTTACACAGAGACTGCAATATATGCGAAATGTGCTGTGTATTGTTAACAAAATTATTCAGTTATCTTTGGTATAATTCAAACTGTCAATATTTATATGGCTTTATTATCCTTTATTGACTAACACTTTACTGTTTTGATTATATTTTACATTATTTATGAAGTGCTGTAAAAATTTAAAGAAGTTGGGTGCATTCATCTACTATATGCTTACAAAACACCATATGCAGTCACATATTAACTTTATATCTTCGTCAATCACCTATAATCAAGGTAACCAAATTCTAACCCATACTGATATTATCTAAATATAGCAATGAAGATAGGAGGTTAAAAAAATATTGCATTAAGCTTAACTTTGGGGACACTTGATCCCCAGGATCAAATCTTTCCATACGGCAGGAATCATATGTCCCCAATGTGCATTTGTGGGGAAAAAGAGTTCCTAAAACAAAAGTAAAGGAACTATTGGATTAAAATAACAGAATTTAAGTTGTAAGGAAGTTAGTAAATTATATCAATAAAGTTAAGTACAGTAGACTCCCTCAAATCCGCACAGCTTGGGACCAGAGGTTGCGCGGATTTTAGAATTTTGCAGATTTCTGGTCATTGCTTTCTGATCATTTACATTTTTTAAACAGTAATTTGAGTGCAATTAATAGTGCAGTTGGAACTATAATGAATGCTTACAATGTAATAAAATATTAAAATAAGTAATAAACTAGAATAATAAAAATTCAGATAATTTTTAAAATGATTAAAATACTAATAGCAAAGGTCAAGTTAATAATCAATAGTATATGATTAAATATTCATTATAAAGATTAAATGCATTTTTCCAAAATTATTCAGTGCAACTTGCCTCATAAAAGTACATTACTAATTCACATCAAAATCATAAAATAAAGATTTTTTTTCAAGTTTAGCCAGGCTTAATAACCAAAAAATCTTGATTAATGCATAAATATATTTGGTAAGAAGCTTGTGATTACCAGTGATATCTGTAATATCTTGAATTTTTTTCTAAAAAACATTTATTCTTCCTTCGTGAAAAAAACATGAATAAAGTATTATTAATAAAATTACAAATTAAAAAAAATTTGGAATTGATACAAAACTAAAAAAAAATCAAATTTTGTCCCAATATCCGAAATGAAAGTTTCATTGTTTACATCCATAAAATATGTGCGGATTTTAGAGAGTTGCGGATTTCTGGTTTGCGGATTTGAGGGAGTCTACTGTAATTTATTTATATTTAGCAAAAAATATGAAACACAAACTGCATACTAAAAAAGAAGTTTGATTGTAAGAAAACAAATTTCTTTCTTACAACAAAAATAATAACTGCCGAATGAAATTCTGTTGGCAGAACTATTGATAAGGAATCACTTTATTTAGTGTTTCCAATAGCAGAGACTTGCCTTTTTTCTCTGGTTTTAGACCTAAGGATCAACTCTCCCAAATCTCTCATTCATTTTCAGAAATAAAAAATTTCTTTTATATTTAACACTATCATGTATGTATGTACATTTCTTATTTCTTCTATACTTCTTTCTGGGCAAAATAATATAGATGTTACAGGACAAACTAGATTGGACTAGGCCAAACTGGTCTATCCTAATGCCCATCGGATAAACTAGTTTTTCCTAGGCCAAACCAGTTTATCCTAACACCCATCGGATAAACTAGTTTTTCTTAGGTCAAACTAGTCTATCCTAAGGTCCACTGGACAAACTAGATTTTCCTAGGCCAAACTAGTTTGGCCTAACTCTTATAGGATAAACTAGTTTCGACTGCTGTTTATTGGTCTGAACTAATTTATCCTAGGCCAATTCAATTTGGCGCGATTTTATTGCATTTAGTGACCGCCTCAATGCCAACATTCTTGTCTGTCCTAGGCTGATCTTGTTTATCCTAGGCCAATGTAGTTTTACGTATTTTTAGCTGACGGGCGTCAAAGCCAGAGAAATAATGAGCTCACATACTCTGTATGTATGTATGTATGTGCGTGCATACGCATGTACATAACGCGATAACTCTTGATAGAGATATCCGATTTGGTTCAAATTTTGGATCTAGGTTCATTCTGATAAGGTACTTTTCTGATTAATTTTGGGAATTCATTGGATAGGAATAAAGGGTAATGGGAATAAATATATATGTACGTATGTATGTGCGTAACGTGATAACTCTCGATAGAAATAATGTAATTTGACATGTTTTTAACTCATAAGGCTACCAAATCCTGAGAACTAATATGCCCGTAGGTTCTGTATCTATGTAAGTACATAACGCAATTATTCTTGATAGAAATAATCGGTTTGCATCAAACTTTCAATATAGGAGCTTTTTTGATTACTTTTATAGGTCATTGGAGAAGAATAAGTGTGGGGGGGGGGGAACGAGAGGCTGATTCACCCCTTCCCTTAATTTAAATAAATGGGTTTCCATGCATTATTAGCATATTTTATTCAAATTTTAGATATAGGAACATTCTCTTGAGGGGCCTCCATGATTAGTTGTGAGTGTTCATTGTTTAAGTATAGAGGAAGGGGGGATAGGAGTAACGCCCCATAATTTATGTAAATGCTTTTTTCACGCAGAATTTACTGATTTGCTTCAAATTTTAAAAATAAATTCATTCTGGTAAAGGGCTTTCCTAATTAGTTTTGGGGATTAATTGAATAAAAACATCGAGAATAACGGGGAGGGGGGTCCCGCCTAATTTTGGCAAAAGTGTTTTTCATGCAGAATTAACAGATTTGCTGCAAATCTTGGATTTGTTCATTCTAATGAAGCGCTTCACTGACAAATTTTCATGGTTCTTCGGTGAAATATAAGGGGGAAACTTACAATTTATTTCTTTCCTTAAATTAGATAAATTGGTTATAATACAGAATTGTCCAATCTGCTTAAAGTTTTGGATATGAATTCATTTGATCAGGCGCTTCTTTAATTAATTTCAGTTTTTCTTTTGTTTCAGTATAATGGGGTAGTGGCCGTTTTATCGCCTTCCTTAAATTAGATAAATAGGTTTTTATGCAAATTTTCCGATTTGCCGTAAATTTTGTATACAGTTTTTTAAGGCGAATCCCTGAATTGTTTTGAGGGTTTAATGATTAAGTATAAAGGGAGAAATGGAAGATTACCCTCCTTAAATCAGATGAATTGTTTTTTGAGCAGAATTATCTGATTTGCTTGAAATTTTGGCTAATTGTTTAATTTTATAAAGCGTATCTGATCTGTGATTAGTTTTGGGGGTTCAGTGGTTAAGTATAGTTGGGGGAAAGAGGAAAAGTTATCCAACTTACTTTATTTTTCGAGGGTGTTATTCTTTAAAAAAATAAATCTGTAATACACGATAAGTGTAAACAGCCTGTGAATGCAAAGCCATCACTTTAATTGGGCAATATTCTTTTTAATATTGATCCAGACTACTGCTCCATAGCTAACCTTGTGCAAAGTGGTTTTGTTATCACCCTTATATAATGTATTTTATTCGAAGGGTTGTAGAATACTGTCGGAGGTTTGCACCGGCCAGAATTTCCAGGCCAGGGCCCCGCCTAACCGGGCCGCCAGGCCTCTAAATTATGTTGTGTTACCTACATTGCCCTTCCTTTTAGAGTTGAGGATTTTTATTGTTTAAGTCTAAAATTTAGACTTAAACAATAAACATCTACAACTAATCACGGAGGCGCCTTGTCACAATGATCCTATATTTAAAATGAAAATTGATAGTTCTGCATGATAAATCCATTTCTCTAAATTAAAGGTGGGGGATTAGCCTCCCGTTTGTCCCCCTTTATTCCTACCCAATGAATTCCCAAAATTAATCAGAAAAGTACCTTATCAGAATTAACCTACATCCAAAATTTGAACCAAATCGGATATCTCTATCAAGAGTTATTGTGTTACGTACATACATACATACAGAACCTGTGAGCCCATTATTTCTCTGGCTTTGACGCCCGTCAGCTAAAAACACATAAAACTACATTGGCTTAGGATAAACTAGATCAGCCTAGGACAAACAAGAATGTTGGCGTTGAGGCAGTCATTGAATTTAATAAAATCACACCAAATTGAATTGGCCTAGCTTAAACTAGTTCAGACCAATAAACAGCAGTCTAAACTAGTTTATCCTATAAAAAGTTAGGCCAAACTAGTTTGGCCTAGGAAAATCTAGTTTGTCCAATGAGCCTTAGGATAGACTAGTTTGGCCTAGGAAAAACTAGTTTATCCAATGTGTGTTAGGATAGACCGGTTTGGCCTAAAATCGGGGTTGGCCTGTAACATAGCAAAGATGTTTTCCATAAAAAAATTTTTAATTTTTTTTTTTAATATGCAGGTATTTATGCCCGTAATATGTTATATGTACGCACTCTGCCATGAAATTGGGAATAATGATATATAGAAAAATTATTAAACAAAAATGTGTAACTAAGAATTATTTTAAAATACAAAGTATATAATAAATAATAGACATTATTGTAAGTCCAATCTAAAATTATTTAAAAATGCATGACTATAAAGTACTGAAAGTAAGATCCCTTCCAAACATGAATCTTTCTCTCCTTCATATATTTTGCAAACTATAAATCCTGGGAAATTTATAAATGCCAAATATATCCCTTCACGCTCCTAATTTTATCTGTCTATTTCACGAAAGCTCTAATTATAAGCATATCTTAAAATTGCTAGAATTTCTTGTCTGTTAACAGGGGTTTTCTATGTTATTACTTTCAGTATTGTATGGTAAATCTATACTAATAAAATCTGTGCACCTCTGTCTGCTTGAAGCCGATTAAACTTTGCAACGCGGGCGAGTTGGAAGTCGCGAGAGGTGTCTTTCGATTGGAAAAATTCCGGGGAAGTCATTTCGGGCATTTTCGAGACCGTGGGACCAAAATTAAAAAAGTTATGAATTAAAAACCCCTTGGGAATCGGAACAAAAAATGTCTCAAATCCCAAACGGAGCTCTGAGGCAGAACACTGCGCCACCTTGCGGTGAAGAACCTGAACTTTTCCCCTTTGGCTAAAAGAAGAAGCAGTCAAAAACCTCTTTTTCTCCCTTTTTTGCGTGTTTTTTCTTAAACCATCATGCAGACAGTTTTTAAAGTAGAAAAAAACTGATTACATATTCAGAATCTGCGTAAAAATCTGCTTCTGATGAACTAAAAAATACGAAAAAATGTCTTATGGGCGCTTAGTGCCCACCGTGCAAAACCAAATATTTTTAACGGGACTATGGGCGCGAAGCGACCATAGCTCCGATCCACAATCTTTTTTTTTTCAAGTGCACGTGGCCCACCATGCGAAATCACATATTTTTAACGGGACCATGGCTCTTTAATTTACTTTTTTTTTGTGCTTGAGGATTCGAACACCAAGAATTTCTTATTAAATGAATTTTTTTGCTTATTATATACTGCTTAATACCGAGGTTCGTTTGGAAAAAGTGGCCCAGCTAGCGGGCGTAGCTCGCTAGTATAAATAATAAATATTGAAATTGTTTAATGTAAATTGATACTACCAAGTCTAAAATTATTTATTCATAATATAGAAATATAAATTTATATAAATATTTAAAAACACATAATTATATAAATATATCATATAAATTGTATAATACTTTGTAAAGGAAAAGGGTTTCTTATTTATGAACAAATTAATGTATTAAGTGTAATTTAATCAATATTAATCTTTATACTTCTAATATGGAGATAAATCAAATTGATCCACACATTTAAAATTCAGCTTGTAGGGAGAAGGAGTTGTTGATAGTAATCTAAAAGTTGGTAATTATTTGAACCACTAGTTAATGCTATTAATCTTTTTAATAAATGAAATCATAATGCATAGCTGCCAACCTTTGTTTAAGTTTTTTAAAGAGGAGAAAAATACATGTATTGAACCATAAAATGTGTTTAATATAATTATATGGTGTGTCTTATTTTTTGTGTGATATTTCTTAGTTTTCTCTTATTAATTCAAATTTCTGATTCAAGCCTTTTTTTTTTTTTTTTTTAATAATTTAGGTTAGTAGATTTGATTTACCCTGATAATAGAAATAATAGCTATGCTGGATATGGCTTATTTAAACACCATTTACTTGACATTTACAGCATTTAGTACTGTTACAATATATAAAATGAAATAACATAAAATTGTGTTAGATTTAGTAGATAAAGCAATTCAAAAGAGATGAGAATATAATAAACAATAAGAAAAAAGAGCATAAAACAAGATTATTATTTTATTTTTATTTATTTTTTTTTTTTTTTTTTACACAAGGATCACAATCCATTCTTTCACTCACGAATAAAAGAGGAAAAAGAACTGATGACTTATAAAAATGAATATCAATATTCATTCACACTCTAATTGTTTTAAAAATTTTGATCATTATAAGATCTTAACGATCTTAAGATAACAAATTTCACTAAACGATAACAGAAAAAACGCTATTTTTGTAAAAGTGCAATTAAAAAAATTCGTGAAACTGTGCGGAAAACACGCGGTTGCTTCAAAATGCAACGGAAAAACACAAATTGTCCTTCTATAGTAAAAAAAAAACTAGACTTAAAAGGAATGACTCCTGGAATGATGCTGATGTGTAAGATTTCCAGAAATAACGAATCCGGGCCGACCACTCCTTCCATGAGTTGAATAGACCAATCAGGAAAGGACTCCGTCTATACATCGAGAAGCGATTCCAACCGGGATTGCAAAACAATATCAAACAGAATCGCGAAGCGATTACGCAGGGGGACAGAGCCCCCCTATAGTTTAAAAGGACTGTAACTGCTCATTCCAATTATACAATGTTGAGGCGCTGCACCCCACTTTGCCCCCCCCCCCCAAAGGAAACTTTTTAAAATTTTATCCACAGCACTGGTGTTGCATATCTTTAGAAAGGTCTGAAACTGCCTTTTCCTATTATGGATGTCTTGTGTGTCCCCCTCTGCTCTGCCCCCCAGGGAGGGCCACATTTTTAATTTCTTTACAACACCAGTCGCGTGACACATCATTTGAGAGGTCTGCAACTGCTTATTCATATTATGGATGTCTTGTGTGTCATCCCCACTCTGACCCCCAGGGGGTACATTTTTAATTTCTTTACAACACCAGTCGTGTGACACTGACACATCATTTAAAAGGTCTGCAACTGCTTAATTCATATTATGGATGTCTTGTGTGCCATCCCCACTCTGCACCCCCCCCAGGGGGGGCACATTTTTAATTTCTTTACAACATCAGTCATGTGACACATCATTTGAAAGATCCGCAATTGCTTATTCATATTATGGATGTCTTGTGTGTCACCCCCACTCTGTCCCCCAGGGGGGCACATTTTTAATTTCTTTACAAGACCAGTCGTGTGACACATTATTTGAAAGATTTGCAACTCAGGGGTGATTCTCTTCCGAAATTTCCGAAAATTTAAGGCATCCTCTTCCGAAAATTTGAAATTGGGTTATCAGTTCCGCATAGTTGCCAACTTGTACGGTTTTGCGCGCGGAAAAACAATTACGTAGAAATGCAAATTTCGTGAAAGGATCGCCGAAATAGCATACATTTCACCAATATTTCGTGGAAATACGACAATTTCGTCAATGTTTTTGTAAACGAACATTGTCAAAAGATCGATAAAAACGCGAATTTTCTGTGCGGATCGCGAAAAAAACGGCAATTTCACCAAATATCGCAGATAAAACGCTGATTTCTTCTGAAGACCGCGGGAAAACGCCGATTTTGTCTGAAGATTGAGGATATAAAGCCGATTTCGTTAAAAGATCGCGGGAAAAGACGCCGTTTTCGATAAAAGATCGCTTAAAAATATTTTGTCAAAAGAATATTTGAAAAAAAAATATGCCGATTTCATCAAAAGATCACGGAAAACGCCGATTTCGTGAAAAGATCGTGGGAATAAAACGCCGTTTTCGAGAAAAAATCGCGTAAAAATGCAATTTTTGTCTAAATATCGTCGAAAAAACGATGATTTCACTTACAAAAACATGGAAAAACGCCGATTTCGTCAAAAGATCGCGGAAAAACCGCCGATTTCGGCAAAAGAACACAATAAATCGCCGATTTTGCTAAAGTAATGCTAATTTCATCTAAAGATAGCGGGAAAATGCCGATTTTGTCCGAAAATTGCTGGAGGGAGGAGACTCACGACTCCCCCCCCCCCGATTTCCGAAAATGCGATGCGAATTTCCGAAAAAAAATTTTCACCCAGAATCACCCCTGCTGCAACTGCTTATTCATATTATGGATATCTTGTGTGTCATCCCCCACCCTGCCTCCCCCAGGAGGGGCACATTTTTAATTTCTTTACAACACCAGTCGTGGGACACATCATTTGTAAAGTCTGCGACTGCTTATTCATACCATGGGGTATTGGCGAGCGCAGCAAGCTGGAGTAGTCTACAACTTGGAATCGCGAAGTAACGAAGTGGTGGGTTTGTGAGCGTAGCGAGCAGGGGGGCGGAGCCCCCCTAGTTGTGGAAAAAAATACTAGCATACACGCTTCGTTTCTTATAATTGACTTAATTGTTAAAGAAATATTTTGTTTGTCGAGTAATTTCACATATTATGTTTCAATTAATTATCTTAAATATAATTTTCTTTTCAGTATGAGTATTCTATTTTTTTAATTCCTATATATTCCTATTATTTTTCCTTACTATCTTGATTTTTTCCACTTTTTTTGGGGGGGGGGGAAGCAGCGGTGTCTGTGGTAGACATATCGAGATTTTGTTTAAAATAACTTTAACAATTAAAACTTTTATTTCTCTTATGTCAACTATACGTCTTTGCCAAATTGGGCATATTCACTTCGTAGTAGCAGAACCGGATTCTCTGCAATGTCGTATAATTTCAGTACCGTTAGAATGGAATCAGTAATAGGGAAAAGTGCTATGTCCGTAGAAGCAATGATGTGATCTATATCAAAACTAATAACGACAACATTCAAAATCGAGTTTATAACCAATAATCTCGCATAATCAATATTGTACTCATTAAATAATTTTATATATGCGCACAGGCAAAGGTTATACGCTAGAGTCATCAACATTCATACACTGTTAACATTGTCTCGCCCACCGCTATTATGAAAAACAGCTACTTGACTATGTTATGCAGCATTCTCATTGATCAGAATATAGAAATTCTGTAAAAGCAATGGAGTGGTTATAGAACAAAAGCTGCAAATTTTTAACAGTGTTTCTAAAATTTATGCTACTGTTTTTGAGAAACAGAGTGTGTACGGAGCTTCTTAAAAATATCAAAAGCTATACGGCATATACCTTCGTATGTCTTCCAAAACACTTCTACTCATAGACAAATTACTACATTCAAGAATTCGACAATACTAATCTGGAAGAGAGATGCACATTAACAAACACTTAGTCCAAGAGTTGACCACACAAAACCCAATGTCATCGAGGACAAGAAAAAATGCTTTGTTTTATAGAAGAGTAGTAATAGGTTTGGCATTGTGTTTGCCGTACAATCGAAAGTATGAAAATATGGAAAACTGGGTACAAGAAAACACAATGCTAACCCTACGAATGAACCACTAGTGGTATCAATTTTTGGCTTATACACCACTTCGCTTCCGTCAGATATGGATCATTAGATTTCCCAATTACTACTCTTTCATAAAATGAAGGATTTTTTTCTTGTGCTCGATGACATATTGTTTTTGTGCGGTCGACTGTTGGACTAACTGTCTTGACGATTTGTTTTTTTCCATCCCAGCTATTATGCATGTATGGCGCAATCTCTAGCAACCACTGAACGAAGAACTGAGTTTAACTGCTTACATTACATTTTTAAGATGCGCATCAGGAAACATGCAAAAAAAAAAAAAAAAAAAAAAAAGCGTGAGACAGAAGATAATTCCGCTCTGTTAACAAAGAAAAAACCGGTTTAAATAGCAGAATTCGTCTCCTGTCTCACGATTTTCGTCGCATGTCTACCTAGTATGTGGAACACCTAAAACATTTGTAAGCTTTTAATCTCGGAGTAGTCTTCATTTACATGCAATTTTTTTATTTAGACTTATATTTCATAACCTTCAGTTTCACAGTGTAACTTCCAAATATCTGATAACGCAGGAATCTGTATGTTTTCCTATGGCTTTAGGAGAGTCACTCGGACAGAGAGCTACTCTTATGCCGGACCGTCTTTAACGCCTGGAAAGAAGCGAGTCGCCCGTAACAACCAATGAAATGCTGGGAAATCTACTTAGAAAACGGTTTTTGTCGCTTGTAATTTTTACGTGTATTAGCAATTTTAGCGAGCCTTCCTTTATCTTGCGAACCTGCTTAATTTGTCTCTCTCGCTATATCAAATTTTTCCAGGCGAGAATAGCGAAATCTGGAATATAGCCATATTTTGGACAAAAGCTTTTGTACGAGCATTAGAGGTCTGCACGGGCCGGAATTTCCAGGCCCGGCCCGTAGGAAAATTATTTCGGCCCGGCCCGGCCCGTTGTAAAACTCAAAATTTCGGCCCGGCCCGTACAAAAATCAGCGAAAACAGGCCCGGCCCGTTTTGGCCCGTTACAATTTCTACGATTTCTAAAATATTCAGATTTTTATCATATAACTAAGATTCCTTTAAAGAATACTGCATACATATCTATGGAATGATTTTACAGTATATTTTACAGCAAATACACATTAACAACATCAATGATTACTTAGATTCTTAGGCTTTCAACATTCGAATAAAGATTCATTAAAAAATTAATATGGCTTAGAATAAAAGAAAAAAGAAAGAAAGCTAAAAACATCGTTAAATTTGAAGCTGTTTCATAAAAAAAATCTATAAATATATTTCTATATCATTTTATTATAGGTTTCAAATCCAAATTCATTCTTAAATTCAAAGAAGGTCCTTTCTGATACATTTCTAAATTCATTTTTTTTTCTCAGAAACGCATAAGATTAGCAGATATCTTTATTCAGAAACTACAACCCTTGGCAAAAAGTTTCTGATCACTGTTATCACGTTTATGAGTTTTGTATTTCGAAGCGTATACTTCGCGATTCAAGAGCATAGGAACGTTTTGCAATACGCCAAATAAAAGAAAGAATGTTAAAATATAAATAAAAAGTGAATTCAATATTGCAATCATATAATTTATAATTATAATGCAGGCAAAAATGTTTCCTCGTGAGAAAAAAATATCCGATCAAGATCGAAGTTGGAAAATAGTAATCGATCACTGAGGAAAAAAATTTGAAATTTGCATATTGAAGATAGATTAGAGTGCCTGCGCATGCGTATGATATATAAATCCTATTTAAAAGAAGAAATCTTCCAGTTTCGAGATCAAAAGCAGCTCTGAAATGCTGGAAAATGACTCGTGTGAAAAACCTGTCTCGCGATTTAAAAATCCGCATGATTTAATTATTAGAAGAAGTAAATTCACAATGGAAAGGGGCTGATTTATGAAATTGTGCTCAGAGTACAGTATGCGATATTTGGAATAAATATCAGTTGACTAATAGCGTGGAAAATTTATCTCGAAGTGGACGACCACGAATGTCAATACCTAGGAAGGAAAAGAAAACTTGTGAAAATATCGAAAAGAAAGCGGCGAGCAACTTCAAAACAACTTGATTCCGAATGGTCTAAGTATAACGTAAAGGCATGTGATCGCAGTACGTAATCATCTAAATGTAGCAAGATTTAAATCTTGTAAAATTAAAACAAAATCTTACATGATAAAGAAGCATAGAAAAGAGTGCCTGCAATGGCATAAAAAACATATGTACTAGCCATTTGATACATGAAATAAAGTTATTTTTAGCAATGAATTTCGCATATCTATCGGTAAAAGTGATGACTGTGGAACATTTGTTTGGAGGAGAGTTGGTGAAAAGTTCAGTGATAAGTGTATCAATAGGAAGACTAAATTTTCACCTGCATTTAAAGTTTGGAGTTGTCTTACAACACAAGGCGTCGGCAAGTTGTGTATTGTGTTATGTACAGTAAGCTTTGAAGTTTACATTGACATTTTAGTGGATTTTTTTATTCCCAGCATCGATCAATAGTTCGGAAATCAAAGTGACTTCTTATTTCAAGATGACAATTAGCTCCCCAACGCACCAAATCTATGAAGAAATGTCTGCAAAATGTAGGTAACATACCAATTCAAACCATGACGTGACCGCCCAATAATCCGGATCTTAATCCCATCGAAAATATGTGAAATATATTAAAAAGAAAAATAGATTTTCGATGAATTACAAATGCCATAGAACTTACGTAAATCTATAAGGGAATGCTGGGGTGAAGTTACTCCCAATGAGTGTAAAAATCTTAATGAGTCTAGTCCACTAACAATTTCGACTGTCATCCGAAATAAAGGTGGATTTACGAAATATATAATTACAGTGATCGGTTATTTTTTTCCAAATCAAAGCATGATCGGATAATTTTTTCTTTGGTGCCTAAATTTCAATCACAATTTTTCTGTTTATAAATTGCTGAATGGTGATTTTTCTTTATTGCATATTATTGTTCATTATATGTAACGCAAATGTATTATCGCTAATAGTCGTTTCATTTTTATGCAGTCAGAATAAATAATCTTTTCTTACAAAAGATGGTAGTGTTGATGTAATGATCGGAAACTTTTTGCCAAGGGTTGTATATAATCGAATGGCGTTATCCATTTTTTGATACAAGCAATTTAAGAATACTGCAAACAATAAAATACTGTCATAATTAGCGTTTTGAATAGAATTTCCGGAAGCAATAGCAAGGGAAGGGAGAAAAACCTGCAATCATTTCAGAAACTATTATATCTCAACAAGTATTTTATTTACCAAAAATTAAAAACGCTATTCGATTCCAAATCCCTTCAATAGTTAGGCTTATCACTTTTATACTTTTACTATTAAAAATTAAACAGAGAATGTGTCAAACTTTCGCATTATCGAGAAATTAATTTAAAAATCATCAAGAAGTATATATCCGAAGACTAAGCTAACACAAGTTCTTTATCGCTGTTAATAATTTTACAAATCATGTTTTCTGTCAATAATTAAGTCTAGTAACGGCCCAGCCAGTCTGTATGTAGAAAAATAATGCAAGCGTGATCTCGGACCGGTATGAGTCAGCTAAAAAAATATTAAAACGGGTTACACATAATGTAATTCTCCGATGCCGATACACTGTGCATTTTTATATTGATGCTGTCAAACTAGTATAGCCACATTTATACTTATTCTCGTTAAAACCATTTTTGTTGAAAATAGCTCATATTTTATCGTTTCTGCTTAAATCTTAAGAACGGCCGGCAGGCCCGAAATTTTTTTTTTATCGGCCCGGCCCGTCTGGCCCGTTCATTTTTTTTGCCGGCCCGGCCCGGCCCGTTGAAAAAACTATTCTAAATCTGCCGGCCCGGCCCGGCCCGTTAGAAAATTCGAAACGATTCCGCCGGCCCGCGGGCCGGGCCGGGCCGGGTACGGTCCACGGGCCAGGCCCGGACCCGTGCAGACCTCTAACGAGCATACGAACAGAGCGTTCTTCCGCGGTAGGAACGGGAAAGTGCCGCTCGGGACAGCGACTGAAATATATGGGAAACTGTTAAAGTAAAAGTAAAAGTTTCAAGAAGCAAAAACCGCCTGCGTTTTATCGTTTTCTAAACATTTCATTCAGTGTTGAATTCAGGAGGTGGCCCAGGGGGGACATTCGCCCCCGGAAAATTTTAAATTTTGCATTTTTAATGGTTAAAAAGTACAATTTCCCCAGAAACTCTATAATGTCCCAACCGGAGCCATTGAAGTCCCCTCGGAGAAAAGTGTCTGAATTCAACAATGATTTCATTGGTTGTTCGAGAAACGGCTTTTCCATCTTCAGATTTCCAAGCATTTGATTGGCTGTTACAGACAACATGCTTCGTTCCAGGCATGAAAGACGCTTGACACAAGAGAATCGAATCCTCAGGAACCATTGGATAACATGGAGAAGCCTGAAATTTGAAGCGACTTTGACCCCTCGTGTAATAGCACTTTTAAGGAAGAAAGAAGCCTTAATCGTCGAATTACGGAGTTTTTATTTATTTAAATTATCCATCGTAACACGATCAACGAAATACAAGGCTATTTCGGCCGGGAAATCGGAAGCCTGAACTTTGCAGAGCAGCGAAGCTCCTGCAAAAATACAGGCTTCTGTTTTGTCAATCTCATTTCGCTAACAGCGGAGAGTCTGTCTGGATCCCGGCCTTCGAGACTTTTAAAAGTCACACAGAATGGATCCTCTTTGGACAGTGATCGGAACAAAACGATGGCCGAGCCGCTTTGTTCCAATTATCATGTAAAGATGATCCACTCTGCGTAACCTTTTAAATGTCATCAAGTAGACTTGTATGTCGCTGATTCCGATTAGCTCAACTGAACGCGCCCAATTGCCACTGTACTAGCAATAACGTAATGGAATTGAAAGTCATCCTAATATTTGCCAACCCCTTTATGTCTATAATCGAACCACTTTCGCTAGGAAGCTTGTCTTTAGGTAAAATTGACGAAGAAGTATGCTCAGATTGCGTTCAGACAAACGTGTATATCCAAATTATGGCAAAGTTACTCTGCCCATTAAGTGGAGAAGATGACGAGGATCATGTGGTTCCAATTATGAACCGTTCACTTAAGTGCGGAAGGAGACCAGAAACAGTAAGCAGTTTTTTATTTATTTATTTATTGAACAACATACATCTGACTTGTGTGCTCGATATGAAGCCCGCTTGTAAGTCATCGTCAATATACAGGGACGAGATAGCACAAGAAAAATTTTACAATACAAGAGATATATAACCAGGTGCTCCACACAAAGAATGCGTGCAATGGAGCCAGTGGGATTTGAACCCACAACCTCCTACGCTCGAAGGCGATTGGCGGCGTGGTGCTTTGACCATTCAGCCACGTAGGCCCGTAAAAAGTGTCCTCGATGGGGAACAAGGATGATGGAATGGGTTGAGATAGCGCCAACTTTGTTCTGCGGGCATTGAGTGGGGAAGGAACCCTCTCCTTTCAGGCATTTGTCGTTTTAACAGCTTTCTATAAATAATGGTAAAAAATTAAATAAAAGTTCAGAATATTAAAATTTATAATAAATGTGTGGGGACTCATAACAATATTTGGACCCAGTTTGCTGGGTTACTGTTCGTATTTGGCTTCCTGTTTAGTCAATGGGAAGCAAATTTGGCCGCTTTTGACTGCCAATTTTGTGGGTGTCTTAATTCGCGTCCACGCACACCTGCAAAAGATGCGCATTGGATGGGACCAATCTCTCTCTTCAGGAGATTGTCTAATTTGAAGTTTATTCTTTAGCAACAATGAAGTGCGCATGCAGAGCCGTCCCCAGCGAAGGCGAGGCCATGTGCGAGAATTTTTGCGAGGCCTTTTCCTTCTAGAAGCTTTTATCAAATCGGAACAGGTTGACATTAATTTTTGGAATTTCACTCATCTGAATAAACTCTATCCGTCCCACGTTCCTGTTTATCTCTCAGACTTCGATATCTGAAATTGTATAAGTTAGAGACTTGAAATTTTGCATATTTATAGCTGAATACCACGGCAAATCATAAAATTTTGAAAAAAGTCTTATATTACTTTAACCAAATGGATTAATTTAATATCATTTCTGCGATTTAGATTTTAAAAAAGAACCTCTTGAATTAATGCCAATGAGTCTGCAGTCAGGAAAAGAGATGGCACAGGGAGGGTAAGCATAGAGCTGTTGATGAGTCGAGACCTGCAGGGTGACGACTAGAGGATTTTTCTTTTCTTTTTTTTTAAGAAAATTTATTCCCCATATTCTGTAAAAATGTCGCAACACGTTAACAAAACTATTAAAGCATAACAGAGGCTCCAGATTGAAGATGGACTAGACGACTACAAACAATAATTTCTGCTTTCGAATGTCCGCGCCTATCATTTTATTTATTTAAAGGTTTTACATTTTATAAATAGCCATTTTTAAATATTTAAATTTAATCGTAAACTAAGTAATGTGCAGCAATTTTTTTTGAAAATTTTAGATTCTTGTAAAATTGAATGGAAACTTTTTTTACCCAAACGCGAGGCCTTTTCATGCACGAGGCCCTGTGCGACCGCACCTGTCGCACACCCCTAAGGACGGCTCTGTGCGCATGACGGATACTGACCGTGGATAGAAGGGAGTGCCTGATTACAAAATCTCGCCAGCTATAGTTCCTGTAGGAAAAATTGGCTTTTCAAGGACATACGTCCTCTCTTTATTTTCCCTTCGATACCGCAGCTACTAACATAAGATAAAAGCAGAGGCCTGACGAGCGAAGGGATAATGAAAAGAAAAGTTTGCTCTTGAAAAGCCAATTTTTCTTAAAGGGATTTTAACGGGGCAACTTTCTTCTTACTTCATGTTGCGTACGAAGCACAGAGTTAAATGTCTGTTTTCATTGTGAATTTAAATAGCTTCCAGCTATTTGGAATCCCTTGTTTGTGCTTCTCAGTACTCGAGTGATGAGACTCTTTTCTTGGTGGCACGGCGTTTAGTGCTGATTGGCTTCAGCATTTATTTCGTCTGCAGCCGCCCCCTTTTTACATCATGTGGCATGTGTTGGCTTAATTTGAGTCTAACTACGGGCTTGAGTTTTGATCTTGTACCACCTTCATTCATGCCTATTGTCTAGAGGAGCTACCTCAAACTGTCCGTTACGCATATAGGTCTTTAAGTAGAGTGCTAATGGCATTAAGTAGTGGGACTTCACCCATAGTACATCAGCTGTGGGTATATCGATTTTGGAGGGTATATATACCTGCGGAGGCGTGATTGTTCACTGCTGCCATTTGTGGGCAAAGTCGATTGGTACCCGAGGGTCTTATTCACTTTCTTCAATGCGTAATGTCAAAGATACGATATTGTATCCAAATCTGTCTGGAGATCCGATTTGTTCCACTCTGCTTGTTTATGCAGAATACCTCTCGTACTTTGTACCCAAGGAATTAGGCTATATCCCCTGTATGCGTAACGCCAGTAACATATTGTATGCGGAACACAGAATTAGTGCTTTTATAGTCTTTGTTGTTCATGGTGAACTCGAACTGGCTTCGGCTAATATGGACACGTCACTTTGCGTACCATCCTGGTTGCAGACATCTTTCTGATTATCGGATTCGCCAAAATATTCCGTGGGTAATAAATTACCATGCCTCATCAGGGTCTTCGAATTTCGATGTCATCTGTTGTGCACCGTAAAAAATTTGACCCTTTTGCTGCATCGTCACTCCATCGCTTTTATAGGAAACGATTACTTCGATGTATTATGGAGCATTCTCATTGGTCAAAACTGAGATACTGTATAAAAGCGATGGAGTGACGATGCAGCAAAAGGGACAATTTTTTTTACAGCGTGCTAGGCCTTGTGTTATCCCTTTTCAACTATTTCATTTAATGGGATTGCTATCGTGATAGCTGGATTTAACAGGTGCTTTTGGGGATGAAATTGATCGCTAGCGCTAAGCAATATCACTGGCACTAGATCTCCTGAAAGTGCTCTTTCACGAGGAGCCACAGTCGCTTCAAATTTCAGGGGTCTCTCTATTATTCTATCTCCTATGATCTCGCTGCCTCCCCCTCGGAGCGACAGCTGGGTCCCATAGGCGGTTATCCCTGTTATCCCATGACTCCAAGGGAGTCGCTTGAAAAGCCAGCGATTCTTTTGTGCCGGAGCGTCTTTGAAGCCTGGAATGAAACCTATGGCCTGTAACAGCCAATCAAATGCTTGGAAATCTGAAGATGGAAAAGTTGTTTCTCAAATAGCCAATGAAGTGCTTGAAATTTTTACGTGTAATAGCACTTTGAAAGTACTGTTACGCGAAGAGTCAAAGTCGCTTCAAATTCCTGCTCCCAGTTTTAACTGTTTTCATACCTTTATTTGTTGGACAAGCACAATGTCGAACCTACAAGTGAACCCCTAGTGGTATTAATTTTTGGCTTATGAGCCACTTCACTTCCGGCAGACATGGATCATTAGGTTCCCCTATTATTATTCTTTCATAAAATGAAGGTTGTTTTCTTGTAATTGATGACATAGGTTTTTATGCTATCGGCTCTTGTACTATTAGAAATGAACGGAAGTTATTTTTAATTTATTTAACACCAATATATTGTTAGATACTGTAATTAACGCTTTATGTTTACTTTTTAAAGGAATAAATTCGATGGCAGTACAGTCTAAAAAGATGTAATATTGTCATGCATTATAAAGCATTACAGATATATGCGATTTTCGCAATGTAGCAGGGGTCTCTGAAATGTAGAAAGTTTGTTTTTAATATTTACTTTTTGTAGTGACTTGCGAACATTCTTTTTAAAAAAAATGTGTAGTTTGTATCCTAAATTATACGGGTTCAAATATTTTATGAATTGCATTTTTAAATAAAATATTTTCATTTCTTTAAAAGTATGCTATTCACTTATATATTAGTACTAGATGGCTTCGCCTGTCACCGGGCCACTCCCTTTATCCGGGCCTTTAATTTATTTGTAAATCTAGAAAAGGGTCCCTGCTGTTTACGGTACGTATAGCAAGCGTGCTGCGTACGCACTGCCAAATAATTACATCGGGTTCGGTGAATACATATTAAATCTAGCGAAAAACGAACCTCGAACTGATCCTCACTGCATACGATACCGTGCTGGTCTACTCTGCAAGGTCATGTAAAATAAAATTTTTAATCGGGGGCTTTGAATTCACATTAAATTTCGAAACGAAGGAGCCTCAAACCGGGTTCCCGCTGCCCTTGGCACCGTATAGTAGGCGTGTCGCGTACGCTCTGCAAAATTCTTCAATTCCACTGCTCAGAGCTTTCTAACGTTAATCATATATTTGGTCTCAGTAAATTTTAGAAAAGTTGCCACGGGAGACAACGGAGGTGCATTGCAATTATAAGCTGTTACAGGCCTTTAAAATTGTATATTATATGAGGAGTATCGGTTAAATTTATAAAAAGTGCCCTAGTGGGACAAAAAGGGAAGGAGCACCGAAGGCGCATATCATGATTAAATGGTCACAAGCCTTTCCAATGATATATTACATGACTGACGTCGGCAAAATTTAGAAAAGTCTTCCTTTCGGGGTGCAAGGAACGGGATGTACATAATGTGATTAAACGGTCACAGGCCTTTCCAACGATTTATCACATACGAGACCACAGGAAAATTAAGAAAAATTGGCCCCTGGGTCGGCAAAGTAGAGATGAGCGACATAATATGATTAAATGACTTTCCAACAATTTAGTACATAAGAGGTGCCGGCAAAATTTAGAAACATGCCAGTGGGGATACGGAGGAGCATAACATGAATAAGTGGTCACAGGTTTTTCAAACGATATATTATATAAAGACCATTGGCTAAATTTAGAAAACTGCTCACTCTCAGAAGAACAAGTGGGGGAGAAACACTGGAGGTGCATATCATTGTTAACCGGTCACAAACATTTCCATTGATATATCACATGAGGGATATCGACAAAATTCAGAAGTCTGCCCCCGCGGGCAAAGGCGGGAGAGGTACTGGATGAATATAACCTGATTAAGTGAACACAGGTCTTCCAAGGGCAGATCACATGAGTGGTCTCAGGAAAGTTTAGAAAAGTTGCCGCCTGGGACGGTAAAGTGGGGAGAGGGACATAACATGATTAAGTGGTCCAACAATTTATTACATGAGGAGTGCTGGCAAAATTTAGAAAAATGCTCAGGGGTATAAAGGGGGGTGCATAACATTAATAAGCGGTCATAGGTCTTTTGAACGATATATTACATGAGGGACATTTGCTAAATTAAGAAAAGAACACACTGCGCTTAGAGAGACAAAGGTGGGGAGGAGCACTGGAGATCCATATCATGATTTTGCGATCACAGGCCTTTTCAATGATATATCACAAGAGGGATGTCGACAAGATTCAGAAGTCTGGAAGGCAAAAGGGGGAGGGAACCGAGAGTGCAAAACATGATTAAATTGTCACAGATCTTTCCAACGACATATCACGTGAGTGGTCTAAGGAAAATTTACAAAAATTGCCACCTGTGGCGCAAATTGAGAGAAGGGACATAACATGATTAAGTGGTTACAGCCTTTCCAACAATTTATTACATGAGGAGTGTCGGCAAAATTTAGAAAAATGCCAGGGGGACAACGGATGTGCATAACATAAATACACGTTCACAGGCCTTTCAAACGATATATTATAAGAGGGGCACTGGCTAAAATTGGAAAGGTTTTTCACAGATGGACAAAAGAGAGAGGAGCACTGGAGGTGCATATCATAATTAAGCGATCAAAGGCCTTTCCAATAATACATCACATGAGGAGTGTCGACAAAATTCAAGTTTTCCGACCAAGGGGAAAAGAGAGGCACCGAATGTGCATAGCATGATTAAGCAGTCACAGGCCTTTTAAACGATATATTACATGAGGAACACTGGCTAAATTTAGAAAAGTGTCTGCTCCCGGAGAGACAAAGAGGGAGGGAGGAGCACTGTAGGTGAATAGCATGATTAAGCGGTCAAAGGCCTTTCCAAAGATATATAACACGTGGGATATCGAGAAAAATCAGAAAGTCTTCCCCCTGGGGAGCCAAAGTGAGGGAAACCGAATATGCATATGATTAAGCGGTCACAGGTCTTTCCAACGACATATCACATGAGTAGCGTCAGGAAAATTTAGAAAAGGTGCCCCCTGGGACAGCAAAGTGGGAGGAGGGACATAACACGATTAAGTGGTCACAACTTTTCCAACAATTTATTACATGGGGGATGTTGCAAAATTTAGGATATTGCCCCCGGCTGCAACTGAGGTGCATAACATGAATAAGTGGTCACAGTCCTTTTAAATAATACATTACATTATGGGCATCGGCTAAATTTAGAAAAGTGCTCATTCCTGGAGGGAAGAAAGGCCGTGGAGCACCGTAGGTGCATGTGGTGGTCACAGGTTTTATCAATGATATACAACATGAAGGACATCAGCAAAATTTAGTAAAGTCCATCCACAGAGGGCAAAAGAGGGTGGAAGGGCACGAGATGTGCATAACATGATTAAGTGGTCACTGGCCTTTCCAACTCTCTATCACATGAGGGGTTTTGAAAAGCTTGAAAATCCCTCTCCCCTAGTGGGTTCTCTCTTTTTCCCCTTTAACAAACTCCTAATTCATCTTAACCCTGCTCCTTGAAATTGTTATATTTAATAAATAATATTTAACTAAGGGATCGGACAAAAAAACACATCTGAACTGAATTTATTCTGTGAAATGCAGCAGTTTTGCAAATTTCTTCACCTCTCCATTCCGCTCCAAATCTAATTCATACGACTTATTTAACATTTGTAGATGTGTTTATAAAACTAGGGGGCTCCGCCCCCCCCCCTGCTCGCTACGCTTGCAAACCCCCCCGCGTAATCGCTTAGCGATTCCAAGATGTAGGCTATCCCTGCTTGCTGCGCTCGCCAATACCCCATGGTATGAATAAGCAGTTACAGATCTTTCAATTGATGTGTCACACGACTGGTGTTGTAAAGAAATTAAAAATGTGGACCCTCTGCAGAGTGGGGGATGACACACAAAACATCCATAATATGAATAAGCAGTTGCAGACCTTTCAAATGGTGTGTCACATGACTGGTGTTGTAAAGATATTAAAAATGTGCCCCCCATGGGGGGGGCGGTGACACACAAGACATCCATAATATGAATAAGCAGTTGCAGACCTTTCAAATGATGTGTCACATGACTGGTGTTGTGAAGAAATTAAAAATGTGCCCCCCTGGGGGGGCAGAGTGGGGGGGGAGACACATAGGACATCCATAATATGAATAAGCAGTTGCAGACCTTTCAAATGATGTGTCACATGACTGGTGTTGTGAAGAAATTAAAAATGTGCCCCACCTGGGGGGGGGGCAGAGTGGGGAGTGACACACAAAACATCCATAATATGAATAAGCAATTGCAGACCTGTCAAATGATGTGTCACATGACTGGTGTTGTGAAGAAATTAAAAATGTGTCCCCCTCCCCCTCGGGGGCAGAGCAGAGAGGGACACACAAGACATCCATAATAGGAAAAGGCAGTTTCAGACCTTTCTAAAGATATGCAACACGAGTGCTGTGGATAAAAATTTAAAAAGTTCCCCTTTGGGGGGGGGGGGGCAAAGTGGGGTGCGGCGCCCCAAACATGCATAATTGGAATGAGCAGTTACAGTTCTTTTAAACTATAGGGGGGCTCTGCCCCCCTGCTTGCCAAGCTATTTTTTTTTTTTGAGAGCTAAGAAAATTTATCATCATTAAGTATTATTTAAGTTAGAAATATGATTATTGCAACTTCTGGTTATGAATATGCTCATAGGTTTATCTTAATTATTTATATTGTACATATAATTTCGTATTTTTCATTGTGAAGAATTCTTCAATTATGTTTACTTTTTGAGCACGCACTGAATAGCTAGGGCTACGCGTTGTCATTGTGTTTAAATTATATTCTTTCATTTGTTTTCTAATATATGTTTGACGGCGGTCTGGGGCCATTTCTCTGGCTTTTCTGTCTTAGTCCATGTTGGACTTTTAGCATAGTTATTTCACCCTGCTAGGTGGGGCTTGTTGAGCTTAAGCCATTTGGTAGGCCTCCCCACCTAGCTGAAACTGAAACTGAAACTGCTTGCCAACCCCCAGCGTAATCGCTTTGTGATTCCGTTCGGTATTGCTTTGCAATCCCGGTTGGAATTGCTTCACGATGCATAGACGGAGCCCTTTCGTCTATTCGACTCATGGAAGGAGTGGTCCACCCTGATTCGTTATTTCCAGAAATCTTACACATCAGCATCATTCCAGGAGTCATTCCTTTTAAGGCTAGTTTTTTTTTTACTATAGAAGGATATTTGAAATTTTTAAATTGATTAGTTCTTTGGTTTTAACGATGTCACGAATTAAAAACAATTTTCCGATCTTTACATAAAAAATGAACTCAAAATTTGTACTACTTCTACTTGCTGTTTCCTGCGTTGATTTTTCGATTCTGTTAGTCCTAGTAAGTTAGACAGCACAAAACCTCAGGTATCAAACACAAGAGAATAAATAAAAAAAAGGATATTGCCCAGTTAAACTGATGGCATTGAGTTCACAAGCTATGCATACTAATTGTATATTGCAGCCTTGTATTTTCAAGTGTTAATGCCTTTCGAAAAACAAATTAAGAGGGGAATAGCTCCCCCCATTTCGTCTTTTTATACTTAATGAACCCTCTTAATTAATCAGGGAAATGCTTTATCATATAAAAAAACCTACATCCAAAATTTTGAGCAAATTGGATAATTCGTCATAAAAACCCATTTATATAATTTAAGAGGAGTTCTCCTCCACTTTTATACTTAACCATTAAACTTCCAAAATTATTCAGAGATTAGCCTTATCAGAAAGAACCTACATCCAAAATTTAAAGCGAATTGAATTATT
This sequence comes from Maratus speculifer, assembly GCA_964019185.1. Lineage (NCBI taxonomy): Eukaryota > Metazoa > Arthropoda > Arachnida > Araneae > Salticidae > Maratus > Maratus speculifer. Next base: position 30,797,054 of record CAXHSM010001376.1, read on the forward strand.
CTACACAAAAACCCATTTATCAAAATTAAGAAAGGATAATTGCTCATAGCCCCCTTTATACTTGACAAAAGTCTGAAGAAATTTCTAAATTTTTAGAAATCATTGCATCTAGTGAGTGATGGGGTGACATCCTTATGAAAATCGATATACATCTGGACATCCCCCGTTATTTTTATTTCACGATCTAACAACTCTTTAAATAATACTGGAAGAGGAATGTCTTCTTCATTACCTTCTTACACACGACATCTGATTAACTTGGATGAAACCAACATGCCATGCCAAACGCCGTAAACGTTTTAAAAAACTACGAATAAAATGTGGATTGAAAGATAGAGAACGCACAGGAAGAAATCTCTCCTTCACTGATTCTGTCATCCATAATGTGTGGGGTTTTTTAATGAGGTAAATGATTGAAAAAAGTTTCTCCTTTATGTCAATTGGTACTTAAGACACTTTTGAGAAGAGTCTGGCTAAAATCTTTTCTTACCGCTTAACTTATGCGCTTATAAGATGGATTATAAAAAATGGACAAATTTCCTAAACCGTCGGGATATCCGGAGTTGAAAATTATTCAACGACATAAAATCCAGAGTTTATTTACATTAAAATCGTATACAGAAAATCGGGACTTTGAAAAACTGACGTGGTAAGTGGAATGACGTGAAAACTAGGTGTCGGGATAACGAGGTCTGACTGTATATCAAACAATGTTGAATTCAGCAGATAGCCAAAGGATAAGAATCTTCCACAGATGCACACTAGAAAATTATTTGTATTTGGTAGTAGACTTAAAATACAAATTTCAACACTTATATTTCATTAATTCAACACAGTTTTTCTAATTGGTACAAATCCCAGTCTAAGGCTGCATGCACACACTTGCTCTGCCAGACTTTCACTGAATTCTACAAAATCTTTCATGTAGGATAATTGTGCAGTTTATTCACAATAGAATGAGATGAAATGAACAATGGATCAAATGATAAGGAGCTCAATCTAACTTGAGGCAAAAGTTCCTGCTTTACAAGACATCAGCCCTCTTCCCATAAAAGTCGTTAAAGATAAAAAATACCATGTCGACACAATAAAGACAGTTTGTCTGTAACTTAAAATTGAAAAGTAAAAGTCCTTGTTTGTGTTAAATAAAGTGTAATTATATATAAGACATTCACTAAGAATTCCAATACTTGTGATTTAATCTATTGATTGTTTCAGATAGCAGACCAGATGCCATTATCAAAGGGATCAGGAACATAGTGGAAATGGAATTTTAAAAGAAACTTGTATACCCTGTGTTATGCCTCAAATAATACTTTAGTCTACATTCAAAACTTGACGTTTTTGATTTCAGCATATACTCTTTGCCTATGATCTGTACCTTCTGGTGTTTTTACGACTACAATTCTGAAAAGGATATCTGATTGAATTATGTCCATCACACTTATCCAGATAGCTGAGATGGCAATGCATTAACAGCTTAAGAGGCCAGGCGTTCAGTCAGGCAAAGTGTTGAACATATGCGAGGATTCTTTTAAAAAATTCTGTTTCAACTTCAATTTCTTTAAGCAGTTATTATTCTTGTGTAGGATAGTGATATTGATCACTTGATAGAGTCATTTTTTACTTTCTTCTATTTTTACAAGAATGTATAGAATTCATGAAAATTTTCAACTTCTATAGTTTTCGATGGACTTACATGTTTTAACAAAGCTCCTGAACATGATTTGATGAGTTTTAGAAAATGTTTGTGTGTCACTCTATGAGTGTGTATGGGACAAAAATTTTTTAGGTACTCTATCTCACAAATGCATGGAATTTGATAACACTTTAGATTCAGTTAGACCATGATATAAACTGGAAATGATTAGTTTTGGCGTATATCGCTCAACAAGTGATGCTGCAATACTGTATTATTCTTATTTTCCACAATAGCTCTATTCATAAAAATTTTAGATTCAGTTAGTCCTTGATATAATTTGATGCAAATCGGCCAAGAGATGGCGCTGCTATGCCGAATTATTCAGGATTATTGCAATAGCTCTATCTCAAGAACTAATGCACGTATTTTCATCAAACTTCAGATTCAGTTAATATCAGATAAAAATTGATTTTGATTAGTTTTTGGTGTACATCATCCAATAAGTAGTGCTGTTATGCAGAATTTTTTAAGATTTCTAAAATAGCTCAATCTCAGAAACTAATGCAAGGGTTTCATCAAACTTCAGATTGAATTAGAAGTTGACAGAAGCTCTTTTTGACTAGATTTTGGTGTAAATCACCTAATCTGTGTTACTACTATGCTGCATTTTTCAGGAAGTATAAAATCCTTCTCATGTGTTGAATATTAACATGAGATTATCAATGTGTGACTCAAGAGTTCCATGAAGCTAAGGTCCTGAGCTCAAATGTTGACTTGGATATTTTTTATACCATGGTTTAAACTAACTCGTTTCTGTCTCTGTCTCAAAAAAAAAAAAAAAAAAAAAGCTTGTTTTATAAAAAATCGAGTGACTTTCTCTTTTTTCTTTATAATTTATGTGTTTCAGATTATTGGGTGTTAATAATTTCTACTTTCAGCACTTTATTTCAACAATAAGCATTAGATATAGTGGGTTAAGATAACTTCTTTTATGTATAGGATTAAAATCAGCATGCAGGGCCTGATTACGGCTATGCCCCCCCCCCCCTTCTGTCTATCATTAGAATTTTGTTTTTGTGAATAATTGGAAGTGGCTAGTACTAAACTTCATATGTATTGCATGTATGTATAAATTTTGTATTCGGTGCAGTTCACAATTGTATACAGGGTAAAAAAAAATATAGTCACAACTTTAAGAAAAAAAAGGACTTGCAGGATAGTTGTCGAAAAAAAAAAAGATAGATTGGTTGATTGAAGTATCTCTTTTCAAGTTGTTTTTTTGCTTATCTATGTACGTTATAAGATGGGTAAAAGAAATTGTTACAAATTGGTCATAGTTAATGGTTTTAACTTACCACACTACAAGGAAAACATTAATAAAGATTTTTTTTGAAAATAATAGAATATTAAGTTGTTAAAATAAAACTTTAAAGCTTGAAAATATATGAATTTTTATCCCTTTTGGCTAATTTTAATCACTTGGCATTTTTAGTGAAAATCCTAATTACTCTCATGGGGAGCTTGGGGCGATTGCCCGTCATGCCCTTGCATAAATTAGGCCCTATCAGTATGCATTGGTGAACATATCTATTGCTCTAAAGAAAAAGTTTCAAACAGGTGAATTGATCAAAGATAAAATGGATTAAAAATATTTAATATTTAATATAAAATATTTTACTTTTTAAAAAATTCAGATTATTCAATGTAATTAATAACATATCATGATGTTCTTTACGATTTTGTTCAAGCTGTAAAAGGAATTTTTCTTGATTTTGGGAGATTATATTATCTTGAAGAATTAAAATCAAAATATGAAGTCAAATAAGAAAGTATTCAAGGATCAGGTGCTATTTATAGCATTTTTTAAAAATAATAACAGTATTATTATTATTTTTTCCTTGTTAACAGTTGAATCTAATGACCAAAATGTTGACTTCAAATTGTAATTAAAAAAAAGAAAAAAAAAATTTCAAGAAGTATTTGACTGTGGAAAAGAATATTATATTTATCAAACTACATACAAATGTTTATTATTACTAATCAAAAGATTGTTCATAAAGATTTTCAGAGATTTCAGATCCTATTTTGCTTAGTTATATTACCATACTCAAAACACATTTCAAACAAGAAATTCAATCGTATTATTTAGTCACATGTTTATTACATCTAAACCACAGTTTAGATTATTGAATTATGAACAAAAAGAGAAAATGAAAAAGAATTTGAAAAAAAAAAAAAAAAAGATTCTAATAAGTTAATAACCCTTTTCTATAAAATTTGACATTAAAAAATTATATTTTCTACACACTTACTGTATGACTAATGTTGTTGAATCAGCTTACATCTTTCAAATGCAGTCAAAGATCTATAATCTGCACACCTACAATCCACTATTTTCTATAATTCACGTAATTTTATGAATGTAAACAATGAAATAAACAGTTAAAAAAATTACAAATTAGTGATCCAAAAACTTTTTTTTTTTTATTTTTAAAAAATGAGAAAACAATGAGGAAACAGTGAATTATGGGTGTGCGGATTATAGATCTTTGACTGTAGTGCGAAAGTATTTCACCTGTTTGTGACATATATAGGAATTTTTATGAACTAGTTATTCATTTGCACATTTGTTGCCCGAGTACTGGTGCTGTTAAAAGAAAATTTTCAGTTTTTTTTTCACTCATTTTGACATCTGAAATAAATTATCTCTGGAAAATTCCACAAATCTTTTATTTTGCTATGCCATGTTAAAAAAAGAAAAGACTAATAAAGTAATTTTATGCTGTTTGATTTTAAAAATATGTCTTTCTTTAAATATTTTACTTTAATAAAACAAAAAATGTAAATTTACAATTTTGTTTTTGTGGTTATGTCATATATTATTGATTGATTAATTATAAATACTTTTTAAATTAAAATCTCCAAAACAAAAATTTCATTAAGGTGAAAATTTAAACATATAGTGTCATTCTAATTTTATTTTTGCACTCATCATCACTTTTTTCTGTTTCTGCTTAATTTTTTCCATTGTCCTGGCAAAAACCAACCCTGTTTTTAAGTATATAAGCTTACCCTATAGCATAAACCGAACAACAAGAATACAAGCATTACTTAAAAACACTAATTTCCTCACATTGAAAAAAGCCAGCTTTTGTTTTTTAACTCTGTCTTTTAGAATTTTACATTCATGTTTACTCATAAAATAGTTTTCAATGTCAAAAAAAGTAGACTTTCTTACTTTTGTAAAAAGCATTCCACACCACCCAACTCTCTCCTAAATAAAATTTAAAGTTTTCTATTGCTATCCAAGCAAAAACATTCAAAATTAGCAAGAAAATAAAGAATATGCAAACTTATTAAACAAAGCTAGGTCTTATCATCCTTATTAAGACCTTCACTGAAAAGCAGCTGAACTTAGCCAATATTATGTTCTGCTTCCTGGCTGGTTTGATTAAAAGTGCCAACAATAAACCAGATTTATAAAATATGCAAGGAGGGGAAAAATAAAATCTAAATATTTTTTAGTTTTTTTATGAAGCAAAACCATCAAAGTGTTCATTACTGGCATATCCACCCTATATGTAGATATATAAGCATATGCATAAATAAATATATCTGTGTTTATATACATATAAGTGTGTTTACACACACGCATAAATATGTATGTAAATATAACACTTGAGTCCAGCTAACTGAAAAATATCAAATTGTTATTTCTAAATTTATAGCATTCTTATTATCAGCAAACGTAATTATTATTTTTTTTAAAGGCTAAGAGACATTTCAAATTAATAACGATAATAATAAAAACACTAAAAGCTATGAAACTGGTGCATTTGCAATACCTGCACAATATAACATTCACATACAATTTTATCACTATTTGATTCAATTACTTTTTTCCCATTCCATGCAGTATTCTTTAATACAAATTTTTATGAAAGAAAATAGTTAGAACAATAGTTCGTTGTCAGATTCGTAGTAAAATAGTATAGTAAGCAGTACAAAAAAGGAAAAAAATAATAAGCAATTTTAAAAACGTTAGACAAAAGATGAATGAACTCTATTCAATAATCATCAAGTTTATCTTACTTAAATGTAATTCAACTTTAGCAAAACATTTCCCGTAATGTTGATTCATCCAGCAATCATCTCGTGTAGTATAATCGAAGGAATATTGCTAATGTATATGATGAATTATAACATATATCACAAGCAATAACCTTTCAATTAAATAGGATTCATCACTTTAAGATCTTCATATTTTACTTTTGTCTTATCTGCTTCCATCTTACTTTACATTCAGTTTACGTGCGTTGTCACGTTTATTTTCTTTAATTATTAACTGCACATACAGTTTTTTCATAAGTCTTCAGTACTGTTCATATTTAAAAATATAGTAGACAAATAATAACATTTAGTACGATTTACATAAACATAATTCACAAATGCCGCCATTATTGAGTAGAAGCGGTAGCGCGATTTTCCACAGCTGGCAGGGTGTTGACTTTTCGCATTTATCGCTCTTGGCGAACTTCTTTTGGCTACGAAACGAGAGTCTACCATATAGTATTTATCAAGTCGTTCTGTTAAAAGAGTACTTCCATGCCAAATTCATATACAAGCAAAGAGACGCCATCGCATGAATGAATCACCGTGATTGGTTCTGAATTCAACAAACTTTTCTCACATCTACCCAATGTAAAACTTTTTTCAAGAATAAAGAAAAATATCCCCTTAATTAAAAAAACAACAAACAGAACGGTTTTAATGAAAAATAAATTAATTTATAACACAAAATTTTTGAATCCAGCATTTGAATTCGCCCTCTGGTGAATTATTTGACAACGTACAATCCATCATTACAGCAGCATCTTTATAAAAAGTAAAGTGGTACGGTTAAAAAAAAAATGTATGCATTAAAAAAGTTATTATGATATTAGACCTGATATTAGAAACCACAGAAAAGACAAGACACCAACATGGAACAATAAATAAAGCTATTCTTAGCTTCATGGACGCCAATGAAAGAATGAATGAATCGTGAATTACAAAATGATTCATTGTAAATAATTTAAGCATTATAATATTATTTATTAATTATCTGCTGCAATGGCGATATGATTAATACTTTTTTTAATCCCTGGTTGTAATACAGGTCACCAGACAACCATCAAATGAACACAAACTTCGCCAAAGAAACAAAGTTTAATTTTCGCAAGTCATTCCAATATTAATTTGCGGTACATTTATTACTTGAGAACATATTTAAGTATTAGATTCACAAATGCTGTGTATTTCTTTCTTTATATAAATAAATAGTTTATTTTATTTGTTAAAAATATCTATTCCAGGAAATGTATTGATTGAATCAATTCTTATTTTCGTGATTCATTCTTTGTATCGGCGTCGGTACTAGTGGACTCTTATTGTAACAGTATCTATTATTTTTAAATCTATTTATTAAACTTATCTTCTTTACTAAAATAGATTAATAATAATATATGTTTCTTTAGTTATTCTTGCTCTGGAAATGTTAGAATTTGTGATTCGATCGTATCGTATGATGACACAAAATAAGTGTCGCAACTTTCAATTTTGCTAACATTTATAATCATTTAAAATATTCGGCACACAGGTAAACTAAATGTTTGCCTAGTGGAATAGCAACTATCAGGTAAGTGGCTGACATACACTATAAGTAATGTGCACTATAATAATTATGCATTGAGTTATATTTTGATAAAGATTTTTTTTGTTAATAAAATTTCTAATTTCATGATTGTGAACATATTTTTCTTACATTCTAAAACGAATATTTTAAACTTAAAGAGAAATTTTAGAGGATTTAGAAGGAAAATTTTACTGTGATAAACAGTTTACTTTTAGAAAATCTCAAAATTAACTCTTATAAAAATAATGGGTACTTACATATTATCCGAGCAAGATCAAGTACAAATGCACCAAGGATGATGCTAGACTGATTAAATTAAACTTTAATTTTTGACAACTTAATAGCCTAACATAGCTAATAAGAGCTATAATGTAATGATAATAATACATGATATAATTTATTTATTTATCCTAATTTAAGGAGTATTTTTGGTAGTTTTATAGTTTTTATCGCTTTATTATGCTCATTTGTAATGCTTTAATTATTAATTTATTTTCCATTATTTACAATATTTAACTGTTTTATCTATATTTAATGTTGTTAAATTACTGGTTTGCATGTGATTGGCAACAATTTCTGGCAAATTATCTTCTGGTCTGAATAATTTATAAGTACTGAATAGCACGTCTGGTCCTTTTGATAACTAAGAATATTTTACAAATAAACTTTACACTAAAAAATTCCTTGCTTTGTGTTCTTTTAATGAGGAGGAATTTAAGAATTTGAAAATCCATAATTTCTATAATTTTGACTTTACATTTGAACTGTAAGTTTCATTGTTTGTTACATCTGCAATGACATATAGATTTCAGGTATTAACGGATTTGAGGAAGTCTACTGTATTTCTTACCTTTGTCACAGTCTTTTAGGTGAAGATTCACATTTGAAACTTTATGTAAAAATTTAACCATGGATACTTATCTGTGATATTAATGAATGGATCTTTCTGATATTAATGAAATATCTGACTTATTACAGACAAACCAAACAATAAGTAATATTTATACACCATGAAATGTAAGATAACAAAATGTGTTTTTATTTATTACCAAAAACAAAAGTTAGTAAGTTTACTTTATTTAGAAATAGGGATTAGCTCTTGTAGTCATAATACCTGTGCTATTGCTATTCATATTCTCATTAAGTGTGTCAATTGTGTGTTTGCTGTTTTAGTTAAGTTGAAAGTGCTTTGTTTGTGTGTTATAAACCTTTGGAAGGAATCATGCTTTAAATGATTTATTATTTTTCAATTACACTAGCCAACAAAAAAAATATTTTTGACAGTGTCCTGGTTCTAGATAGTCAATTCCTACTAATTTGGGGTTGAAAAAAATGAATATGTAATTAAAATTTTTTTATTAGCTCTTGTTTTCAAGATACAATACAGCCCAATTGAGAAAGACACACAACATCCCACACATTGATTTAAAAGCAAATTGAAGAAGAAAAAAAATCTTATGTAATAAATACAATATAATTGGTATGCTTCACTAAACAATGTTCATTTTTCAGAAAGCAATGGTTGTTTTTAGCCTATTCTTGCAAACGTTTCCTTTTGAATTGCCTCTTGTATGTCAACGCTGGAGCATCTCTTGTAACAGTCCAACAGTTATCAGCCAGTATTGACTCATCCCAACGACAGCGTTCAATTACTGAGATATCTTTGTGCAACATTCCACTGTGCTCACCACTTACAACTCTTAGGTTTCAGGGAAAAAATCAAGATGGGAGTAGAGGAAATGAAGTTTCAGAGACATTTTGCATCCAAGGTTATGGTACTTTTGTAGTAGTTCTTTCACCAACTGTTGGTAGTTCTCGGCTTTTTTGTTGCCTAGAAATCCACGTACCACACCTTCCCAGCAAGCTTCCCAAGATGCTTTCTCTTTCCCTTCCAAAACTTCATCGAAAGCAGGGTCCTTCATTATTGTGCGTATTTTAGGGACAACAAAAATTCTCTCTTTAACCTTTGATCCACTCAGTCTTGGAAATTTTGTTTTAAGGTACTGGAAAGCCTTTCCATCTTTGTTCATGGCTTTCACAAAGTTCATTAATTCCAATTTAGTGTGCAGGGGTGGAAGCAGAATGTTTGGACATTTCTATCCTCGGGATTTATAGATTTCTTGAAAGCCATTAGTCTTTTATGTAGTGAGTTATCTCGACTGTCCCACAAACACAGAAAACAGCAGTACTTAGTGTAGCCTAATTGCATGCCCAGGAGTAAAGCAATTACTTTCAAGTCCCCACAAACCTGCCATTTATGATTCTCGTATTTGATTGACTCGTGAAGTAATTTCACATTCTCATAAGTTTCCTGCATGTGATCAGAATGTTCAATGGAAATGGAAGGAATAATGTTGCCGTTGTGTAGAAAGACTGCTTTCAAACTAAGTTTTAGAGGAATCTATAAATAATCTCCACTTCCGTGGATCATAGTTATGTTCAGTGAATTCATCAAACCATTAACATCGGTATAAGCAACAACATGTTCTCAAAGATATGAAGAATTAAATTTTCTTTTCAAAGAAATGAAGAAGATTCTTGTGATGAGTCCTGTATTCTGTGATCTTGACTTTTGGTTGGATTCTACACAGAGAATGCAGTTGAGGGAAATTACAGCTATTAGGAGTACCAACTTCCGAACATTCGATTTCCCATAAAACAGACATAGTGAGATTTTTCAAGTTGGTCCCTATCTTGAAAACAAGAGCTAGTCTCAATTTTTTATGTTGATTTTCGTGTTTAGCGAGACAAAATACTTCGGAAATAACTATTTTTGAGCTCGAAACATTTTTGATGTTGGGTAGTGTTATTATTCTCTTTAATGTTTGGTTATAGAAATTTTAAACTGTTTTATTTGTTTCACATATAATTTATTTAGTTGAGAGTTTTAAAAAGATTTTACGTTTTTATTTTTGAACCTTAAAATTGCTAAAACAAACACTTAGTTTAAATCATTAATATAAATATCTATGCATTTTGTTTGTAAATTTCATTGGAATCTCTTTGCAAAGAATTTATTTCATTATTTATAAAGGCAATCATGTAAATTACAAATTAATTTTTTTTTGGTACTATGCTCTGTTATCCAGTCGGACCGATTTCTCAAATTATACAAATCACCAAACTAATAGCCAAATTTTACATATTGACCTAATTTTTATTTTGAATAATAAAAAAACAAACAATTACTAGAATATTAATAAAAATACAAAATCGAAATAAAAATCACTTAATGACATTTTAAACAAGTGTATTGTATTTACCGTAAAATACCGTTAATCCGCCCCCCCAAACGAAAAGAAAAATCGTACAATAGTTAGAGGGGGGCGCTTACACGGAATTTTTTCGTGATGGTTCAACAAAATTTACAGGAATGAATCATCATGAAATGAATGATTCGTTGAATGAATCATGAATTTTGATACTTGAAAAAATTTGTTTTTTTTTATTTAAAAACGTAAATTCTGTCGAAAAAACGCAGAATAAAGGAGAAATAAGTAAAAAAAGCCAAAACAAGCATGAAATCGATTAAAAAATCTTGAAAAAACGCACATTTCATCAAAGATTCATGATTCATTCATTTTAAAATGATTCATCCCACTCTCAATTGCCTTTGAGAATCGGGAGGGAGGGCGCTTTCTCGGGATTTTTTGAAAATTTCAAATTCTTTATAAAGTGGGGAGGGGGCGTTTGATCGGGAAGGGCGGATTAACAGGATTTTACGGTAATGTCATTGAATGTGACATTCACGATCATCCATTATTGGCATATAATCTTATATTTTGCGATAGTATTTTAATCGTCGGAATAACAGAGTAGTACCATTTTTTATAAAGATTATTGTCTTTATTTCTTGTTTAACGAAGTTATTATAGCTTATTTCTCATTTGTTAGGAGATATCAAATGTAAAGCTTCACCTAAAAGGAACTTGTTGTAGCATTCATATTTAAAATTGATAGTAAGTATTGTATTTGAAACTTTTAAAATTAGCAATTATAGTTTATAGGATATTTTCGTATTCCTCATAGAAACTTCAAGAAGAGGTTTAATCTTATGCAGTACATTAGGGTTATCATCAGTGGCGCAGCCAGAATTCAGTTCTAAGGTGGGGGGGGGTTGAGTTTCTGATAAAGGTGCTTGCCGGTTATTTGAATCACCGGTTAATAGAATTAGTATTTTTAATAAATCCAATTATAATGCATTTTTTTCCGCAGTGGTCATGTTTCATTTAAACAGAGTTTACAATAGAGTTAGAAAACATAAAAGTGGTCAGTTTTCACAGCCTGCAGATTCGGTTATTAAGGTTGGAAGCAGTTTTAACGAATGATGTCATCCAGTGTGCATGTGGTCATTTGTACAGTTCGTTAAAGAAATGCTCTACCTTTAGTGTATGTTTCTGTTTAAAAGCAAATGCTGATTTGTTCTCAAATATCCGAAGCACCCTGTATAACTCAATGAAATTAAAATACAATCAATACTTCTTTCCTACGAGGGACAGCTATGAAAGCATCCCCGAGAGCACAGCACCATTACACAATTCTACATTTACCACATAATGGAATATTTTTTTTTAAAATTTGTGTACTAATCCCCCTCCCCCCTACGGAGCAGATATATCGAAAGAAACACTGACTGTGATAATTTGTTCACTGGCAATCAGAAATCGCTTTTAATATCATTATTGTATTATTTTTTAACTTTTACAAATATTTTTACCTGAATAAGCAAAAAGCTTGATATATTCAAGAGAAAACATAAAAACAAGGCATTTCAAATTGACTGAGATCGACAAAAAGTATGTTTTTCTGCATAATTTAATAGTGTATTATTGTTTCAAACATGGAATAAAGACGGAAGGGCAGTTAAGAAACAGTTCATTTTATAATACTTAAAGTTAAAAAGCATCTGTGTGGTTGGATATCACCATTCTTTTAGCATAAGATGTCTCAGAAAACTGACTTAGTTCAAATAACCAACTTTCACTTAACTAATGCATATAATATGCCCTTTCACAGTTTTAAATAGAATTTTCGCCATTCAATTGAATCACTTTGTTGAATGGAATCTGATTCAACAAAGCGGTGGATTCTGAAATACGTAAAAAGGTTTAAATATTGAGTTTAGCTTTGATTCAAAAAAGCGGCAATTATAATGATCTTTCTTACCTCTGGGGGGGGGGGAGGGGTTTTAACCCCAACCCCACCCCCTCTGGCTGCGCCATTGGTTATCATAAATCTCTTATTCACTGGAATATGTAGAGAGTCTCACTTTTATATGAACCCAAATTATTACTCATTTATCAATTATTGTCATTCCATGGTAAATCAACCAGTGATTTAACCTGACCCTTTCAGATTTTGATAAAACTTTCTTGAATCTTTTTGCCTGGTGCCATAAATGTGAATATATGTTAATAATTTTTTATCACTTTAAAATTTCATATTACTGATTACTAAAATTTTTTAAAAAATCATCATTTTTTGGCTTGTTAATATGTTTTAGTTTTAAATTTCTCCAGTTTTATCAAATGTAGAAAAATGACCATTCAATGACAAGAGGAGTTTTATAAGATTTAAGTTGATAATCAAAATGATTATGCACACTTAAAAGAAATATATATATTTTTATTTATTTATTTAAAATTTTTTAGATAGTTTTTTTTTTTTTTTTTTGAAAAAAATGTATGTTTGTTGTAAAAATGTAAGCTAAAAATTATGAAGTTTTTAGAGTGGGATCTTAGTGGAATCAGGAATTATAAAATAAAAGCTGAAAATTACCATACAAACTATAATTGAATAAAAAAATAGATAGAATTAAATTGTTTTTTTAATTGTAGTTTTTACCTTTTATTTGATATGACTTGATTTGATTATACTTTTTATTTGATTGAGATTCCACTCTAAAAATTTTAGAATTTTAAGTGTATAGTATTAAACAAATATGCTATTTTTTCAAAATTTTTAAAAAAACACTATCTAAAAATTTTTTACACTTTAAATTAAAAAGAAATTAAATTTTATTTTTTTATTTATTCATAGTCAACTTGCATATCAAATTAAACCTTTTAAACTCCTCTTTAAAATGACTGGTCATAAAATTTTCCATGTTTAATAGAACTTGGTCAATTTAAAATCTAAAATATTTATGCAAGTGAAAAAAATGATGATTTTAAAAAGATTTCAATATTTGTAGGAAAATTTAAAGCAATAAATAAAAAAATAGAAAAATGCTCAAGTTTATATCATCATGGGAAACATCTCTGGCATATTGATTGAAATCTGAAATGGTTAGGTTGAATATTGAATTTTTTTGGTTGATTTGACATGAAATGACCCCATTACCAATATTAGAGTCATTTTTTATTAAATAACAGACTTTAAATGATTTCAATAATCTTCATGAAATGAGTTAATAATCTGCCATATATTAAATCTGTAAAACCATTTAATACAACAGTTACTCAAGGAGCAGGTTTATGTCCCATTTCATATTGTATGAATCAGTCTGACTCTCTAACTCTCTCAGCTAATGCTAATTCTGTCACCGATCATTATATTAAGATGTGACTGGCATCAGTCAATTAATAAAAAATTGTCTGCTACTTAATGTAATCTTTAAATTTAGCTCAAGCCACTGCATAATTTGCATGGGAATTCAGCTCTGATACCGCTTCATTTTCAGTGAATGCACTCAGTTGCCTCTAATCTGTACGATATTTCAGATGTAAATAAACAGTAAAAATCTTTTTTTAAGCAAGATTTTTTGCACTTTAACTATAAAGAAAAAAAAATGACTGATGTGATGAATTTATTAAGACATTTTTAATGGAAATCTGCATTCAGTAGAAGGAAATGTTTGATTGTAAAAAAACTATTAGACTGCTATTGTAATGTTTGTAAATAACTATTAGACTGCTATGTTCTGAATGAATTTGTTGGCTGCATTAAAGACAAAATTGCCTTTGAAAAGGCATTAGCTCTGGAGGATAAATATCTTAATATTAGAGAAACAAACTTTTTGTTTCTAATCAAAATATTCTGAGTCTTGAAAGGCTTCAAGATTAAATTGCAGAACATAAACTAAAAAGTGTAAAACAAAACATCATAACATTAATGTTTGATATATATATATATATTTATGTAGAAATGTTTTCTATTAATTTTGTATTATACCATTTAAATGTATTTCTGATAAACAATATAGTTTTTTTAATTTATGAAATGTATTTTCATTTACTTCTTTGTTATTTATTTACAGTTTTACATGATAACTATACTTGTTGATAAATTCCTAATAACAGAATGTAAACAAAGAATTGAGCCACAATCCGCTAAATTTTGTAATCTGCAAATCCCTTGGTTCCCACCTGTGCAGATTGAAGGGAATGTAGTGTAATTGAATATTAGCTGGAGTATGTCAAAACTTATAAATACTATGCGCCAGAATTTAACATCACATTATTGTATGTTGCACCTACATTTGATAGTTATATTGATGTATTTATAAATAACCTATTTTAACAAATAAATTTTTGAAATATATGATGAAATGTAATCTTTGAATTCTTTAACAGAAATAGATTTCTGTTAGCTCTCTATAAGTGATCCCAAAAATACAAATAATCTTACAAAATAGTTTTTGAAATATATTTAAACTAAACACATTGCAATCTATCTTGTAGTTACTAAAGTAGGATTTAACATTAGAATCTCTTGGTTTTAAATTTTCCTAATTCCTAAACTACTTGACCGAATAATTTACCTTTGTTATTTAATGGTAAAATTTAGCAAAAGATCTGAATATGAATTGAATTTTAGATGGCAGTATGGAATTTTTTTTTTTTTTTTTTTTTTTTTTTTTTAATATTCAGATGACTCCCTAACAAAAATTTACAATTGCATTAAATTATCTGGTGTTTTTACAAACAAATGACCAGGCTTGGGTTTCTGACGTCAGAAACTGGTTTTTGACATGACAAGTGTCAAAAACTGGTTTAAACCGTCAAAAACTGGCTTAAACTGTCAAAAATGTGTAATGCACTTTAAACATTTTAAGAACAAGAGAGAAACATTGAGTAATTTTTTATTTAAAATTAATTGGACTGTAATTTAATAATTACAAAAAAAATTAAATTACTTTAATTGCAATAAAACATTGTTTTTTAGAATGTTCAAACAGAAGAAAATGATTTTGTACATTTAATAATCTGGATCAATTTTACCCCACAGCATCCTATAGCACTTAACCAATTTAGCACATTTATTTACACCCAAATGGTTTATAGTGTCTTAAGCCAAAGTTACAAAATACTCTCTCACTCGATGTTGAGCTAGCAGGACTTGATAGCAGAAGCATTGCCAGTTGAACAAGTTTGGAGGCAGGCCAAATTTTCAGATGTATGACAATTTTTTTTCTTTTTTTTCCAGAAATGATAATATGCAATACAGTAAAAGTGAATTTTTAATATTACATCTAATATTGTATATTTGTGACAGATGTTTAATGTGAAATCTTACAGATCAGTGTAGTATTTGAGGTTTCTGACAAGGTTTTTGACAAGAGGTTTTAGCCATGACAGTTCAAATCACGGTTTTAACCGGATAAAACTGCACACTGTCAAAAACTTGCCAACCCTGCAAATGACTCTAATCACATTATGATGATTTGTGGTACACTTAGCAGCATATGGCCTATTGGCACAATGTCAAAAATGCAGTTGTCGCCAAATATTGGAAACTCCTTTGAAATTACTGTAGAGTCTCTAAAATCCACACTTCAAAAATCAGCAATCCTCCTAAATCTGCTTACATTTCAGAATGTAAACAATGAAATTTGTAATTAAGAAGTATTCCATATAATCTTTTTATTAAAAATAACTGCAAGCAAAAATAAAATAATTTTTAGCATAAGTTTATGGGTTTTTAAGATATTGCACAAGTAAAATGTTTTTATTCAACAGAAAATTACATACAAGAAAATGTAAAATAATAGAAATCGACGAGAAATGTAAACAAATGCATAAATGTTTTAGTAGTGGCACCATCTTTTGGATGCTAAAAAAACAGCAAATTTATTTGATATACATTTCATGCAATGCTTTAATTATTGCATGACATAAAATATAGCCTGGGTGTTTATTTATCCAAAACGAGGATAAAGATTATTCATTTAACCTTACCACAAGCTAAAGCATTGGTACTCTTTTGAATTATGCAAAAAATTTCAACTCAGTTTCACAAGATTTTTTAAAAGAAGAAATTGTTGAATGAATGAATAATAAAAATTAGGTTTTAAAATCATGTTGCAGATGAAGAAATTATTTTTGTCTATAATAAACTGAGAGTGAATGTCTGAAAAAAAATGATGAAGGTTTAGTTTTAGGTGAAAATTTTGAAGTTCTTGGAACTACAGAGTTTTATAGACCAACAGAAAATAATGATTGTTTAGAGAATTCAAAAGAAATTTCAACAAGAGAAAATGTAAGTTCCCAACCAAAGGACTATATAATAAATGTTTATAAATTTTAGCAAAACACAATTTTGGGTATTAAAATGATGATTAAAGTTGTCGTTTGCTTAAGTAGAATTATTACATGCTCTCCTTGGAAATAAAAAAAAAGTAACTTGAAAAAAAATAAATAATTCAATCCAGAATCTATAATTTATATTGTTTCGATAAATATTAATAGATTAGATATAATAATGGGATTTTAATTTCATAAGTTGGAATAAATAAGGACTGTCGTTAAATGAAAATTAATATAATGTAAGGTTAATTTTGACAATTTTTTTTTATAAGATGTATTTTTTAGCAGACTGCTGCAAAATTTTCATTTTTGATTTAATGAATCTATGCATTCATTGTTACTTAACAATTTCTTTATTTTTAATAACTTTTAAGTTAAAAAGAAAAAAATAACAATCATGTACAGTTATATTTTATTTTATTGCATGAATAACTATTAAAATGTGTCTAAATTCTAAGAATTTTGCTTTATTCTGTATATGGAAAATTTTTTTCACCTTTTTTCTTATTTTCCAGGATATTTGAGGGATGGATATTAATGCAGTATAAAGTGTCAAACCCATCCCTCTCCCCTCCTCCTTTTGTTGATAAGTTTGTATACGTACAGCCCATTACCCATAAACTCGAGAGAAAGATCAAAGATGCATGTAGGTGAAACTGGATCTATGTTTCTACTTATATGTTACATATGTATGTGTATCTGTATCTATACTCGAGTTAAGGAGGCTGGTTTTTCGGCTTCCGAATTCGGTGCAGTAGTTTAGTATAAAGTCTGTGTGCATTTGGTACATTTGTATATTTAAAATATTTCTTCAGGATATTAATATTTTTTACCTCTATTTTTGTAGACACTTCTTAGAAATGTCTCTGTTTTTCTTAGCTCTCAAAACGTTTCTGAAACATGTGCTTAATTTTATAGGAAGTGTTAAAAAGTTTGCTCATAGTTTATCAGTTTTTTACACATGAAATATTGAATGAAGCACAGATTTTAGATGTAGTTTTAGAGCTAAGAAAATAAGAGACATCTTTCAAGAAGATTAAAAAAAAAGTAATGAAGATTTTAATCTCCTGATGAGATATTTTAAATATGAACACCTCAGAAACAAAGTAAATTGTATAAGTGACAAAAATTCGGTTTGGAGTAAATTGAGTTCAAAGATATTTGATGTTAGTGTTGAACATCAATAATAACTGATTGAATTGAAATGTTGAAAACTGTCATTTGTTTTATTGTGGTTTTTGAACTCTTATTTCAATGACTGTAAAAAAGTAAAGTGATTTTTCTTTTAATTTTTAATGAACCAATATTGATAGTTATTTGGAAAAAGAAGCTGATCTCTACAACACAGCACATAATTGGAAAACAACTCATATTTCATTACCTAACAAGAAAAAAAAGCATATTTCCAGGTTGACTCTGTACTTAGTTCAATTTTTTTAATTTTGTCAGTTATATCCCTTGGATCCTCATATATAATTGCATCAAACATCCATAAATTATTTTGGACAGTTCCAAAGGTGTGTGACCAGCTCCCAAAGAAATGATAATTGTAAAATCGCCCACTTAATTGACAGTTAAATTTTAGTGCAGTTTATTAAAAAATGTCTTGTTTAATATTTTTCTTTCTGTTTTTTAGATTCATTGGTATATAAAACTTTTTTTTGCTGAAGTTCAGTAAGTCATTTACTTGGTTGAAAATGGCAATAATTTCTTCATACTGAAATTTTACAGAAGTTTCTTTTGTTGTCTAAAAAATGTTTTTAACTCAAGAAAATGTCATCGATTGCAGAAGAAAATTCTTCCTCCAGTCAACAGCACTCTGTTCCTCAAAACGGGGATAAGGAGAAATATTCTTCTATTGATAAAGGTGAAAAACTCTTTATTTGTGAAATATGTTCCAAAAGATTTTCTCGGAATGGTGACTTAAGAACCCATCTCTTGACTCATACAGGAGAGAAAACCTATGTTTGTGAAATATGCTCCAAAGGATTTTTTCGGAATGGTGAATTAAGAACCCATCTCTTGACAAATACAGGAGAGAAACCCTATGTTTGTGAAATATGTTCCAAAGGATTTTTTCGGAATGGTGAATTAAGAACCCATCTCTTGACTCATACAGGAGAAAAACCCTATGTTTGTGAAATATGCTCCAAAGGATTTTTTCGAAATGTTGAATTAAGAACCCATCTCTTGACTCATACAGGAGAGAAACCCTGTGTTTGTGAAATATGCTCTAAAGGATTTTTTCGGAATGGTGAATTAAGAACCCATCTCTTGACTCATACAGGAGAGAAACCCTATGTTTGTGAAATATGCTTCAAAGGATTTTCTCAGAATTGTAGTCTAAGGAGCCATCTCAGGACTCATACAGGAGAGAAACCTTATGTTTGTGAAATATGCTCAAAAGGATTTTCTCGGAATTGTAATTTAAGGAACCATCTCAGGACTCATACAGGAGAGAAACCCTATGTTTGTGAAACATGTTTTAAAGGATTTTATGTTCAAAGCACTTTGAGAAAACATCTCTTGTTACATACAGGACAAAAACCTTTTATGTGTGAAATATGTTCCAAAGGATTTTCACAAAATGGTCAACTAAGAACACATGTCTTGAAACATACAGGAGAAAAACCTTTTGCCTGTGAAATATGTTCCAAGAGATTTTCTCAGAAGAGTAGTCTAAGAAGGCATCTCTCGATTCATACAGGTGAATACACTGAAAAACCTTTTATTTGTGAAATATGTTCCAAAGAATTTAAGCTAAGAACCCATCTCTTGATGCATAAAGGAGAAAAACCTTTTATTTGTGAAATATGTTCCAAAGGATTTTCTCACAATGGTGAACTAAGAACCCATCTCTTGATTCATACAGGTGAAAAATATTTTGTTTGTAAAATATGTTCCGAAGCATTTTCTGATAATTGTAATCTAAGAGAACATCGTTTCTCTCATATGAAATAGACTCTTCTTGAAATTTCTTATCTTTTTATTGTCAAAATTAATAGTCCAAGAGCCGACCGCACCCAATTTTTCATGTTTTCTTGCCTTTAATTGTACGGCAAACACAATGTTAAACGTACAAGTAAACCGCTAATGATATCAATTTTTGGCTTATGCACCACGACAGACATGGATGATTAGATTCCCCTATGACTACCCTTCGATAAAATAAAGAATTTTTTCTTGTGCTCGATGACTTAGGGTTTTGTGCGGTCGGCTCTCGGACTATAAGTAAGAGCCGCGCATATGTCGTTGCTTTGACTATTATAACATCTCTTGTGTTGTAGCATGTAGTGATAAAATATAAATGTACATTTTTTTTCTGCATCCTGACAAAGTCTTCCATCTTACTTGTTTTTGATAACAAACAAATAACTCCTCACTTATTCCTCATGTTACAATAAACTTTTATCGTAAAGATTTACTATAGTTACTTCTAATTTTTTTTAGGCAGAACTTCGAAATTTACTTCCGTCTGTAGGCCGATCCGGAAGGAATTTGTTTTTTTAATTTCACTTTTACACTTTAATAACTGGTGAGTTTGGGTAGAAATCAAAATTCCTAGTGGTGAACTTTAATTAGTTTAATTGTGTTTCTGTCGTAATTAAATTTCCGCTAAATAAGGACTTATACATAGAGATAGTAGATAAAATGTAATGCTGTACAAAAGTATTGAACTCTGCTTCCATCTATTGGTATAAATTCTCTAAAGTGAAAATTCAACCAGTTATGCATTTTTGGATATACTGTGCCATCTTTGGTATTAAAAATAAAGTATGTTGTTCATAGTTCATTTACAGAGACACTCAAAAACTGTTTCATTTTATTATGATCCTTAAGGAAATTTCGTTATTGTATAACTACATAGCACCTACAGTCATCGTCTGGCCTCCCCATTTGTCCCACATATAACAGGCCAAGAACTATCCAGTCGAATGGTTTGAAACTTAATATGTATAATCGTAGCAAACTTTTGTTTATTCTTTTCAAATTCCAAGAAAATAATATTAAAACTTAAAAAGGTATTAAATAAAAGTTTTCTTCATACTTTTTCATCCTATTCTATGTCATTAATTCAATGATACTCCATCGTGGGTCATGATTCTAAGTTGCCATGGGGATCACATCACATTTAAGATGAAATCATATTATTTTCATATTAATGAATTTAATATATATAATAATAATAATATTTTTTGTATTCATGTATTTTTTACATAAGAATGCAACAGCTGTTTCACCAACTTCTGGATATTTCTAAAACTAGTTATAATACAATAGACGTCCTCTCATATGCAAAACTTTGTTCCAAGGGTTGTGCAGATGAGAGACTTTTTTGCAGATTGCAGGTCATGTCTCAGAGTTGGGTTTCTTCCGGAAGAAGCCTATTACTCCTAGGACGGTGGAAGAAACTGGAAAAAACTGGAAGAAATGGAAGAAACCACCAGAAACCAAAACAAATGCTCAAAGTTAAAGTATATTAACCATATAAAATAATTAAAGTATAATTACATGAAATCTAAAGTGAAAAATTTAATTATTATTAAAAATATTGTTTTTGCAAAGATCAGTTACTTTTTAATAACAAACTTCAGGTTCAGCAGACATTTTCAGATGATGGATTTTTACTACTGTTGAGGTTTGGATTTTTTTTTTATATTATGGATTGGGTTTTTTTATTAACCGCTCCATTTATAAAGTAAAAGAAAAAGAAACTACCTACAAATTGTTTATTTTTCACATAAAAATATATTACTTTCATATAAATGTGCAGTATTTTAAACTGTGCAACACAGTAAATAAATAAATTTGTAATTTTTTATATTTTTCATCTAGCATGAATATTTCAATGCTTATTTAAAAAGATTAGTGTTCTAAAAACACCTATTGGTATGTCAAAATGCTTTTAAATTATCCTAAAGTGTAGGACTTGAATATATATATATATATATATATATCTTCATTTTTTGCTTTCATCCAATTTAAGTTGAGAAATTGATTGCAGTATCCTATTGCTAAAAAACTTTTTTGCTATACTATGTTACATTATACTAAGAAAAACAAAGATTTTAATAACTTTTTTTAATATTAAGGATAGATCGAAACAGGTTTTTAAGGCCAAAACCGAATTTAGGTGACCTTCCTAATTTTTGGCCAAATATGATAACATCCAAAAAACATTTTAAGTAATTAAATTGTATGTTTTACAGTAATTAATGCATACATAAATATACATAATTGAAATTAATCATATGTATAGTACTTATTAATTATGTAAAACTGTTAATAATCCAAAAACTTTATTTATATTACATTTATACATAATTAATTCATCCATGACACAGAAAGTTTTTCTAATGGCACGAATTTTATTTAATTAAAAGATATTTTAGTTTTATGTATATACATCTTGATTTTTCTTCTATAATGATTTTTGTAAATGATTATTTGTAATTCTAGAACTTTCTCAAAGAATATTTGAAATTTAATGCAGTTTAAACTTAAATTTTTCTATGAGATGATTGATAAATTATGACTGATAATTATAAACAATGAAGTTCATTGCAATCCATTCATTTGAGCTGATACAGTTCAAATCAATAATTAATCTTGAAAATTTTCGAAGGAGGAACAAGATTTTTGGAATACTAAATGTTTCGATCTGATCGAATTTTCGCCCATGTTTTTGGCAAAATTTTGGGCCGAAAACGAAATCGTATTATTGATTGATCTCTATTTAATATAGTAATTATTATACATTATTCAGATTAATAAAATTGATGTAAATTAAAAGCTTTTATTTAAATGGATTTCATTCTACCATTAGTAAAGAATCTGTTATTTACTACTAGTTTCAGAAATTTAAATAATAATAAAAAAATATGTTGTTTAAATTGAAATGGATTTAACTGATTTTGTGTATTTTTGATAAAATTTCTTTTCATTTAGCCAATGATTGAAAATCTCTAAATAAGTGTTGTGTGTGATCTTGGCTAAAAAACTGATGTAATTATTAATTTAGCATATATACTTAATTAAATTTGTTTTATTCCAGTGAAATTAATTTATATTAGATTATAGGAAAAAAATATTTATTATATCTTACAAAATTGAAAATATATGGTAAATTCTTAAAGAAAAATAATTTCTTCCATTTCTTCCACTTGGAAGAAACCTATCTCTTCCGACCGGTTTTTTCCGTGGTTTTCTCCACTGTGGAAGAAACTTGCCAACCCTGTCATGTCTATTTAATTTTTGTTTACATTTAAAAACTAGTTGGATGTGCCAATCCCAAAACTTTCTTCTATCTCATACGTACAGTTTATTATTTAAAAAAAAATAGTTACTCATTTTAATGTTTTAATGATTTTAATTCAATACCATACCAACTTTGATTTTCATCTTAAATTTCTGCTTCAGTAAATTAATCGGAGTAAAAACGAATTTCCGTCTCTGCACGAGCCGATGGACAATAGAATGATAGGCAGATTTTTTTTTCAAATTTAGGGAGGACCTACTTGCCATACCAAAAAATAATCACATACAAAAAACTTAGTTCAGTTCTAAAACTAACTTCATACACTTTTATGTTGTGCAATATTGAAAATGGCATAAAATTCGCTGTTACAACGCCCCCTTCCAGCGGATTTTTTTTTTCAGATTCAGGGCGATGCAACTAGCTATAGTGATACACTTAGACAAAAAATTTCGTTCAATTCGATGCATAACTTCATGTACTTTTGGCCAGTACAATATTGAAAATGGCAAAAAAATCGCGATTGCAGCGCCCCCTTCCGACGGATTTTTTTCAAATTCAGGGAGGACCAACTAGCCATAGTCATACACTTACACAAAAAGTTTGGTTTAATTCGATGCATAACTTCATATACTTTTGGTCGGTACAATATTGAAAGTGGCACAAAAATCGCGATTGCAGCGCCCCCTTCCGGCGGAATATTTCAAAACTGAAGGAGGACCTGCTTGCCACAGCCAAAAACATTCACAAAAAATTTGGTTCAATTCTATGCATAACTTCATACACTTTTTGATGGTACAATGGCGACATACACACAGACTGATACACACACAGACACACGGACAGACAGACATTTTGTAAAAACATGTTTTTTGGAATCTCTGACCCCTAAAACGTGTAAATCCGTCGAAAACTGGAAGTCGAAAAAATTTCTATTACAATACTTTCTTCTATTGAAGATAGAAGAAAGTAAAAATCCATCTATCGTACAAAATTAGATTGTTAATTCTTTCAAATAAATAATTTCAGTATGTAAATAAAATAAAAACTATTTTTAAAATAATCAAAATTTATTTAAACATGCCATCAATTGTTAGTTGTTTTAAGACT
The DNA here is from genome assembly GCA_964019185.1 of Maratus speculifer. Lineage (NCBI taxonomy): Eukaryota > Metazoa > Arthropoda > Arachnida > Araneae > Salticidae > Maratus > Maratus speculifer. Next base: position 30,821,263 of record CAXHSM010001376.1, read on the forward strand.
ATTGCTTATATTGTCGAATTTTATCAACTATTTTATAAAATAAAGTTATTTTATAAATAAAATTTTTCATAATATAATTTTTACTTTCTTCTATCTTCAATAGAAGAAAGTATTGTAATCGAAATTTTTTTCGACTTCCTGTTTTTGGCGGATTTACATGTTTCAGGGGTCAGAGATTCCAAAAAACATGTTTTTACAAAATGTCTGTCTGTCCATGTGTCTGTGTGTGTGTCTGTCTGTGTGTATGTCGCCATTCTACTATCAAAAAGTGCATGAAGTTATGCATAGAAATGAACCAAATTTTTTGTGTATGTTTCTGGCTGTGGCAAGCAGTTCCTCCTTCCGTTTTGAAATATTTCGCCGGAAGGGGGCGCTGCAATCGCAATTTTTGTGCCATTTTCAATATTGTACCGACCAAAAGTATATGAAGTTATGCATCGAATTGAACCAAATTTTTTGTGTAAGTGTATGACTGTGGCTAGTTGGTCCTCCCTGAATTCGAAAAAAAAAAAATCCGCCAGAAGGGGGCGCTGCAATAGCGAATTTTATGCCATTTTTAATATTGCACCACATAAAAGTGTATGAAGTTAGTTCTAGAACTGAACTAAATTTTTTGTATATGATTATTTTTTGGTAAGGCAAGTAGGTCCTCCCTGAATTAAAAGAAATCTGCCTATCATTCTATTGTCTATCGTCTCGTGCAGAGACGGAAATTCGTTTTTACTCCGATTAATTGATTGAAGCAGAAATTTAAGATGAAAATCAAAGTTGGTGGGGTATTGAATTAAAATTATTAAAGCATTAAAATGAGTGACTTTTTTTTAAATATTAAAATATACGTATGAGATAGAAGAAAGTTTTGGGATTGGCACATCCAACTAGTTTTAGATACGATTTAATAACTCTGCAAAACTGTGAAAGGGTCTCAAAACTAAATTAGATTTTTGAACAGAATTTAATTTGAATTTTCGGAACATTTAGTGATCTTGGAAGTTTTTCCAGGAGGGGCTCAAAATATTTTAGGGGGGGCTGAGCCGCCCATAGCGCCCCCTTAGCTATGGCCCTGAATATATATATATATATATGGGTGATTCTCAAAATAGGGGACAATTTCAAAAGTGAAATCTTAAAAAAATACTGTTAGCAAAATTTCTGAAAAAAATAGGTGTTGTTAATGTACACTGCTCAAAACAATTAAAGGATATTGCAGTTTTAGGTGGATTTTGTATCTGGGAAACTTTTTAGCTGATTGATACATGGTGGACAGACATAGTTGGTTATATGAGAATAAATTACACATGTTTGGCAGAAAAAAATGCATTTTATTGCGCATTTGTGTACAAAAGGAAAAGAACACAATTTGTGCATATGAGGAAAAAAAGAATAAGAAAAGGTGTTTTCTTCAAAGAAAATCATTTTCAGTAGGGGGTATGGTTTCCATGGGCGGCCAGCGACGTTGAACACCTTTGAGGCATGGACTCAGTGAGGCTATTAATGACGAGTTGGGGTATTCTGCCCCACTCTTCCAGAAAAGCTCTTTCCAGTTCTTGGAGAGTTTGTGGGGGTTGTTGGCGGCCAGAAACTCGTCTTCCTAGAGCGTCCCAAACGAGCTCGATTGGATTCATGTCTGGAGAACACGCTGGCCATTCCATTCGAACGATTCCTTCCTCGAAAACGAAATCCTCCACCAGGTTTGCACGATGTGGCCTGCAGTTATCGTCCATTAAAATGAAGTTATCTCCGATTGCTGCAGCGTAAGGGAATAAAATAGGTCTGAGGATCTAATCCCTATATCCGCTACCAGACAGAGCTCCATCTCGAATGATGTAGAGATCAGTGCGCCCGTCAATGGAGATGCCACCATACACCAACACACCTCCACCGCCAAATCTGACACTTTCGTGCACGAACGCAGGATTATTCCTACTGCCACGGTCCCTCCAGATGAAAATACGCCTATTATCCGGATGCACAGAAAAACGGGACTCGTCAGAAAACAGAATATTGCTCCATTCATTTCTCCTCCAGTTGACATGCTCAGTTGCCCACTCCCTGCGGTCGCGACGATGCCTTGATGTTAATCTAACACATACCATCGGTCGGCGAGCATACAGACCTACAGTATGGAGCCGGTTTCGGACAGTCTGAGTTGAAATCGTGGTGCCTGTAGCCGAGCGAAGGTGTTGTTGGAGAAGAGTAGCGTTCATGTTTCGGTGTCTCCGAGCTGTTAACGCTAAATACCGATCTTCATTGGGCGTTGTTGCCCGACCACGACCTTGCCCTGGTCTTCGGCCTGCACATCCACTCTCCAACAAAACGGTTCCAGATCCTGGAAATGACACTTTGTGACACTCCAATGGCTTGCGCTACTTCGGCTTGAGTTTGGCCCCCTTCTAACCTACCAACAATTCTCCAAGCTTCTGAATCTGTCAAATGACTTCGCTGAGACATCGTACTCATCGAAACAAAGCAATCACTGAATGCTGATCATCCTTGTCTTCATTCTCTTTTATCCAGTTAAAAGTCAAATTTCATTCGCTGCCGCTGAAGCGACGTTTTTGACGTCGAACTCAAAATTTGCATACTCCACAGTTTGAAAACCAGAAAAATTTGCATTTGTGATTCTCTTCTTCTATTTTCGGCAAAAAAATTTCGTTTATATCTATATTTTATATAAAGCTTCAAATATCCTTTAATTGTTTTGAGCAGTGTAGTATTAGGTATACTTTACATGTAGTCAGCAGAGCTAAATATTTAAAAATTAACTTAAAAAATAATTAGTATTTTTTGAGCCATGCTAATGACAAAACAAATTGCATGGAATAAATATATTAAGAAATTTTTATTTTCCCTCCTGTTTAAATATTTTTTTCTCTATTTATTAGCCTTCCTTTCCAGCAAATGGTTTCCATCTTTACGTATATACATATAAGGAGAATAAAAACATTACTAAAGAGCAAACTTTGTTTACATGAGCAACATTCTGACACTAACAATGTAAGAAGCTGTCCTAGTGATTTTCTGACAGATTTACTGCATGTTTTAGGGATAATAAATGTAATACCTAAATTTATATGTAAAATTAAACTTTATAAAAGATACAATATAAGCAATGGTTACATTTATGCACTTAGGAGTCTTTAGCTTGGACAGAAAAACCATGCTAATGACACTGATATTTGTCCATGCTAATGACAAATTTTGATTTAAATAAGATTACGAGCCATAATATAATCACAATGCAATAGTTCTTTCTGGGGCTTTTTAAAACACATAAGTCCTATGCAAATAAGTAAAAAAAAAATTAATTATAAAACAAACATGAAAATTATTATCCATTCTAATGACATACAATTGATGTACGCCCCTAATATTCAATTTCTATTCTTAAAATACGATACATGCTTCTATTTTCAGGCTGGGATAAAATGGCTACTTATTGAAAGTGAGAAACTTTATATTTTCAAACTATTGTCATATGTGAAAATGAAATTTTGATTAATAACCAGCTGTTATAGTATGACCTTGTTTTGAAAATAGAATATGGAGGACAAACTTTAATTCTTGTTTTATATACTATAATTTTATTTTTAAAAAGAAATTTATTGGATAAATCCTCTCCTTTATTAATTTAAAGAAAGAATAACATTTGTTTTATTTTATAAACATGATATTAACTCTTGAAAAAGCTAGTATATACAAGGTACAGCTGCTGTGGACATCCATGCTAATGACATTTTGAACATTTATTCTGTTATTTTAAGGTGTTTTTAACTAAAAAGTGAGTAATTCTTGAGTGCAAATAATGAATAATATTAAGACAAACGTATCTAAATATAAAAACATGACAGAAAACCTCTCAATTTTTTTTGTATGCCGAAAGACATAAATTGTCCCCTATTTTGAGAAACACCCATATATATATATATATATACACTATATTGCCATTGATTATGGGACACTTGCGATTTTAGACATTTTACTAAATATCTAGAAAAATACATGAGGAATCATCTCGAAACTCTTAGTGTATAAATATAATAGTATACGTCATACATCTCCGTGAAGATTTTTTACCGAAACGCCATAGGGGACCGTCAACAAATTAAAAAAGAATGAATATCTTTTGAATAACCCTGTCAAAACTAATGTAGCAAAAGCGCTCAAACTCTAGATTATGATTGAATGCCTTATTGTAATACACTGTGTTCATTTTTATGCAAATAGCATGCACACTCGCAGAGTAATGAATGTTTTTATAAAAATGGTCCCAAATTTTTCCAAGTTTTTTCATTATAATTTTCAGAGTTCTTAATATAAATTAAAAATTTTTTCAGAAAATATGACAAACAACATTGCACACAGTACTCTGTAATCAGAATTAAAAAATAATAAAAATTGTATGAAAAATGAGTAGGTTTACTATATAATTTTTTACTGCGCATGCGTCAAAGATATCAAAATTTCATTTGCATATTATGTTAGCTAAATGTATAGAGCAACTTTTGTAAAAGTCTCAAAATCATAGCTTGAAAATTCTGAAAGTAATCGTCTATAGAAAAAAGACAAAATCCGTTGTTTCCAAAATGAAGCAAAAAAATGAGGGATTTTATCCAAATGCATTAGTACATCCCATATTGTGCATTCTGTATTGACACGAATCAATGAATATATGGATACAACCCCTCTTGTTTTTGCTTCATTTTGAGAATAACGGATTTTCGATTTATTCAATTGATGATTATTGTCAGAATTTTCAAGTTATGATTTTGTGACTTTCACAAATGTTGCTCTATACATTTAGCTAACATAATATGCAAATGAAATTTTGATATCTTTGAAGCATGCGCAGTAAAAAATTATTTAGTAAACCAACTCATTTTTTATACAATTTTCATTATTTTTTAATTCTGATTACAGGGTACTGTGTGCAATGTTGTTTGTCATATTTTCTGAAAAAAAATAATATTTTATATTAAGAACTCTGAAAATTATAAGGAAAAAACTTGGAAAAATTTGGGATCATTTTTGTAAAAACCTTAATTACTCTGCGAGTATGCATGCTATTTGCATAAAAATGAACAAGGCTTATTACAATAAGGCATTCAATTACAATCTAGAGTTTGAGCTCTTTTGCTACATTAGTTTTGACAGGGTTATTCAAAAGATATTCATTCTTTTTTAATTTGTTGACGGCCCCCTTTGGAGTTTCGGGAAAAAATCTTCACGGAGATGTATGACTTATACTATTATATTTATACACTAAGAGTTTCGAGATGATTTCTCATGTATTTTTCTAGATATTTAGTAAAATGTCTAAAATCGCAAGTGTCCCATAATCAATGGCAATATAGTGTATATATATATATATATATATATATATATATATATATATATATATTTATATATAAATGTATTTTTAAATGTAATCTATCAGTAATATATGGAGTAGAAATTATAAGAAAAGGACTAAAAACGAACTTTATTCAAAATTGCAAACTGCAATGTACAAAGAATGTTTTACACCCAAATTCACCTGTTATATTTAACAAGATCATAAAGAGGAGAATATAGTAAACTGTTATATAAATAAAATAATTAATAACTTTTACTTACCTCGAAGATCTTTGCAGTTAAACTTACCAAAGTTCTTTTCATGCATTTCTACTACCTGCAATAAACAATTTTTTTTGTTCTCCTTTTGTTGCATCCTTAAAACTTTCAATCAATACTATGCCTCATTCATCACAGTCATTAACGCATATCGCAAATGTTTGACGATTCCTTCAGCTTCTTTAAAAGATTGTGTTTCTCGGCCATTTTACAAAAGGCAGTGCTCAGGAACAATGTTGTCTATTTTGCCTATGCTGTCAAATTCCTTTTCTTTATTCATTAACTTTACTGACATATATTTTGAAGTCTCCTCAAGATTGCAATCATCATATATATTAAAACAGTGGGCTTCCTCTTTAAGATCGATTCAAATTGGTCTTTACGCATGCGCGAAGTTGAACTTATTAGCCCTTTCAGTTAGAGGTAAGTCGAAGCAAGTCTGGTTAGCTCAGTGGTTTAAGGCACGGATTTATAGCTCTGAGCTTGACTGCCGCTGGCTGATTTTTTTCGCACACTAACCTGCAGGTTTCACTGCAGCATAAGCAATATTTAAAATTATATAATTCTACAAATAAAACCCAGTTTTGAAAAATTAAGTTAGGATTAATACTCTCAAAGATTATACACCTATACATAATAACATACTTTGTATCAGGTTGGAAAAAAATCTTTTTTTAATATTTTTAATAAATTACAGAGAAAACAACATTACAATTTTACTCTTTTGCCGGGCAGTCAGGGGGCTAGAGGACTAGGGTTCGATCCCAACGCTTGGCAAAATATATATATATATTTTAAATAATGATACATTTTACTACGAGGGGAAGTTATATGATCTTTATTCTTTTGTTATTAGTATTATTTTCATGCTTTATAATTAAATAAAATTTAACACTCAACAATGATTTTTTAAGTAACAATTTTATTTTTAAAATATTTAAAATAATTAAAACATAGTAATTATTAGATATAAACAGCCAATTTCCAATTCAGGGCTTTAGAGATACATTTGTAAGAATAAAATTATTGAAAATCTTTAGAAATTGCATTCTTAAAAAATAATAATAAATAAACAACAATAAATGCAATACACATAAATAAAAATTGTAAAAATGTCGTAAAAATTAATTTAACATCTAGCAATATTTAAAAAAAATGTATTCTATTTTTCTAAAAAATGTAAATATTTAACCATTATTTTGTCGGTAAATAGTAGCAGCAATTTCCCACTAATTCGGACTAATTTTTTCACTGCGGGTCGTGTTCTTTTTATTTTTTGCTGCGGGTCGGTTCTGGGTCCGGTTGACTTCTAGTTTTTGTTGTGGGTCGGGTTTGGGTCCGGTTGACTTCCTTTTTTTGCTGCTGGTCGGGTTAACTAATGTTTATGTTGTGGATCGCATTAGCAGGTGTTTTTTATTCAGAAACGCCTGCGTTTTGATTCAGGTGTTTTTATTCAGCGTTATCCATTTTTTGATACAAGCAGTTTAAGAAAATACCGTGAAAATTATCGTTTTGAATAGAATTTCTGGAAGCGACAGCATGAGAAGGTAGAAAATCTGCAATCATTTGGCGTGCGAAGAGAAAACTGCGTCCAGGGCAAAGCAAAATTTGGCGTACGCCCCCTATCCAACTTTTTCTTGTAACAGGCCAAAAATTACGCTGGTAGCATAAATTTGGCGCCCCCTAAATTTCCGCGCCAGGGGCGACCGCATCCTTTGCCTCCCTCCTTTTGTACGGCGCTGCATATTGTCTGTCCTAACCATCTTGAGAACAATTAAGTCTAGTTCCAGCCCGGCTCGTCTATATGTAGAAAAACAATGCAAGCCTGATCTCGGGCCGGTATGAGCCTGCTAAAAAATATTAAACCCGGGTTACACACAATATAATTCTCCGATGCTGATCTCTACACTGCAAAAGTTACATTTCTGTATTGATGTTGCCAAACTAGTATCGGCTGGTGACGTACATTTATACATTTTCTCATTAAACCCATATAATTGAAAATAGCCCATATTTTAACGTTCCTGCTTAAATCTTTATAAAGGGTCAGTAGGCCCGCTAATTTTTTTTTATCGGCTCGGCTCATATGGCCCTTCAATTTTTTTGCCGGCTCGGACCGTTTATTTTGTTTGTTGGCCAGGCTTTTTGGAAAAGTTATTCTAATTTTACTGGCCCGTTAGAAAATTTCGAACTATTTCGCCGACTCGGCCATGCCCGGGCACGTGCATACGTCTAGGCTGGGTCGGACACGGACCGAAATTTAACTTTCATTCCGAGCCGAACCCCGACCAGGGAAATTTTGGTCAGTGCGGACTAGAGATAAATTCGGGCTCTCATTCCACAGCCCGGTCCCGCCTGAGCCAGAAACATTTTGCGGCATCAAGAGCAAAAGCCCGATAATGAAATTATGCAGTAGCAAAAAATGTTCCAAAAGTAATTATAATTTTAAAGTTATTTTTTAAATAAAAAAGGCTGTTAAACGAAAAATTAAATTTAATATCAAAAGAACAGTTTGGTATAAAATAAAAATATACTTTACGCATAAAATGATTCTCATATTTTGTCTCTGTTTTAATAAGAAAACATTATGTACAATGGATATGTTAATGAAGTGTGTTTCATGAATAAATGCGTGGAACCTGTAGAAAATACTGTCTATTATCTCTCAAATCTATAACATTTTTAAATTTTCTGTAAAAAATGCACATTTTTAACTATAACCATTACATCCTTCGTAACAATCCTTCGTTATAGGCATGATCCAGAAAATAACCTCAAAATAAATTTTTTAAAATCCAACACTTTTTTAAGAACAGAGGAAACACTACTCGATCGTAAGAATATGGTAAATACATTTACTTACCGCTACGGCATCTGCAGAGTTCCCAAAAATGATAGTTATTACAGTTATTTCCATATGAAAAGCGATTACGACTTGTATACGTTGCATACACTAGAAATTTAAGTTATTCTGTAACCGCAAATTAAAATAAAAAAAATATTCTTTTCGCTTTAGATATATAAATAATAATAATAATAATATCGTTGAACATAAATCTACAGATGTAAATGTAACTTATTGGATTTTTTTTTTTAATTTTTTTAATAGCATTCAAATACTAAAATAGTAAAAAAAAATGTGCTTCACTTTCATTTTTATCGAAATAGCAAGACATTGATTTGAAAAGGAATAAGCACTAATTTTTAAGGGGGAAAAAGTTTTTTACATTTTTCTAGTCATCGATAAATAAAATTTTCAGATTTCAGAAAAAAATGAGTCCGAATCCGTAGATCAGCATAAAAACAGAACACGATCTGGTATCGGATATGGGCTAAGTCTGAACCTGTGTCATCTCTAATGCAGACATCTAAGAAGAATGACTCCAGGCCAGACTCGATCTGGAAGAAAAATAAGTCAGGTCCAATCCAAATCTGCAGAAAAATAATGATCATGATAGTATCAAATAAATGACGGCCGAGTTCTGAAAGCGGTAAGACCAGACACAGCCCGAGCCTCGTGATCTTAAAAAGGCGCGGCCCGAGGGGGCGCCGGATTCTAGTTGGGATCTAACTCATTTCTTGCAAGGATGCATGTATTTTTGGGAAACTTTTATTAGCCCAAGAAGTGAAGACGATCGTCCCTCAGATCCACCATTGGGCCAGACCCAAATCTGCAGAAAAATAATGATCACGATATAGCCCGGTTCTGAAAGCGAGAAGACCTGACCCAGCCCGAGCCTCGCGAATTTAAAAAGGCGCAGCCCGGGGCGGGCTGCGCCGGACTCGATTAGGCTTCAATTCATTTTCTGCGAGGATGCATGTACTTTTAGGAAAATTTTATTAGCCCAAGGGAGGGCGGTCAATCGCTCTCTCGCCCCCCCCCTTAGATGTGCCATTGCTTCTCCCCATATTATGGTCTGGTTCGATCCCAGACCGAGCATTTATCTCAAGGAAGAACGAAATCCACGCCAGCCCCGCCTTGAAAAGAAAAGTGTGGCTCGATCCTGCTCATCAGGAAAAAGTAAGATTCGACCCACCCCAGTTCTGAAAGTGTAAAGACATGTCCCAGTTTCATGGTTAAAAATGGCGCGGCCCGACCCGAGTCGCGCCGATCTCGAGTTTAAGTACAATCCTTTTTCAGTGTGGGCATCTAATACCCTTTATTGGGTTGAAGGGGGGGGGGCAATCGCCACATCGTCCCTTTCTTAGATCCGCCATTATATTTAATCATGGTGAATGTTGTTGTAAATGAGAAGAAAGGACATTTAGCAAATATTTAGGGCATACACAAGCGACTATATGAATGATGACATTCACATGTGAAAGTCGATATTTTCCGATTTCGGTCTTTGCCAGCAAATACAGTGATGGAGCAGCTTGACACTCCCCTTGGAGCAGCAAAAATTTCATTTTGAAACAAAATAACTATTTTGGAGCAACAAAAATCCTTTTTGGAACCGAAAATATCCATTTTGCGAAGCAAAAAATAATTATTTTTGAATTGCGAAATCGCTATTTTTTTATCAGGAAAAAACATCTAGGAAAAATAAATACACACACGCATACAAAAGAAAAAAACGGAATGGATAATTATTTTAATAAGAGAAATAAACTAAAGACAGAGTAATAAAGTTAGAATGAACATGTTTGACATTCAAATAATTCTAAATATATAAATCATAGCATAATTTGGCATGCAGTAATTCTAAGGGGAAAAAAACTGAAATTCAACTAGATTACAAAACAGATGGGGAATGCACGCTCGGTATTAGCTATGTGTATTTTTCCAGCCCTTTTGGCGAAATTTGCGGATTTTTCAGGACTTTTTGGTTTTATTCGTCTTTTGACAAAATTTGTAGATTTTCATGATTTTTTGATGATCTTTTTGATTTCGTCTGTTGACCAAATCTGCTGTTTCTTTCGGAACGTCTTGACAAAACTTGCGATTTTTTACAATTTTTTGACGAAATTTGTCATATTTTCGCGATGTTTTGATGAAATATGCAGTTTTTTCGAGATTATTGACAAAGTTTGAAAAATTTCCCGATTTTTGGACGAATTTTTAAAAATTTAAGAAACTGGCCGTTTTCGCGATGTTTTAACCAAATTTTTTGTTTAATCGCATCTTTTGACGAAATTGACCGGTTTTTCTTGATCTTTTGACAAAATTTGCGTTTTTTTGTGATCTTTTGACGAAATTTGTGGTTTTTCCTCTTCTTTTGACAAAAACTTAGTTTTTTTTCGTTATCGTTCGAAGAATTTTGCGAACTTTAGACAAAATTTGCCATTTTTTGACGAAATTCTCCGTTTACTGTGATCCTCTAACGAAATTTGCATTTCCCCACGAACTTTTGAAGAAATTGGAGGTTTTTCTTCGAACGATTGAATTATTTCGGCGGCCACAATTCGAAGTTTTCGAGATATTTTATTTGCGATTTATTGTGAAGTTTGGATTTACAACCAATTTTTTCCATTTTCGGAAATGGCTGTCTTAAGTTATAGTGAAATTGGCAACGGAATTACTGCTGTTTGAATGATGCAAACAGAACTTTTACGAACTTCAGCACACCTTTCATGGAATGAGATCGGCTCTAGAATTATTACGAAACTGACGCAATTGGGAGCAGTTGTAAAAATGATCGTTTTGGCGCAGAAATGCGTAGCATTAACGATTTGGCACAGCCGTTTCATCATTGCATACATAGACAATGAAACGTCTATATATGTTTATTGAATGTTATTTATTTATTAAACAAGTCCGAAAAGAAATTATTTTAAAATTAAAGATTTATAAAGTTTAAACTTCGAGAGTTTGTTACATGAGTAGGCAAATAGAAGCAACAAATTCAGCAGAGAAAATTCAGACGAAAAATTATTTATTATTAAAATAAAATAACAAATAATTAAGAAATAGTTTTAAACATAATTTAAATTTTGTGCGCTAGGAGAGGAATAATCTTAAACGATACTTTTTTTTCAAACAGAAATCTGCAGAAAGGCCGGAGATTCTCACCCCGGAATTCCTCTTTTTTACCTTCTAAATAAATAATAAAAATGCCTTTTTAAAGAAATATTTTAAATTTCGATTACATGTTCCCTTCACAAATATAGAGTGCTTTCAATCGGCAACTTACAGTATCTAGATATTTAATAAACATATTCCAATCTCTATTCTACAGAGAGCAAGTTTTGGAAACCTCAGATATTCATACACTTTTCATTCCATAAACTCTTGAAATATTATAAATTCAATCAGAAAATGCTTTCCCCCTTTAACCTCCTCAGACAAAATGGAATTATTTTGAGTCTCTGATTGAACTATAACCGTTACATAAGAGATTTACTATGGCAAAGGAAGCATTGTAAATCTCATTTTCTTACAACAATTACATGGCAAATCTGTGCAATTTCCAACAGTTAGTTATTATAAACAGATGGGAGATAGTAAAATAGAAGTCATAACACTTTTTAAATATGATCAAAACTTTTAAGGACAGATTGAATGGGCTGAGGAAAGTACAATTTTCAAACTTTTTTTCTAACATGAGGTCATTGTTATTCTTTTATGAAATAACAATCAGGATTCAAGAGATGTTGAAATTAAGGAACATAAGACTGGCATTGACAGATAATGACATTACAATTAAATTAAGATACTTTATTTTCATTAATGAAGAGAAAAACAAGATTTAAAACATTTTTAGCAACATTCTTTTATATTTTCAAATTGCAACATTACCTTTTAAAATAGCAATCAGTGTACCAAACACACAAGCACATTTAATCAAAATAACAGTCAATTTATGAAACACACAAACTCATTTAATCATCTTTTACTTTAAATATTATGGGAAATTCGGGATAAAAAAGAACACTTACATCGTTTGTTTGACAAATATTTTTGTATGTTTCACACAAAAGTTTTCTCCCTCGTATTAATTATCTTATGTTTGTTTAAAATATTCTTCTGAGGTAATTTCTTATTGCACATCTCCTTTTTTCCACAACTCATACACAAATAATTTCTCACAAGTATGAACTAAAAAACTAAAAGAAGTTTCTTTAAGATACAATTATGAGAGAATTTCCTCTTGCAAATCTAAGATACAAAATGTTTCTCATCAGTATGAATTAACAAATGACGATTTAAATTACACTTATGAGAGAATGTCTTCTTGCATATCTCACACACAAAAGCTTTCTCACCAGTATGAACTAACAAATGGCTGTTTAAACTGCCTTTTTGAGAGAATTTCTTGTTGCATATCTCACATTCAAAAGGTTTTCCACCAGAATGAACTAACAGATGACTACTTAAAGTACTCCTGCGAGAGAATTTCTTGTTGCATATCTCGCACATAAAAGGTTTCTCACCAGTATGAGTTAATAAATGCCTCCTTAAATAAGTGTTTTGAGAGAATTTATTGTTGCAAATCTCACACACAAAACGTTTCTCACCAGTATGAATTAACAGATGCTTTCTTAATTCATCCTTTCGAGAGAATTTCCTGTTACAAATCTCACACACAGATGATTTCTCACCAGTATGCACTAACATATGCGTGCTCAAACTACTCTTCTGAGAGAATTTTTTATTGCATATCTCACATACAAATGGTTTCTCACCAGTGTGAATTCTCAAATGCTTGCTTAAGTCAGCCTTTCTAGAGAATTTCTTATAGCATACCTCACACACAAAATGTTTCGCATTAGTATGAATTAACAAATGACTATTTAAATTACTATTTTGAGAGAATGTCTTGCTGCATACTTCACATACAAAAGATTTTTCACCAGTATGAATTAAGAGATGTCTGAATAAATCACTGTTTTTAGAAAAATTCCTGCTGCATATCTCACATATAAAAGGTTTGTCACCAGTATGAATTTTCTGATGCCTGCTTAAATAGCTCTTTCGGGAAAATCCTTTGCTGCAGATCTCACAAACAAACGATTTTCTTTGCTGTGAATCAGCTGCTTTTCCAAAATCGTCTTGTACAGAAATGTTTTGCTGCATATTTCACACTTTAAAGACAGTTTTATTCTATATGACGTTCATATACATCTATGGCTTCCTGCATTTCTAATAAATAGAAGTAAATTAATAAAATACTCCTGAAAAAGAAATTTAAGAACCAAAAACTTATGAAAAATTAAATTAACACAGAAAACTAAACTGAAATGAAATTTCTACCAAAGTATTACAATTTACAGTAGACTACCAATTATCTGATGCTCGTGAGACCAATCGTATGACACATGAAGTTTCTAATTTTATAAATTTTAAACTATAAATAAAATTAGAATAAATAAAATAAATAGCTACTATAACAAAAATTAATAACTTATCATAATGAAAATATTATAAATAAAAATTATGAATAAACTGGTTGACTTGCCTAGTGTTGTCCAGGGCTATCGATTTTTCCAAACAAATACAAATATTGAAATTCTCGATTTATTTTAAAATTTCAAAATATATTATCTGAAAATGAACATTTAAAATGAGTCCCTGCTGTCTTAGGCAATGTAGCATGAGTTTTCTAGAAAATTTGCTCAAAACAATTCTTGAGTTCTTACTGACTACGGTACCACATACTGAGCGTGTAGTAAATGTGCCAGAAAATTTTTGTTTTTCCATCTTCCTGTTCCAGGAAGCACAATAACTTCTAAGTAAAACCCCGACACGTATCCCTGTAGCACCGCATAGCAATCACACAGTATATGCCCCAAAAAATCTGTTAATTTTACTTTATATTGTTAGGTAGTGAACGAGCAACTAAATAATCCACGTTATGAAAGGAACTCCCACATGCATCTTCATTATTTCCTGCACTGTATAGCAGACGAGCTGCGCATTCACTTCAAAATCCTTTAGTGACACATTCCACTGCCAGGAGGCACAATGTGTTTAATACGAAAATCCGACACATGCCTCTTCTGAATGTAGCTGTTGCGAAATCTCCTCCGATGAAAGTGACGTTTGTTTCTCGTCTGCGAGCGAGCGATGTATTTATAATGTATTTATATGATGCTAAGTGGCAACTAGTTTCGTTGCCTTGACGACCAGTGTTTTGGAATGTTTTTTAGTTTTAGTTTATTATGAGAGTAGCTGAATTTAATGGATCTTTGGAATGTTATATTAATTGAATAATAGTGGAAATACCAGAATGTCTGGTATTGTACATATTTGTAAATATTTCATCACATTTTGAATAAACTTATTATGAAACAAGAAAACCTTCTGATATGGATATAATTTTTTCTTCATGATGCCCCAAGACATGATGTGTATGCTAGAATATTGATGTATGAAGACGCCTTTTGCATGCTCTAAGGAATATGAATATTTTTTTTCTTCTGGAAATATAGACAGCAGATACATCTTTTAAAGAATTTATCTGGCGAATCCAACGGGTTTGAAAGTCACGGCCGCGGGCGAGATATGAGGTACGTCCAATTTGATTATTAATTTATAAATTTGCATGGAATTTTGTTTGAAAATAAATAAATAGAATGTTTCGGTTTCGTTATGAAATTTATTGTTTTAGTTCCGAAATTGATAAATTAATTATTTTAATCTCGGATTAAGAATAGATGATTATTGAAATTTAGTTTCGTTTGGAAATATTTAATGATATTATACTAGGAAATATTTTATTATATCGTTTTGAATATGGATCTGGAAAAAATAAAAAATAAACGTACTTCCGTTCGAGGGAGTACAACGAAACTAATTTCTAAAATTGAATCTATTTTAAAGAATAATGATATGGAAATTTCTTTGAAAATAGAAGAAATTAAAGATTGTCAGGAACAAATAAATGAAAAATTTTCGGAACCAAAAGAGCTAGATAAAGAAATTTTTGAGCTCACGGATATTAAAGAGGTTGAAAATGAAGTTTCGTGTTGTGAAGAATATATAGAAAAGATAGTTAAATATCGAGGTAGAATGACGCGTTTTATAAAAGAAAACGACATTAAATCTAATGATACTGATAAGCCAGTGATATATAACAGTGACCTTTCACACGCGATCTTGCATAACGAAACCAGAATACTTAAATTGCCAAAATTGAATATAGTTAAGTTTTATGGGAACTGTAGTCAGTGGCTAGATTTTTTAAACTCATTTGAGATTGCTGTTCATAACAATGACTCATTGAGTAAAATCGAGAAATTCACTTATTTAAAGACGTATTTAGGTGGATTAGCATTAAGTGCTGTTTCTGGCTTTTCGCTAACGAATGAGAATTATGATTCATCAATTCAATTATTGGAAAGTAGATTTGGGAGATCGGATTTAATAATTAGTTCCCATATGAACAAGCTTTTACTTACGGAACCTGTAAGGAATTCTTCAAATGTAGTAGGGTTAAGAAAAATGTATGACGCGATTGAAGTACAGATCCGATTACTATCCGATCACTGATGTTGCAACTGAAACATAAAGTAACTTGTTATGTCCGGTAATTTTACAGAAAATTCCCAAAGATTTAAATTTGAGTTATAATAGGAATCGGGAAACGAGTGAATTATTTGATATTAAGAATTTAATGGAATTTTTGAGAAAGGAGGTAGAATGTCGGGAAACATCGTTATTGTTAGCTAATTCTAAGGGTGGGAATGCAAATGAATCAACATTCCGTAATAAGGAAATAATTCAAAACAGTAAAAATAGATATTATTTGAATCAGAAAAGAAATGATAACACAAGGCTTTCGTCAGCCGCTGTCTTAACGAATGCTACGAATGAAACTTGCATTTTTTGTCTTGATAAGAATCACGCAAGTATGAACTGTCCTCTGACAATAAATGAAAGAAAAAATTCTCTTAAAAGTAATGGTCGTTGTTTCATTTGCCTTAAACGAAAACACATCGCTAAATTTTGTTTTAAAAGGAATCAGTTATGCAAAATTTGTAAATTGCGTCACAATGAATTAATTTGCGACAAATGGCTGACCTCCGTTAAAAATAATTCGGAAGACCAAAACTCTGACTCGACGCAAGATATTGTGACGTCATTAGCTTCCACCAGATGTTTCAAAAATAAAAGGGAAAGAAAAGAATGTTCTCCTATTTTGCTGCAGACACTCAGTGCAATAGCAAAAAGAAACAAAAAATCTAAAATTTTTCGTGTTTTGCTAGATGGGGGATCGAATCGGACTTTTGTTGAAAAACGGATTGTGGATTCGTTAGGTTTAAAGATCATAAAAAGGGAAACATTTCGAATTCATTCCTTTGCAGATAAACAAACTAAATCAATTCAGTGTTATGATATAGTGGAAATTGAATTGGAAAATATAACAGATTCTCATAAATGCATCAAAATACAAGCCGTGGTGATTGATAAGATTACGCATGGAAAAATTGAAATTCCTTCTCAATGGGTTAAGAATCTTGCACTACGTCAAAGAATTAAATTATCTGATAATGCAACTAGTAAAGATATACACATTTTGATCGGTTCAGACTATATATGGGAAGTTTTGTGTGATAAAATTGTTAGATTAAGTAGATGTTTAGTTGCAACAGAGCGTTTGTTCGGATTTGTAGTTCAAGGTAGAGAAGGAAATTCGGAATCTAGAGATATTTTGGTAAATCATGCGATTGTTATGAGGGAAGAGTTAGAATATGAGAGAGTTAAAAATTTATGGGAATTGGAGGCAATAGGAATAAAACCAGATAAGGAAATGTCGCGATCAGATTTAGACATTATCAATAAATTTGAACAAAATACCTTATATAAAAATAACAGATATGAAACTAGGCTATTGTGGAAGAAAAATTTTAAGGAGCTTAAAAGTAATTATGAGATTACAGAACGGCGTTTGATGAGCCTATGCAATAAATTTCGTCGCGATCCTGATTTGTACATTAAATATAAGGATATTATTGAGGAACAGCTAAAAGAGGGTATAATTGAACAAGTTGAATGTCAATCTGAACTTGATAAAAATAAGGGATATTTTATGCCTCACCATGCAGTAGTGCGCGAATCTAAAGAAAGTACTAAAGTTAGGATTGTATACGATGCGTCTTTTAAGGATAAACATGAACACTCTCTTAACGATTTTTTAGATAGTGGTCCCAACCTTAATCCAGATTTACTTAGAATTATTTTAAAATTTCGCTAACATCGAATTGCTTTTTGCGCGGACATACAAAGAGCCTTTCTTGAGGTCGGTATTGTAGAGGAAGATAGGAAATTTTTACAGTTTTTATGGTATAAGGGTGGGACAGATCTCGATTTCTGTGGCCGTGATGTCAGAATTCTAAGATTCGCCAGAGCAGCCTTCGGTGTTAAATGTAGTCCATTCCTTTTGAGCGGTACTATTAGTCTGCATTTGAAGAAATATAAAACTTCGAATCCAAAGGCATATAATACTCTGAAAGAACTATATGTCGACGACCTAATTAATGGAACGGACACTGTAGAAGAAGCCATTACGGTAACTAAAGATGCCCTATCTATTTTAAAGGCAGCCAACATGAATTTAAGGCGATGGACTTCTAATTCGCCAAATTTAACTGAACAATGGAAGAATAATAACCTAGAATGTTGTGAAGATCCTGTTGATTCTAATGTGTCCTTAAAGATTTTGGGTTTAATTTGGAATAATGATTCTGACACTCTTAAAATTGAATTGAGTCCATTATTGAAAATAATGTATACGACAGCAACAAAATGCCAGGGAACCCTTTTCAAGCGACAAGTGTTTCCTCATCCTAAAGGAAAAGGACGGCGTTACTTATGGAAAGATTTGAATTTAGGTCAAGACATTCATTTGTATGACATTACATTTCGACTTACTGATTGTGATCAGTGGACAAGAGAATATCTAATAAATGCTGGCATTGAACTAAATGATCCTGAAGAAATTCCTCTTGATCCACATACAGTGCAGCGTAGAGCAATGGAGCCTCGAAATGAAACTGTGCCTCAGAGCTTTGAAGACAAGACTCTATATTTTTCAAATACGATAAAAGGGTATTGAGGTTCTATGGAACGTGTCAAGATGTCTTAAATGACCCGCCAGAAATGCGTAGAGTTATTTTGCAGTATTACTTATCTGATGATACTATGGAAGTTCTCGAAGACCATCCACTAAACAGCGGACGAGACCCCTATAAAGTTTTCATAAAACGACAGAAAATACCAGTAGACAGAAATGAATTACAGGAAAACATCCCATTCAGTTACATGGAAATCAAAGATGAAGACCTAGAATGGTTTCATCCAAAGAATTTCAGGATTGGAAAATACATCTTGGTTTTCAGGAAGAAAATATTCCTTTATGACTGCGACCATTTCACTCGTCATTAATACAAAACCCATCTAGGTGTAGAAAAAATGGAAAGCATTGCAGTAGCTGAAAAACCGAAGCCGCTTCCGCCTAAGATTATTCCTCCTCATACAGGAATAGGAGCTTGGGACGACTCACTACAGAACTGCTTATCCTTAGTTCCAAAGCCCGTTAAAAAAGATTTCAGGAAGGAACTTCATTTCAACCAAGTTGTACTGAGATTTAAAGCTCGATTGGTTTCTCTAATGGCGGATGATAACCTCAGACGGTTTGTGATCTCATTTTATCCGAGCGATGATTCTGTATCCATTAACGAAGAATCAGTTCCAAACTCGGGTTTTCCTGGCGGACTCTTCCACAAAAAAGATAAGATACATAAGAAGCAAGTGGATCCAAATGTCCGGCCAGTTTGCTACCAAGCGGATGATGTCTATGTAGGAGTTCATATTCGAGTGTCCGGTAAAATATTCAAACTGACTGATGCTGATCTGTATGTTTTGACATTCATGAATAATCATCCCAAACTATACTCACAGGAACTTATTCAAGCACATAAAGACGGAATGTTAGCTTTGCATACGAAACAAGAATATACCAAAGAAGAAGAAGATAAGATTGTTAAAAAATTTAAAGCTAAACCTGGCAGTCAAGTGACAGCTCCATCACCATTTAAACAAATCTATGAATCTAAAACGTTTGAAGTTACTGGTATTGACTTAGCAGGATCTTTATATGTTAAAGGCAAAGATAAACTGTACTTTGCACCTTTCACATGTACTGTTACTCGCGCCATCCATTCGGAAATTGGAGGTAGTCTTTACACCGAACAATTCTTGATGGCGTTCAGAAGATTTGTCTCTCAAAGAGGGGTATGCAGAACTGTTAACTGAGATAATGCCAAAACATTCAAGGCAGCTGAAAATGAACTAAAAACACTCTACGCGAACGTTGCAGATCGAAATGTCCAAAATTACTTTGGAAAAAAGGGCATAAAATTTATATATATTGTTGAAAGAGCAGCTTGGTGGGGTGGTTATTGGGAGAGGATGGTTAAGATGACTAAAATTCTATTAAGGAAAATATTAGGGAGGGCTTTATTATCATTTGAAGAATTACAAACTATTCTGACCGAAATTGAGGCAATTTTAAATTCTCGGCAAATTACGTATGTGTATAACGATGCTTCAGAACCATCACCTCTCACCCCATCACATTTTTTAATCGGGGAAAGGATAACATCTTTACCTCACCACCAGGCTGGTCGTAACAAGGAGCAGATCTTCTCCAGCTCAAAAAGATTTTTATTGAAAAGATATTTGTATAGAGAAAAATTGTTGAACCAATTTTGGAAACGTTGGAAGGGAGAATATCTGCTCCAACTGAAAGGTATACATAATGAACATCCCATAAGTGAAAATTGTGAATTTAATGTAAATGATGTAGTTTTAGTAGGTGACGACAAAGTTCCGAGACATTTGTGGAAATTAGCTAAAATCACCGAACTTTTCAAGGGACGAGATGAAAAGGTCAGAAGTGTAATGTTGAAGACAGCATCAGGGTTTATAAAACGACCCATACAACTGATTTATAAATTAGAACTTTAATTAATATATTATGATTTCTCTAAGTAAGTAAAATAATTGTATTTGTTATATATATTTACCTTATTATTGTTCATTATTGTTTGCATTTAATTTTGATGAATGTATTCATCGTGGGGGGGGAGGATGTTGCGAAATCTCCTCCGATGAAAGTGACGTTTGTTTCTCGTCTGCGAGCGAGCGATGTATTTATAATGTATTTATACGATGCTAAGTGGCAACTAGTTTCGTTGCCTTGACGACCAGTGTTTTGGGATGTTTTTTAGTTTTAGTTTATTATTAGAGTAGTTGAATTTAATGGATCTTTGGAATGTTATATTAATTGAATAATAGTGGAAATACCAGAATGTCTGGTATTGTACATATTTGTAAATATTTCATCACATTTTGAATAAACTTATTATGAAACAAGAAAACCTTCTGATATGGATATAAATTTTTTCCTCAGTAGCAGAATTTGTTGAACAGTGTTTTAAAATTTTTGCTGTTTGTATGATTTTTCATTCTTGTTGATTATACATATATATGTATATATATATTTACAGGATGGTAAAATTACTGTTGTAAGTTAAAATTGATAAGTCTAACAGTATTCATAAAGTGTTAGAAAAGTTTTCAGAATCTACGCTTTATGCATGATATTTAGTGATTCTGAATCATTTTTTGTTCACTGCACAGCATAGTAATATTACTTCAGATGTTTAAAGACAGAAAACCAACGATTAGAAATGCACAAATAATGCACGAAAAGGTAGCTAACAGCCGTTTTGAATCTATTATAGAGATTCTTCTTCAATGCAAGACTCAGAGAGCAAGAAAAAACAAAGCTGGTTAAAGAGACAGAGAAACACTCGACGACAGAGAAATGAATCAAAATTTCTCTTTGATTTTAAAATATTTATAACGTTATTTATAACGTTATAAGGGAACGATCCCACCAAAAGAAAAGCAACCAAGGAATAGAAAGCAGTATGAACAACAGGGTGGACAAGTAGAGACATCTACCGGAGAACAAACAAAATAAAAATAAAAAAGTGAAAAAACATTAAACTAAAGATTTCCAAATGCTTGGAAAAAAAGGAGTATTTGATAAGTCATTGACTAAGGAGTGAGAATTTTTAATGATGTGGTAAGCTTCCCAGAAATTAAGATCAAGAATAAGATACTTATGGATAATGGTGGCAGAAAAAAAAGTTGAATATATGTTGTAAAGACAAACAATCTTGAGCAATAGAAGAACGTTTAAGGTCTTGTATTTTGACATACGTTTTATGCTCCATCCTTCTATTGCTCAACATTCTTGGTCTGATGAAGGATCAGGATAATAGAAACGAAACGGCCTTTTGCTACCTTTTCATGCATTATTTGTGCATTTCTTATCGTTATTTTTCCATCTTTAAACATTTTTGCACAAGAACTTTATTTGCTATTTTAATTACTTCATATGAATGAAAATAATAATTACAGGAACCAAAATTTTTTGGAAAGGTCTATAAGGTCCATTCTACAAGGCGCGGATATTAATTTCCAGGACTCATGGAATAACTCAGAAGAAAAAAAAAGGTTAAACACATAACCATTTAATATGATTCAAAGTAATCCCCATCAGCAGTAATGAACGTCTGCGCTCGGCTGTAGAAATTTCGGAAAGAAGCTTTAAAGTCCTCTTTTGAAATGCTCTTTAATAGTGACGTTACAGTTTTCCTGATGACTTCGACATCCTGAAATCTTGTTCCCTGAGCGAATTTTTCAACTTAGGAAACAGGAGAAAGTCTGCGGGTGCGCGTATTTCCGAACTGCGGAACTTTTCGCCAAATTTTGGCGAAATTGCAAGCAATTGAAAAATCGCCAAATCACGTGACAATTGTTGTTGTTGTTGTTCAACATCAATATTCGTCGGGTTTTGAGCACGTGCTATGATAGGGCTACTAATTATTAAGCGTGTATTAAAGGTAAAGCCTCCACCCCCCAATTGCCTCTGGACCCGAACCCCTAGAAGGTTCCAGTGTCCACTGAGGGGGGAGAGGGTGCCAGCCCTCATTGAAAACATATGCTCTAGACTCTTGCTGATAGATAATGCATTATATGACACTTGAATTTTACTTCCAATTCATTCAAAATTTCTCTTTGATTTTAAAATATTTCTTTTATACACTGCTCAAAACAATTAAAGGATATATGAAGTTTTATATAAAATAAAGATATAAACGAAATTTTTTTGCCGAAAATAGAAGAAGAGAATCCCAAATGCAAATTTTTCTGGTTTTCCAGCTGTGGAGTACACAAATTTTGAGTTCGACGTCCAAAACGTCGCTTCAGCGGCAGCGAATGAAATTTTACTTTCAACTGGATAAAAGAGAATGAAGACAAGGATGATCGGCATTCAGTGATTGCTTTGTTTCGATGAGTACGATGTCTCAGCGAAGTCATTTGACAGATTTAGAAGCTTGGAGAATTGTTGGTAGGTTAGAAGGGGGCCAAACTCAAGCCGAAGTAGCGCAAGCCATTGGAGTGTCACAAAGTGTCATTTCCAGGATCTGGAACCGTTTTGTTGGAGAGTGGATGTGCAGGCCGAAGACCAGGGCAAGGTCGTAGACGGGCATCAACGCCCAATGAAGATCGGTATTTAGCGTTAACAGCTCGGAGACACCGAAACATGAACGCTACTCTTCTTCAACAACACCTTCGCTCGGCTACAGGCACCACGATTTCAACTCAGATTGTCCGAAACCGGCTTCATGCTGTAGGTCTGTATGCTCGCCGACCGATGGTATGTGTTAGATTAACATCAAGGCATCGCCGCGACCGCAGGGAGTGGGCAACCGAGCATGTCAACTGGAGGAGAAATGAATGGAGCAATAATCTGTTTTCTGACGAGTCCCATTTTTCTGTGCATCCGGATAATAGGCGTATTTTCATCTGGAGGGACCGTGGCAGTAGGAATAATCCTGCGTTCGTGCACGAAAGTGTCAGATTTGGCGGTGGAGGAGTGTTGGTGTATGGTGGCATCTCCACTGACGGGCGCACTGACCTCTACATCATTCGAGATGGAGCTCTGACTGGTCGCCGATATAGGGATGGGATCCTCAGATCTATTGTGGTCCCTTATGCTGCAGCAACCGGAGATAACTTCATTTTAATGGACGATAACTTCAGACCACATCGTGCAAACCTGGTGGAGGATTTCCTTTTCGAGGAAGGAATCGTTCGAATGGAATGGCCAGCGTGTTCGCCAGACATGAATCCAATCGAGCACGTTTGGGACGCTCTAGGAAGACGAGTTTCTGGCCGCCAACAACCCCCACAAACTCTCCAAGAACTGGAAAGAGCTCTTCTGGAAGAGTGGGGCAGAATACCCCAACTCGTCATTAATAGCCTCATTGAGTCGATGCCTCAAAGGTGTTCAACGTTGCTGGCCGCCCGTGGAAACCATACCTCGTACTGAAAATGATTTTCTTTGAAGAAAACACCTTTTCTTATTCTTTTTTTCTCATATGCACAAATTGTGTTTTTTCCTTTTGTACACAAATGCGCAATAAAATGCATTTTTTTCTGCCAAACATGTGTAATTTATTCTCATATAACCTACTATGTCTGTCGACCATGTATCAATCAGCTAAAAAGTTTCCCAGATACAAAATCCAAATAAAACTGCAATATCCTTTAATTGTTTTGAGCAGTGTAGTATAATAAAATTTTATTCATTTGTTTTAACTAACAGGAGAAATCATGAAACTTAAAATTTCAAAAAGCAGGGCTTGAAATTCAATTTTCCAAAGGAGGAGAGACTCCTTCCCAACATTTATAAATGGAGGGGAGTTTAGCTGTTTGGGAGGGAGGAAAAAAATCTTTCAAACCTACTGTTTAATGTGCTATTTAAAGAATTACACAAATACAGACATGACAAAATATCACTGAAGCAATTTTTATCAAAAATTGTTACGCAAAATAAGATTTTTTAATTAAAAAAAGTCACGATTTTACATAGTCTATTTAGTTTTCAAAGGGATAAATTCGCTTCCTATGCTAATTACTTTTGTTTCAGGTCTAATAAACTCTGTTTTTGGTTCAGGTCAGGCATGATTCTGGGTGAATTTTCTTTTCGGAAATTCACATTGCATTTTTGATATCATCGGGGGGGAGGGTAATTCCGCAAATTACTCCCCCCGCGAGGGGGATTATCCACGACCTTCAGTCGAAATCGGAGTTTTTCCGCAATCTTCAGACGAAATCAGCGATTTATCTGCGAAATTTTGGCAAAATCAGCGATTTATAGCGATCTTTTGTGGGAATGAGCGGTTTTTCCGCGATCTTTTGACGAAATCGGCGTTTGTTACGACGATCTTTAGACAAAATTTGCATTTTTACGCGATAATTTCTCGAAAACGGCGTTTTATCCCCGCGATCTTTTGACAAAATCGGCGTTTTTCCCATGATATTTTGATGAATCGACTTTTTGTTTAAAATGATCATTTGACAAAATATTTTTAAGCGATCTTTGATCGAAAACGGCGTTTTTTTCGCAGTTTTTAGAGTTAATTTTTAGTTAGAGATTAATTTTTATATGCCATTAACTATTTCTGGTATATAAAAATAGGCAAGTGGCTTGTTTACGCTAAATAAATAGTATAAATCTTTAAAAAATTACTTGAGTATGTGAAAGAAGGAATAGGTTGTTAGAAAATTTTACTTGTCTCGCCAAATTTATTATCTCTACTTTGTCAATGCCCTTGTAGAGGAAAAGTATCAATTTAAAATTTTAAAAAGAAATTTTTTTACCAATTTAATTTAAAGTTCTAAAATCAAGAAATTACAAAATAAAACCATTTTTAAATGCACTAAAAGTAGAAATATCTTGAAAAATACTTTAATGCACGATTATGTTGTGGCCATCACAAAACTTTCTTCTATTTAAATCACGTCAATTAAACCATTTAAAAAGTGCAAATAATTATATCGATTTAGCGCATAGGTATATACATATATATAATTTTTGTTTCATCATCTTAATTTTCACTCTAACCTTTTTAGTTTTACTGTATGTATTACGTAAAATTAATTCTATTTAATTTTCCAATACAGTTCTTTTTTAACTGTGTACATGATCAATTTCATTTTAATATATATATATATAATGTTACGGAATTGTGAATAATGAAAAGTTTTAATGCAGGAAAAATTTATTTACAACATTCATTACATTTCACAGAATGCTTTAAATAATCAATCAATGTTTAATAATCAATCCACATAGCAGCGCCATCTGTTGTGAGGTTTATACCAAAATGTAATCAGCGTCTAATTATGTTATATATTTTAGTGTAACGGAATCTGAAATTTGATGAAGTTCTCTGCATTAGTTCTTGAGATATAGCTATCGAAAAGATCGTGCAAAATGTAGCATAGCAGCGCCACCTATCGGTCAATTCACACCAAAACCTTATCAGCGGCTATGTATCTCAAGGTATCGCGGAATCTGAAGTTTGGTGAAATTCTGTGCACTAGTTCTTGAGATATTGCTATCATGAAAATCATGAAAGACGTGGCATAGCAGCGCCACCTGCACGCCAATTTACACCAAAACTTAATTAGCGCCTATGTATATCAGGGTCTCACAGAATCTGAAGTTTGGTGAAATTCTGCACATTAGTTCTTGAGATATAGCAATCATTAAAATCATGAAAAATGTAGTATAGTAGCGCCACCTGCAGGCCAATTTACACCAAAAACCAATAGACACTAATTCATATCGAGGTCTAATTGAATATAAAATTTTATGAAATTTCGAGCATTAGTTCTTGAGATAGAGCACCCACAATTTTTTTGTCACATATAGACAGACAGACATTTTCTAAAAATAGTCAAAACGTGTTCAGGACCTTCTAAAACGTATAAATCCGTCAAAAACCGGAAGTCGAAAATTTTCATGAATCCAATACTTTCTTCTTGTAAAGATAGAAGAAAGTAAAAAATTGTTTTGAGTTAAATTATAGGAGATAATGAATTTCAATGGCAATTTTGTCAAATTACTCAGTTATCGCCAAGTTGGCTTTGTATATGAGAACTTATGTTTGCTTCAAAATTTGGCGATATTTTGCGAAGTTGGCTAAAATTTGGCGCTATTGTAGTAATCCTGTCATAAAATGATAACAAATACTCTTTTGAATCGAAAGCCTGATTACTTCATAGGATATAAAACATAATCATTAACTTCTTGGGAACGAGCGAGTGGTATATGCATCTCTTGAGATGCTCAGAATTCTTTATTAATCCCACCAGATATACATATATTTTTTTGGTAAAATTAATCTTATTTAATTAAAACATTTTCGCGATTCATTTACAATTTTTCTTTTTTGAAAAAATAAAAAAGTGATAAAAGATTGAGAATAAGGCAAAGGACACTCCGAAGGACCCTTAGTTCGAAAGGTTTCCGTAAATTCCCCCCCCCCCCCCGTTGCTTCACTAAGGAATAGAATTCTTTAAAAAAATCTTCAGTTACAATGCACGTTGCCTTTAAAATATTGGTAGTATTCATTTTGTCCAAATAAGGAGAACAAGACTGCCACTGAATAATGGCATAAAAAATATTTGCTTTAGCAGCCTACAATGAAAAAAATAGCAGCGTTTATAGAAAAATAGTTGCATGTTTAGATTAAAGAACAAAAATAGAAAAAAAAAGTAACATGCAATTTTTGCATACAAAAATATTAGTGCTTAGTAAATATCATTATATTTTTGAAAACATCAAACATAGCCAATATTTTTATGGATATCCGATAATTTCAAATTAGTCTATTCATTGCTGAGAACAAGTATTTTCAAGTATAATATAAATTAAAACGTATGGCACTTAACATGAAAATTTAAGTAAATAATATTCTAAAAATGCATTTTTCTTTTCTTTTTTAATGTACAACAAAATTGAAGGTCAATCAATTGAAATTAGATACAATTTGTTTATGCACAGATAAAAAAATACATGATTCAGTATCAATGGGGGCGGGAATATAGGATTCAGTATCAAGTATGAAGAAATCAGAAATTTATAAAACAAAATTTGAAATGCAAAATAGTGTTAGTCTAAATTTAAGATTTTAAGGTAAATGTAAACTTGTCTTATTTTCTATTCGCTATCATATTGCATAGTTCAGACTCAACTGAATCGAAATCCCAAAAGATTCTTTTCTATTTAAGCTGTATATGACTGATTATCTAAAGTAGAAAATTAACCTTTCAATGATTATTCTAAATTAATTGTCTCACACAATTGCTAGTTCTACATTTAGAAACAAAAGTTTCAAAGATACAGACAGGGAAAAATAAATTTGTTTTCTTTATTTTAAAAATGTCAGTGCTCAAAAAAAAAAAAACAAAAAATTAAAATAAATAAATAAATTTTTTATCCGTTTGAGCGTTTTGCAAATAAGTAAAATTGCAAGGTTGTTTTCGCTGCATTTTGTTTTAAATGCTCAAAAAATATTATTAATTTTTCAACTTTATGGAAAAAAACCCTTAAAAACAAATATGAATGTAATCCTTGGGAGTATTATTCATTCTAGAATGTATTGAAAATTCATTAAATCTATAGAAATATATCATCTTTTATATTGCTGTGAAACCTGGAACTTATTGAACAGAACACTTAGAGGGTTAAATTTAAAGATAAAAGCTTGGAAAATATGTTTGTTACCTTCTTTGGTTAAAAGAGTCACTGCCAGAGACAAAATTTATTTATAAAAATATGAAATTATTGTAACATTCTACATCGAATTTATCCTTTTATATTAAGAATCACAACATAGAAATTAAATAAATTGACAATCAAATGAAGCAATTTTTTTAAATATTTACAGATAAACACAAAATCAGTAAGAAATAAAATGAGATGGATGAGGCAGGTAGACTTTAAACAATTTGTTAATAATGGGTTCTGATTTTGTTAAAATCAGTCGCCAGTCATGTGCGATTAATGTGCGACTGCAAGTTTATGTCTTTACTTAGACAGTAAACTTGCTGCCTCACTTAACCCATATTCAGCCAAATATGATAAAAGGAAATTATCTAGCAATTAAAAACTCTGTATTCTTTCCCACAATTAAGACCAGAGAGCTAAAGTATTGATATTTGTAGCCAGAACACTTGATAGCCATTTTGTTAATTGTGAGTTCTAGAAATTCCTACACCAAATTTAATTATTTTGCTGTATCTGCATTTGTGAAAGGATCTAAAAGCCAACTCAGAATATTCATTTTTGAAATATCCTGGAATCGCTCCGGAAATTCACTATGAAAACGTCCAAATGATAGCAGTATGCAAATTAATATTCTTGTTTTGCAGAAACTGTTAAAAATCTAGGAGAATTCTTGTATTTACCAGTACTTACATTATTACATTTAAACTGATGTTTTCCCAGGAAAACAGCTATGACATTTTTTGCTTTAATTAAATTGACTTCCTTAAATACAGTACAGAACCATTTATCTGGAATGGTTGAGCCAGATGTAATCTGGATAACTGATTTTTCTTTCCGGTTAACTGGTTGGACATTAAAGCAGTATCCATTTGATAAATTTTATGGAATGTATGTGGTTCTGGTATTACTTCTAATTTCAAATTAATTATTAGAATACTTGAACTAAGAATCAGATGAAGTATGATCAAAATGTTAGAGTATGAAAGAAGGTAATTTATGAGAATTTCCTTGGGAACAAAAATTCATCTGTTTTCTCCGCATCAAAATGAAAACATCTATAATATAACCAAATATACTTCTATTTCAAATACCAAATGCTGTTATCAAACTATACAATTGTTTCAAGCAATGTATATGTCAAACTGGCAGTGTATGGTATTTTTTTCACAAAGATTCTAACATCAGTCTGTTAGAAATATCATTCCGGATAACTGGTTTTCCGGTTAACTGATTGCCGGATAAATGGTTCCATACTGTATATTTAACAGGGTAGAGTGGGGATGAAAGGGGCATTTTGTCTTCATATGCTTATAAAACAATGGAATTAAAAGACATCATTCTCACATTTGTCACTTAATTCTCGGGGGGAGGGGTTCTAAAACCTCTTATCCCGTAGTGCAGAAGTTAAAAATCTGTACACATTTATAAAAATCGGAGAAATGTCCCTTTTAACAATATTGAAGGGATTGAAAAGGACACTTTAAGAGGTTGTAAGAAACAAAGCGCTTTTATGAACATTTTGTCATTTTATTTGCAATTACGTTTATGCAAAAATAAAAGATAATAACACAAAAATAAAGTATATTGCAACATATGATAAAACAAAAACAAGTACCTCACCAAAAGTTATGGATTTAGGTGACTTCATCAAAATAAGTTATTAAGGTGGGGATTGGTCAAGGAAAAATTCCGTCAGAAAAAGAGGAAGCTAACAGCATTTTCTTATAGAAATTGCTTCCAAGTATATAAAGGGATTAAAGAACGCAAATTTCTCTATAACAAAATAGTGGTATTACATAAATTTTTTTATTGTGTTTTTCCATGTCCCTTTTAACCCCTACAGTTATTGTCCCTTTCAGCCCAATACCCATCTGGTGAAATTCAAAAAGTATTCAGGCATAGCAGCATTTTAGTTAACAAAATACACTAATTATTCACATAAAGTGCATACTTAACACCACTAAATAACATAAATATTACATGTTAAACTCAATATAAATTTTTTTAGAGAAAGAAAATAAAAGCAAGATCTAAATTTAGTTTTTTATATCAAAAACAGGTTTTGCTTTCAGCACCTACAATGCTACAATTCCGGACGATAATTTTACGGATTATTAAGACAGAACAAGTATCACCATCAATTGAGCCAAAGTTGCAACTGAGTACATTTTATTTTCTTCCTGAAATTTTGAGTATCCCTTTCAATCCCACACTCCCCTAAAGCTGTTATCAGATTCACAGACTTTAGGCAAGACAAACTTTTCAGCCGATTTAACCCCAACATTTTCCATTTCAAAGAGATAAAAAGGTTATAATTGTCTTTGAAAAAGTTAGAGGTAAGGCCTTAAAACCAGTTTTTACTAGTACCAGGCTTTAATATTTATCGCCTACTCGTATCAATCGCTTATCTCTGATTCGTTGAAACGTTCCATGTTGGATGAAAAGTCTTGACTAGGAGAGACTTTTTTGGAACAGAGGAAAAATATTGGGGGAACATTTCTGTTTGCTATCACACTGGGTTTGGGACGAAATTTCGCGAAAAGTTGGAGGAAATCAAGTGTTGGCTCAAAAGTCTTACAAAATGTTGGTGAATCTGATAGCAGGTTTAGTCTATTAAATAAGCTACATCATTTTTGGATGTAATTAGGTTTTTGCCTTATTTTTCATTGCATTCTCAAAATTAAGTATTGAGTCAAAATTGAACATGATTAAACATGATTCAAATAAATATTTACTGTGAACAAATGCAAACTCCTGTATGCAGCAGCAAGCAATTATAATCTTCATCATTTTCATTACAAAGGTAAAAAAATAATCTGTTATGTAATGAAATACTTTTAATTTTATCAACTGATTTGCAATGAAGTGATGTTCATTAAATTATTTTTGTAACCAATGGTCGAAGATGAATAACGTATATCGAGTACAAATGTTACTGCTTGTTTCAAATGAACCCTTATGGCACTCTGTAAATGCTGGAGAACAATCAATAGCAGTGAAAAAATCTTTTGAAATTCCTAAAATAAATTATATTTTTGGGTCCCAACTCTAGGTTCTATTGAGCAAATTTTCATTTAAAGGTATATTTTAAGTTTTTATCACTATCCCAGACAACACTGTGGAGATAAGCTAGGCAACAGCAATTCTTAAAGCCCCCCCCCCCAACTGCCTCTGGAGACAACACCTAACCCCTGGAAGGTTCCAGTGTCCACAGAGGAGGGGGGAGGGTGCCAGCCCCCATTGAAAAAATATGCTCTAGACCCTTGCTAACAGATAATGCATTATATGACATTTGAATTTTACTTCCAATTCATTCAAAATTTCTCTTTGATTTTAAAATACTTCTTTTATGGTATAGTAAAATTTTATTCATTTGTTTCCAGCAGGAAAAATCATGAAACTTAAAACTAACCTCTTCTTAAAATAACACAAATCAAAGAATTCTTTAGTGTAAAATTTATTTGTAGAAATTTCTTATTCGTCAAAAGAAACAGGAATATTAACTTATTTATTTTGGCCAAAAACAATCAAAACAATAATTAAACATTATTAAGTATGCATAAAACAGCTAAGAATAGAAAATAATAAAAATGAATTAATAAATAAAACATAATAAATGAAAATTACAAATAAATCACAAAAAAAAAAAAAAAAAAAAAAAACTGAGCAAGTGAGATTGCAGATTGCATAGAGGATTTCATTTAATGTTTCTTTCAAAACAACTTATTCTTTATTAAATAAATCTGAATTGTAAATTAATAATCATTAAATTTTTATACAGATGGTAGCACCAATGAATTTAATTTTAAAATAATTATAAAAGGAAGTTATTTATTTTAATCAACATAAAAAAGTCCAAATCAAATTATTTAAGTCCAAAATTCAAAATTTTAGAAAATTTGGAATTTAAAATAAAAACTGGTCACCAGAGGCATCTAGTAATTTAATTGAATAGTAATTTAATAAATTAAAAAAAAAAGTTCACTTCCCATGTCAAAATAGGCGATAAATATAATGTAACATGATGAGATAAAAACAAATAAGCACATTTTTCATGTGATTTATTTAATTCATTAATTTATGTTACATACATAATAATTTTTATATTTACTTAAACTTGTGTGCAACAATTAGAAGAAAAAAACAACAACAAAATGAACTCATGATATTAAAAAATATATTTTAATTAAAATAACAGCCTTTTTCACAATTTTATGATTTTTTGTGTGACAAGAGATATTCAGCTTAAGTACACAAAATCTGAACTCTCTGACTTACATAGTTTTTGTGTACAGACTCTGTGGTGACCAGACGGACAGACAGAGGACAGAGACGAATAGAATGCGACGAATAGTCAGATGAGCAAAACCCTAATAAAAATAAACTATTAAAAGATATGTTAAACAGTATGACACACTATTATTATTACATTGTAGCTCTTATTAGCTGTGCTATGCTACATAATTGTCATAGATTAAGGGTTAATGAGTTAGTAAAATTAAGGTCATGCTAGATAATACGTAACGACTCTGTTACATTTGGTGAGTTACCATTATTTAAATTAAACTGTATTATTCATTACTTTAGTGTTTTTCTGACAAATACATATGATAAGACTGTAAGAGTTTTCTTTCAAATCCAATCTTTTATAAATTTCTCTTTAATTTTAAAATATTCATTTAAGGACATAAAAAAAATCCATGTTCACAAGCATGAAATTAAAAATCAATTAAAAAAGTTTTCTTAAATAATATCTGAAAGCATAGTTTTTTAAAGTATGCTTAATTACTTACCTGATAGTTGCAATTCGACTAGCCAAACATTCAGTGAGGGATGCAGGATACGCCTGATCCAACAATCTAGAATCAAGAGAAAATTTAGCCAGATGCGGAAATATTGCCAAAAACTATACAAATCATTTAGATTTCAAAACTAAATTATATAATTACCTACAAAAAAAAAAAAAAAAAAAAAAAAAAAAACCTTATGTAGTGATCTTTACAGTATTTATCTTAAAAAATTATGAAGCACATATACTCAGACAATCATATGTAATGAAAGTGGAGAAATTCTGAAAAAAAAAACTATAGTTAATGTAATGCAGAATTGATGTAAATATGTAACATACAGCAAAATTTTGCAAAAATTAAAGTTGCAACATACTGTGTCATATGATCAAATCACAAGTTTTAAAATTTTCCATAGAAGATTCAATTAAGAAAAATATCTTACTATTAATGTATTTTTGTATATAAGATGGATCAGTAAATTGATTTTAAAAATTGATGATTGTTGCAAAACACACTCGTTACTAAAGTACAGACGCCAACACAATGAATGAATACAACGGACGAAATCTCTCGTGAGTATTGAATGAATCTTTCTTAATGAATCATGATGTAAAAATCCAGAATTCATTCTTGCGTTGGCGTCTTGTGCCACGCCTTGTTTGTAATATCAGATAACTTTTACAGCGTCTGTTTATTAATTTCATTCTTTTTGCTAAAATAAGCTAATGGTAACATACTTTCGTTGGATAATCTTAAACTGAAATTATTCAATTGCGGTTTGATAACGTGACTACTCTAAATTTCATCTGTTGCAACTTTCATTCTGCCGATTGTCTTTTATATCATCATTAAAAGGTTTTACTTAGAGCACATAATTTTTTACATTTATTTGTAATTTAAGCTAATATTATTTTAATTTTAATTTTGAAACTGCAAATTTGTTTGATTTTTTTCACATTTAAATTTAGAACTTTGTGTTGCTCATAGACCGAATTTGGTTGTATTCTGTTCTATTAAATTAAAAAATTTTATGAGATTGATAGCATACTGAAGTTCCTAAATAAATTTATCAAAATTTATATGCAATCTTAAAGTAGTTCAAGAAACCATGATTAGAATTTGAAATTTGAATATCATCATAAAACTAGATATCTTGCCAGTAAAGTGCTGTAGTGGCACTGATTAAAAAAATAAAAGGCAGCGTTTTATTATTTTCTTAAATTTAGATAATAGCACTTGTCTATTCTCATGCTAAGAAGATACACTGTACCAATAATGTTTACCACTAAAACATTTTATTTTCTTTGCAATGTCATCTTTAATCCTTTATAGTTGCCATTCAGGTAAGCACGGGCCGAAATTTTCAAGTACTACAGTAGAAATAAAAATTTGGCCGGCCCAATACAAAAAATTAAAAGTTTATCTTGACCTGTACAAAAAAAATATTGGCGCAGTCTGTTAAAAACGTTAAAAGTTCGACCTGAGTGGATTGCTACAAAACATTGATTTTTACATAAGTTTGATTGACTCCTCGTATGAAGAGTTGTAACCAAAATATTTATCTGAATTTTTTTTTTTCATGTTTATAATCTTGATTTTTATAAAAATGCCACCGGATGTAATATTTATTTATTTTTAATGAATTTCTATTTTTTGTATGCAAATTTTTCAGTTATTATTTATATTGTTAATCCATATTTTATGTATTGAAGTGTTAAAAATTTGAAATATGGTATACACTGAAATCCTGTAAGGCAGAATTGCATAGAAAGAAAAAAAAATGTTATGGGCAAGTTCCTTTTTTAGTAAGAGTAAATGTATTACATATCTTTTCTTGTGTATTAGTATATTAATTTTGTAATCAAAACATTATATTTGCTCAAAACAAGATTTATAGGTAGGCTCTTTTTCACTCTTTCTACAGTATTTTAATTTAGTTATATTTTAATAAACATAACAATCTACAATTATTTAAAAATAAAAAAATTAATTTTTAATTGCAGAATAATGTTAGTTTAAAAATATATGTATTTTTTGCAAAAAATTTTTTGGATCAGGCCTTATTTTACTCACCTTTAAACAGATTAGACCATATGGAGAGAATGATTTTCACATGGGCTGTATCAAAAATAGAAATGAAAACTTTGGACCATGAAGACTATGAAGGAAACAAATCTCAGCTTTGTAAAGACAAAAAAATTAGGCCTGATCAAAGAGTCTTGAACAAAAATAGCCCAAGCTGGACTTGACCATGGGTCAGCCCATGCAGATCTCTAGTTGCCATCGTAAAGTTTGTTGCAGAGGTATTTATTATGTGACACAAATCGTTTAATATAATGTAGATGTCTTTTTTTTGTTTTGTTTTTTGGTTGGAACAAATTCATGAAATTAATATTTTATAATGTGTGTTGTTTCTATGCCACACTTATTTCATTGCATTCATTACAAAAATGTGATTAACGTGTAGTAGTGGGAGTATTTAAATATATAATGGCAAACCTACAAGTCAACTGTTAAAATGATGTTTTACATGTATGATGTTTTCCACCAAGATAGGACTTGGCAATTCATTTGCATTTTAATATGCAAATCAAGTTGTAATACTGAAATATCATACAGGAACTCGATTAGGTGATTGTTTCTGTTGTTGAATCCCAATTTATGACCACCATAATGTTAAAATTTTGAGATTCCTGAACTTTTCTAAGATATACTTTGTTATCAATTCAATACCAGCTATTGATAAATTCAAAGTCTTTCATTTCATGCGGTATTTATAAGACTGTATAAAATAGAAGTAAGTCAACATTTAAATTTTTATATTCATTCCCTGAATCACTTCAAAAATGACATAAGTCACAGGTTCAAAATATTTTTATGAATCTGTAAACAAAACATTTCTACTCACGAATGCTATATGTTTTTTAACAAACTCTTTTGTGCTAGCTATATACATTTTTATTTTTTCTCTTTACTTAATATAGTCAAGGATCAATAATCCACACACCCATTATCTGCAATATTTTATAATCTGCATTGCTTAGCAGCAGTAAATATTGGGAAATTTTCCAATCTGTCAGTAAAAAAATTACAATATATGACGAATGGTTGTGAATTTTGTGAATCAATTGTTCAAATAAATAAAGAAAAGAAAAGAAAAAAAAAATTAGGGAAGGAATTGTGGAAAAAATGGTAATTTTGTAAAACGACCGCAGAAAAAAAATCTCAAATTTTGCCAATATGTTGTAGAAAAACATCGCAAATTCTGACAAGTGGATGAAAAAGAAAAAAACTTGAATTTTGGTAAACAATCAACGAAAAATCACAGTACCACATAATGATTTCTGTCAATCTTTCTGTAAAAAATATCATTAACTTTGACAATTGGTTGCAGTAAAAAAATTGTTAATCAAAGAATGAAATGATAGCAAAAAAGAACGCAAATTTTCACAATTGATCGTGAAAAAATAAATTGCAAATTTCATCAAACAATCTTTGAAAAAATTAAGAATTTTCATGAAGCGATTGCTGAAAAAGATGGGAATTTCAGTAAAAAATCAAGGGAAAATATTCCAAATTTTGTCAAAAGATCACTGAAATACACAGCTAATTTTGTAAGA
Source organism: Maratus speculifer (assembly GCA_964019185.1). NCBI lineage: Eukaryota > Metazoa > Arthropoda > Arachnida > Araneae > Salticidae > Maratus > Maratus speculifer. Next base: position 30,857,890 of record CAXHSM010001376.1, read on the forward strand.
TTGTGGAATCGCAGCAAATGCTGTCAATCTGTTACTAAAATTTACTGTGCACTATAATCATGGTGCAAAATTCAATAATCGATCGCAAAAATAAAACTTAATTTTCATATCTAATTTCAGTGTATATTCAGTAGACTCTAGCACTCCTAAAATCTGCAAATCTCTAAAATCCGCACTTAATTTACAGATGTAAACAATGAAATATTCAATTCAAATGTGGGTGCAAAACTTGACTTTTTTAATTTTATATCAATTAAATACATTTTTTAATTTGTAATTTTCGTTAATGTTTTTGAATTCCTGTTTCTTCATGAAGAAAGAATAATTTATTTCTGAAAAAATCAAGATATTGCTGATATCATTGGTAATCACAATCTTACCAAATATATTTATGTATTAATCAAGCTTTTTTAGTTATGTCTAGCTAAACCTGAAATAAAGCTTCGTTATTTTATGATCCTGATGTGAATTAGTAATGTATCTTTATGAGGCAAGTTACATTGAATAGTTTAGGAAAAACACATTTAATCTTTATAATTAATATTTAATTGTACATTATTGATTATTAACTTGACCTTTGCTTTTAGTATTTTAATCATTTTAAAAAATATTTAATTTTTTATTAATTTAGTTTATTACTTATTTTAATATTTCAGTATATTGTAAGCATTCGTTATACTTTTGATTTCATAATGAATTACATTCAAATTACTTTAAAAAATATATAAACAAAGCAATGACCAGAAATCAGCAAAATTCTAAAATCTGCACAACCTCTGGTCCCAAGCTGTGCAGATTCGAGGGAGTCTACTGTATTGTGTTTTTAATATGTAATATTTTATAAATGAATTTTTATAGGATTACATATTAATTTTTTATTATGTTATACTCATTATGTTATTAAAATATTCTCCAGTAAAAATAAAACCATACAATACTGAATAATCGGCAATATTTCATAATTTGTACAACTTTTAGTCTCAACTACTGTGGAATAAAGATCTTTGACTATATGTTGCTTATCAATCAGTTAATTATTTTATGGTATTTACAAATGAAAACAGTGTACTTACACATTTTCCAATCCAGATCAGATACAGCTGTGCCAATAATACTCCTACACCAACTTTTATGATTTATATTATAAACACATTCGTATATTGCATTGCTATGTTATTTACTATTTTAAAGAAAACGTTTAAATTTTTATTTTTAAGTATAAACATATATCAAATTGCTGTTTTGAGTTTGAATGCTATAGTAATGAGAATGGCACAAGTATCAACCATTTACAATGATCTATCTCATGGCTACTAGTAAAAAAAAAAAAAAAAAAAAAAAAAAAAAAAAAAATTGTATTTGTTTTTGCTTTGAAGATTTGATGGAAATATCTTTTGTTTGATGTCATTGTATAAATCTGTAATGCATGCATCTTAAGATATTTTTTACTCACACAAAAGCACTGTCTTGCTAATGTTAATCCAGTGGGAGGAGTTTTTCAATATGTAATCTGCATTTCTATATTCTTAAATAATTTTTTTAATGATTTTTTTTTTTGGGGGGGGGGGGGGCATTTGATAGCTGAGATCGATATTTATACAAAGGCTGATTTTTACTTTTTTTTATATTTCTATTTTTTATATATACTTCTAATTTTGGAGCTAGTTTTGAAAATGAAAGTATTGATAGAGTAAAACCTGCAGCCAGAATATACTTAATAAAAAGCCAAAAATGATTTTGTAAGGCTATCCAATACAGTAAAACCTCTAAATAACGGACACCTTGGGAGCGTAGAAATTATCCGCTATTCAGAGGTGTCCGCTATTGGGAAAACCTCAGCGATAGAAAAATTGCTAATGAATGCTTAATGTTTCATTGGTCGATTTTAAAATTCCTAAAACCTCTATTATATGATTAAAACAGAAATTAAAATATTTTTTAAAGCAATAAAACTGAAATAAAATTGTGCATACCTTTATCATTTGTTTATTGCATTCTTACAATAAAATTTGTTACAAACATATGCTTTTACTTGCAATTACAAGTAATTTGTTCTTCAATGTGAAGTTAAACTCTTTCAGTAGTTTTAATCCTTTTGAATCATCTTTTTCTAAAAAAAAAAAATGCATAACTGTTTACTGTATTTTTCTGTTTCTTAAAAGCATGCAATCTCAAATCATCCTAGGGAGGTTGGAGAGGGGGAGGGGGGTTGGAATCACAGATAAATCTAGGGGGAGAGGAGATTTTCTCCAGGTCATCCCCAAACGTATCTGAGATCACAAAATTCGTGACACATTGCCCTGATAAATTTAGAGGATTTTTATTTATTTTTTCCCTTGTTAAAAAATAATTTTTTTTTTTTTTTTTTTTTTTTTTTTTTTTTTTGCCAAAATTACTGTCTGCTATCCGGAATGTCCGTTATTCAGAGGTTAAACATACAAAATTTTAAGTTTTGGGAGTGGGGATTTGAAAACTGTCCGTTAAATAGAGGTGTCCGCTATTCGGGAGTGTCCCTTATGGAGGTTTTACTGTACAAGAATAAAAACTTTATAAAAAATTCTAAAATGCAAACAAGATTTTTAAAAAAATCCTGCTGTAGGATTAACATTAGCAAAGGTATGTTTTTGTGTTAGTGAAATAGCCTTTTAAAGAAGGAAGTACAGTCAATGTTCTATAATATGCACACCCATAGTCTGCAATTTTCTATAATTCGCGTTACTTTACGAATGTAAGCAGTGAAATAAACAGTTAAGAAAGTTTACAAATTCGTGATCCAAAAATGAATTTTTAAAACAAAAAATAAAAAAAATGAAAAAAAATCATAATAAAATATGGTATTACTCTGTTATCCCATCGACCAATTTCGCCAAATTGTACAAATTGCCAAACTAATAGCCAAGTTATACATGTTGACATAATTTTTATTTTTAATAACGAAAAAACAAATAATTAGTATAATATTAATAAAAAGTCGGAATAAAAATCACTTAAAAACATTTATAACATGTGAATCGTATTTAATGTCATTGAATGTGACATCCACGATCATCTATTATTGGCATTTAATCTTATAGTTTGGCGATAATTTTTTGGTCAACGGGATAACCTAAAAGTACCTAAAATATTTACTTTTTTAAATATAACCCTTTTATTTTATCAAGAGAAAATAACAAACTGTACTACTTAACATGTAATATGTAATTATTTTTATTTAAATGCACATATATATAAGTTTTTTAATAAAACAACTTTAAAAAGGAATTTTTTTGAGATACCATTTTAAACTAATTATTAGATATCATATTTATCTTTTCATATTATATTGACTATAAAGATAAAATTCTGTCTAAATATAATAAAATGGCATACAATCCATAATACTCTATAATCCACAATATTTCATAGTCCGCACAACCTTTAGCCCCAAATTTTGTGGATTACAGAATTTTGACTGTAGATTTATTATATTACACTTCTTATAATAATGTTTCTAGCATTCATTACTTCTTATTTAAACATAAATGTTATAGACTTAGACTCATTCTAAGTAGGCCCAATGACACCTGATAAGTCCCATAACACATATTCGTCTTTATAGGATTGTATTTATGTATTTTATCATCATAAATCAGATAATTCTGTTAAGAAATTAACAGAAAAGAATGAACTTTAACTGACAGGGAAAAGTGCCATATCCTGTTACAGTTGACTTGGATTGGTAAAAAAATAAAAAATGGCAACAAAAAGACATTTTAGCAACATATCAGGTTTCTGATGCTAATGAACAAACATGACTTAAATTATTTATAAACATATATTTATTTTGAAAACGTTATATATTTCACGTATTAAAATATACAAAATTTATATAAATATTTTTATGTGTATGCATATGCACATATATATATATATTTACATAATACGCTACAGAAAAATTTCATTTAAAAAAAATTCCAGGAAATCAAAAATTATATAATAAATTAATTATAAAAAATGTGTACATAGAATTATTTATTCTCCAATATTGTTAAATGCTGTTGTTAAAAATCCATTCAAATGTTGCACTAAATTTATCATTTAAAATATAAATTTATATTTCTTTGACCACTGATGGTCAAAACATATTTTGACCATGAAGGTTAAAACAGGTACTATTTCCCCTGAACTTGTTCAAAACAAACATAGAATCCTACTTTGCAGGGAACTGATTCCTGTGCTGGTCTGCAAGACAATATTTATAAAAGCAGGAATTCAAAATGTATAAAATCCAGTTTCAGTGCATTTGATTTAAAAAGTTTAAATATATATACATATATAAGAAAAGGAAAAAAATGCATAACTCCAATTCCTGACAATGTGAATGGGTATAAGTAATGGAGGTGAAATTGATTTTGGGCTGAATATGTGGCTAGCAAATGGGTAAAAATCTTGTTTGGATATCATTCGGCAATATGTTGAACTAATAGGTGTAATTGAAAGAAAAAGAACATAGTTGGATGTGGTAATCTCAAAATTTTCTTCTATCTCATACACATTAATATTTCCAGAAAAGTGAAACATAGCAGCGTCACCGATTTGAGAATTTACGCCAAAATCTTATCCGCAACAACTTATTTCAAGCTGAAACTGAATCTGAAATTTGATGAAAATCCATGTTAAGGAGACTCCCTCAAATCCACAACCGTAAAACACACAACTCTCTAAAATCTGCATATAATTTACAGATGTAAACAATGAAACATTCAGTTGAGATATTTGTATAAAATTTTACTTTTTTAGTTGTATATCAATACTGTGTATATATTAATTTGCAGTTTTTGTTAATATTGGTGAATTTATGTTTTTTCATAATGGAATAGTTAATTTATTTCTAAAAAAATTCAATATATTGCTGATATTATTGGTAATCACAGTCTTCTTACCCAATACATTTATCAAGCTTTTTTAGTTATTAAGTCTGGCTAATCCTGAATCAAAACTGCAAGTCTGGCTAATCCTAAATTAAAACTTCTTTATTTTAAAACTTTGATCTCAACTAGTAATATTCCTTTATGAGGCAAGCCTCATTGAATAATTTAGTAAAAAGATATTCAATCTTTATAATGAATATTTAATCATACTTTATTGATTATTAACTTGAAATTTCCTTTTAATATTTTAGTCATTTTAAAAATTATCTAAATTTTTATTATTTTAGTTTATTACTTATTTTAATATTGTAATTACATTGTGAGCATTCATTGTAGTTTTGATTGCATTATTAATTACATTCAAATTTTCTGGTTAAATAATACAAACAAAGCAATGACCAGACAAAAATCTAAAATTCATGCAAGCTCTGGTTCCAAGCTGTATGGATTTGAGGGAGTTTACTATATTAGTATTTGAGATAGAAAAATCGCAGAAATCGTAAAAAAAACTGGACAGTAGCGCCACCTGTACAACGAACTACTCCAAAAAATAAAGAATATTAATTTTATATCATGAACTAACTAAACCGGAAGTTTCATAAAAATTCATGCATTAGTTCTGAGATATAGCTATTGCAATAATTTTGAATAATGCCGCTTAGCAATGCCTGTTGAGAAATTTACTCCAAAAACTGAATAACACTAATTTATATCAGGAACTAACTGAATCTGAAGTTTTATAAAAACACATGCATTGGTTCCTGAGATAAAGCTATTGCGATAATCATAAATAATGCTGCATACCATGCCACGTATTGGGAAATTTTACATTAAAAAGTAATCAGAACCATAATTATATCAAGAACTAAAAGTATTTAAAGTTTTATGAAAATACGACCCTTAATTCTTTAGATATATAACTATTTTGGAAATTGTGAAAAAAGCACCGTAGCAGCACCACATGTTGGGCGATATACGCCAAAAGCCAATCAGATAAAGTTTATATCAAGATCTAACTGAGAATCACGTTTTGCAAAAATCCGTGCTTTAATTCTTGAGATAAAACGAACACAAAATTTATATCACATAAAGACAAACTCACAAACAGACATTTTGTAAAAACATGTTTTTCTAGAATCTTTGATCCCTAAAACATGTAGATCCATTGAAAACCGGAATTCAAAAATTTTCACGAATCCAATACTTATTTTTTGTAAAGATGAAAAAAAATAAAATTACAAGCATTCAATGAAATAAATTTGTAGTTTTTACCACTCAAGGTATAGGAGGGTCCCAATATGTGCTATGGCAGTGTCTGCTGTATCGCATACACATACATGCATATGTTCCTGCATCTACGAAAAAAAATTAAGTCAAGTCATATCAAAGAACCTATAATTTGGTAATTTCATGCATGCATTTTGTACTACTTAAGGAATAGAAAATTGTAAAATTGGCTATTTAATTCAGAGTTAAAACGTAGTATAAATTATTTTAAATAGCTTATTATTTTTTCTTTCTGTTTTTAGATTCAAAGGTATAAAACTATTTTTGCTGATGTTCAATAAGTGTCTTTGGATGAAAATGGCGACAATCTCTTCGTACTGATGTCTTAAAGGAATTCCTGTTATCGTCCGAAATCAAGCTTTTGAGAAAATGTCATCGATTACAGAGGGAAATTCTTTTGCCAGGGAACAGCACTTTGTTCCCCAAAATGGGGATAAAGAAAAACAATCGTTAACTGATACAGGAAAAAATGCATTTGTTTGTGAAGTATGTTCCAAAGGATTTTCTCTAAAATATAATTTAAGAAGACATCTATTGGTGCATACTGGAGAGAAACCCTTTGTTTGTGAAATATGTTCCAAAGGATTTTCTGAGAAGAAGAATCTAAGAACCCATCTCATGTCACATACACATGAAAAACCTTTTATTTGTGACGTATGTTCCAAAGGATTTTCTCGGAGTACTCATCTAAGAACCCATCTCTTGACGCATACAGGTGAAAAACCTTTTGTTTGTGAAATATGCTCTAAAGGATTTTCTCAGAATAGTGATCTAAGAAAGCATCTCTTGACACATACAGGAGAAAAACCTTTCGTTTGTGAAATATGCTCTAAAGGATTTTCTCGGAATGATAGTCTAAGAAGCCACTTTTTGACGCATACAGGTGAAAAACCTTTTGTTTGTGAAATATGTTTCAAAGGATTTTCTCAGAATCGTGATTTAAGAACCCATCTCTTGATACATACAGGTAAAAAACCTTTTGTTTGTGATAAATGCTTTAAAGGATTTTCTGATAAAAGTAATTTGAGAAAACATATCTTGACTCATACAGGAGAAAAACCTTTTGCTTGTGAAGTATGTTCCAAGAGATTTTCTCTGAGTAGTGATCTAAGAAGGCATCTCTTGAGTCATACAGGTGAAAAACCTTTTGTTAGTGAAATATGCTTTAAAGGATTTTCTGATAATATTACTTTGAGAAAACATCTTTTGACTCACACAGGTGAAAAACCCATTGTTTGTGAAGTATGTTCCAAGAGATTTTCGCAGAGTGGTCATCTAAGAGCCCATCTTTTGACTCACACAGGCGAAAAACCTTTTGTATGTGAAATATGTTCCAAAGGATTTTCTCGTAATGATCATTTAAGAACCCATCTCTTGACTCATACAGGTGAAAAACCTTTTGCTTGTGAAGTATGTTCCAAAGGATTTTCTCAGAATGGTAATCTAAGAAGGCATCTCTTGACACATACATGACAAAATTCTTGTATTCTGAAATGTACTTCAAAGAATTTTCTAGACGTTGCCAACTAGAAAGACCCCTCGTGATTGATACGGGAGAAAATCTTTTGTTTGTACAATATGTTTTCCAAAAGATTGGCTGATAATCATTTATTAAAAAACATTTTTTTCTCATACTATATAGATACCTCTTAAAAATCTGTTTTATTTTTTCTTTTGTTAAAATTGAGTATGAACCTTGTGTGTGTTGTATTTACTGTTATTCTGTTTTAGCATTTAGTAATTAAAAAAAAAATTGTAAAATTTTTCTATTTGTCATTTTGATAAGAAGCAAAAAACTCCAGACCTGTTTCTTTAATTTTCAGTAAAAACTTTTGATAGTTTTAACTTTTGTTATTTTATTGTAAATTAACTTTGCCCTAAAATAAAAACTAAATCTGTCCTGAAAAGGATATATTGTACTTCAGTATGTCGCCCAATAGGAAAAGCTTTATTGAAGTAAACTTTTACAAATATATGAGAAACATACTAACAATATTTTTTGAGCAAAATGAAAAAGTCTTATCAGCTAAATTTTCTTCTTAACAGACTTTCAAAAGATTTAAATGAAGCATATCTAATTATCATGTATTCTTTGCACCCAGCATGAGCTGAATATTTTTCTAAAAATATATAAATAATTAATTTAATATTTATTCGGCATGTTTACTCAATTCAAAAATTATAGTATTATAAACTAATCAGGAATACACTTTTTCCAAGGTCTTGTTCCTTTTGCATCTTTTTTGTGTCCTGCATCATCAAATACAAAATTCTTTTATGACATGGCAATATTGCCTCCAATCATCTCTATACTGATATCTTAATCTTGTGACTATCATCAATAATTCTTTTCTGACCTCCTGTTTTTTTTTTCTATGGCAGTTGGACATTTTTGTATTATAGTCAAATGCAGGGTATAAATCACCAAATACTGTTACATCGCTATCATTTTTTTATATTATAATACAGTCGAAGTTCTATAATCTGCACTTGCTGCAGCCAAAGGTTGTGCGGATTATGGAATATTGTGGATTATAGAGTATTAAGGATTATACAACATTTTATTAATCCTAGACAGCATTTTAATCCTTTAATCAGTATAATATGAAAAGATAAATATAAATCTAGTAATTAATTTAATATGCTATCAGAAAAATGCCTTTTTTAAAGTTATTTTATTAAAAAAATTATATATAAGTGCAATTAAATAAAAATAATTATATGTGTTTTGTAATGCTGTAATCCGTTTTTTATTGTTAATAAAATAAGAGTTATATTAACAAAAAATGACTGTTTTATTATGATATTTTTTTCATTTTTTTATTGTTTTAAAAAATCATTTTTAGATCACGAATTTGTAAATTTTCTTAACTGTTTATTTCATTATTTACATTCGCAAAGTAATGCGAATTATAGAAAATTGCGGATTATCGATCTTTGACTGTACTCGAAACCATGTGACTTTCATATAGTACATCTTTGATTTCCATATACAAAGCTTCGTTTTGATAAAAAATTCTAAAAAAAAAATGAATAAAACTACATAAAAGTTCCCATGATTGAAAAGAATCCTAGTACCCTTTATGTCAGACAAGCAGAATTCTCGCTAATAGCATTTTTTATTTTTCGCATGGTAAATTAAAACAATGTTTTGATGTTGAAATTATATGTCATGGGTTTTAGTACATTATTTATTTTGTTTCTATTTTCTTTAAAGAAAAATGCAAAAACCGCGAATTAAAAATGTTTCAGTTTTAAATGTAAGTCTTATATTTCAAATAAAAAATGAGTGAAAGGATTACATAAAAAAATGTAATATGAAAAAATACGACCGAAATAATGATTTTTGATTTATTGTCTAACATTAAAATGTCGTCTTATCCCATCGACCAATTTTACCAAATTATATATGTCGCCAAACTGCTCACTGGGTTACAAAAATTAATATATTTTTTTATCTGAATAATTGCTGAAAAAATATATTAACAAAATATTTATAAAAATAGAAATAAAACGTTGACTTAAGTATCACTTGATGACGCACCAAATAGTGCAGTTTCGTATAACATCACAAATCAACCATTGAATGTCAAACAATCGTTAAATGGCAGTTGTGATTGGTAGCTTGGAGGATTGTGGGTGCGCCTGGAGGTCAGCCCACAAGATTTGATTGACGGATGAAAAGTAAATCAGCTGATTGCAACTGCCTTATGTGAAGTAAATGTGACATTTACGATCAGCCATTATTGGCATATAATCCTATTGCTTGGCGATAATTATTTTGGTCGACTGGGTAATTAAGTAGTACTAAATGCCGAGTTCTTGATTTCTCTGTCAGAATGCTCTATTTTGGCAAAGGATTGAACAAGTAAAATGTAAATTATTTAGGAATAAAAAGTAGCATGAAGCAGTGCTTAGCAAGCATTTAACGGAGATCAAACTGCTTGCCAAGGGAGATAGTTTAGTCATATAGTGTAACATGATTGAATCTTGTGTATTTGCAAATTTTATCTAAAAAGCATCCAAACTTAAATTCGAATGAGATTTGATTGGTTTTTGTTTAGGAAATGTATACGTGATAGTGGAACAAATAAGACTATATGGCAAAAGAAAACAAAAACTTTTGACTTAAAAAAGGCTTTTATCATAATTTTAAGTTAATTATAAACAGATTGACAAAATTCGGTTTTTACCACAAAATTAAAATTTCGGCGAAAATCCAGCCAAACTAAACCGCGAATAAAACTCATCGGAAATGTACAATATATGGTCTCTGTACTTACAAATCCTCTAAAGACTGAAACTATCTGTATTTCAAAAATCTCATTCCTTCCTTTGGAAATTTTCAACATGATTCATTGATTTGAGCTGTTTTGGCTCAAATGATACATCCTTTATTTATAGTGCTATGAACTTTACTGTTTATAATGATCAGTCATCACTGATTCAACACGTGAATGCAAATTATACGGCAATCAATGTGTATATGACTAAACTTTAAAAGCTTTTCAGGTGCTTATTAAAAACTGGAAAATTAACAGAACTTTACTGATTGTTATTGAAGAAATATTTCGATTACTGTTTCAGAAAGTGCTTGCATAACATATAACCAAATACAAAAATCGTTATAAAAGATAAATCAAGGTACATCTATATAAATATACCTAAAACATCTTATAAATAGTTAAAATTCATACAGATAAAAACTCATTGTATGTCGAATGAATGAATGATGAATTAGTTAATAATTATGTATATTTAATAAATATGTATAAATAACTAATAATTATGTATGTTTATATATGCATAACTACTTGTAAAACATTTTTGGACATTTTTGTTTTCAGCTTACAATATGATGATTACTGAAATTTTGTTTTAATCTTGCAAATTGATTTTCGTCAATTTATAAAGGCCAGATTTTATTTCTCCATGAAAACATAGAAAACAATACCGAATATCTTGAATGCTTTTTTATGCATACCTCCATTAATTTTTTAAACATGATTTAATGATTATGCGTAATCGGGCCGCACATAAAATGTCTCCGGGCCACAGGTTGAGTATGATTAAAATAGAAAATTCCTGAAAATCTCCTCTATTTTTATTTACAAAATTGAGTATGAACCTTGTATATGTCATTGCATTACTATTTCCTAATTTTGTGTTTTAGTATTTAGTAATATTTTTTTAAATTATACTTCTTCCATGTCTTAGTGGTTTTTTTCGCTAATAAATAAATAATTGTTGACCTATTCATTAGTTTTCATTAAATCTTTATGTAAAAACATTTTTGGTAATTCCCTTTAATTTTGTTATTTCACCCTAAAATAAAATAATAATCTGACATGAAATTTATTGTTATAATTAAGTTAAACTCAAAGCTAATTTTGGCTGAGCCATGTTCAGCTTTTCCTTCTGTTACGTTAAAATGCAAGCAAATATTTGTCTGTGTATGCATATTTTATCCCCCCCCCCCAAAAAAAAAAAAAACTCATCATTATTCCTAAATATTGTAAATTGATTTTTAAAATAGCTTCCAATTGTAATAATTTTTAAATTAAGTTTAATGTTGCTGCCATCTGTGGTCTTATTAAAGAGTTTGAAGGATTCATTAATTATAAACTAATTCTTTAAAGTTATTAAAGATCCCTTTATAGTCTGGCGGTACATTTACGGCCCATTAAAGAAAATTCAATCTAAAATTTCATTAATTATGCGATACTAATAAAAACAGATTATCCTTTTCTTACAAAATAATTTCCTGAATCCTATTTCTGAAAGTAGAGGTGAATAGTTAAAGTTCACCATTTTTCAATGCGGTTCTTTTCTCGACCGTATACCCGGGTGTTGCTTTTATCTTAATTAAAAAAATATATATTACATGAAAATTGTGTAACAATAAAACACTTCTGCCTTTAGGGGCATTGAAAATGTAACAACAATTTTTGGTAAAGTGTAAAATGCAGTGGTGTAGCTAGCGGGGTGCGTGACACCCAATCTTTATTAGCAAATATATGTATAGCATGTTAAGATATTATAAAAAGAAAGTGAAAAATCAATATTAATAATTATTATATATTCTTATAAGATTTTGGAAAAGAATTCTGAAATAAAATGAAATTTTTAGTCTTTAAATTATGCAATCTATTTTCATAAAATTTGAAACGACTCGACAAAATTTTGCAATAATTGTACATTTTAAATTTCAAAGCATTTGGTTTGATTGTTTTTGCTTTGTTGTATGAGGACGGAGAGACAGACGGACTGAACGACAACTATAGGTGATACGTATTTATCCTCCTCAGTCCTGAGACACTATTAAAACACGTGGCACTGTTTATTTTATGTGGCACTGTTAAAACATGTTTAAAATTTTACAAAACATCTCCAAAGATGCATCTGTCTATACATCGATGCTTCTAATGTGCACACATTAATTAAAAAAGTCCAGATGCAATTTGAAAAATTCTAGAAGCATTTAAATTAATTTAATGAATGTTTTTTAGTGTTACCTCCAGGCGACATCAGGTCTGAAGTGGTTCTATAATTACGAAAGCATCTAAAAAACAGGAAACTGTTTTGAACCCCAGTGTCAGTGATGTGCCTAATCATAATTTTAAGGCGAATTTGCCTGCCACAGAAAACGAAGAAAAAAGAAAGATTCAGATATACTTCAAATTTCCCAGTTCTTTACCGAGGACAACAACTATTTTCCAAATAGTTAAAAAACTGTTATTTAACAAATTACAACGACTATGTGGAAAATTATATTTTCAAAGACTCAAATTTTAAACACTTGTAAATAAATTGTATATACAAAATAATAATAATAAACATCATTTTTATAATGATCAAAACGTGCTTTACGTGCTAACAGAGTCCTATATTACGTACGCCATGGATTAAAAATTACTATTCCTGTACCAATCATATACAAATTTTAAATGAAATTTAAGTTTGCAGTTTTCGGCACTGCAAATTTTTAAACTTTTAAACATAACACATTTTCAATTTTTACATGGTCGTATAGAGAAGAAAAAGCACTTTTAAATGCAATTTGTTTGAAACCTGTATCTCGATTCGTTTTTATATAATTATTATTTTTTGCAGTTTTTTTATACGTTTTTGTATTGTGGCAACAGAAGTATTTCATTTCTGGACATTAAACATGGATCAATAAGAAAACGAATAAAAAAAATGCGGAATTCAAGCTATAAAAAGATTCAGATATACTTCAGATTTCCCAGTTCTTTACCGAAAACAACAACTATTTTCCAAATAGTTAATAAATGGGTAAATGAATTACAGTCCGTTTCCGTGAAATTTCAGTTGACCTTGAAGGAGAATTTTGTCAATTCTGAATAATGCAGTGAAGTATTCAGGGGATGGATTGATGGGGCTCCAGCCCCCTCCGAATTTTCTAGGAAACAAAATTTGTTTACGAAAGTTTATCAAAATGTCATGAAATCTGTTAAGTTGGAATTTAAAAGGAACTAGAAAAATATTCCGTTTTAAGAATGTTTTATTTAAAAGAGTTTTATTTCGCAGAGAACACAAAATAACAATTTCAGACGAATTTCCAACATACACAGGTTCTCTTTACACGCCGTAAAAGTTATATTAGTTAAGATGAAAACCTGCTTAAGATGAAAATCCATCGAATCCATGGAATTTCATGGAACATGAAATTCCATCTTATCAGTTTCGGTGGTATAATGTATGCGTAACCTGCTAATAAAAAAACATTTTTAAAGCGAAAATGTTAACGTTTTTGTGATTTCCTCTCAGAAATTTTTACTGTATCTCAGCCCCCTCCGAAATGAAGAGTCTAGATACACTACCGAATACCTTCACCCTCCTTCGGACCCAAGCTTAACCATCCCCTCAGTTCACATCAATGACACTGGAGTTGAAAACAGTCTTTTTTTCTCGCGTTTTAGGTGCATTTATAACTATATAAATAGATAGCGCCTACTAGTGGCCATTCAGTCCGTCTGTCTGCCAGCATATAACATAGCAAAAATGATCCAACCGAATGCTTTGAAATTTTAAATGTATAATTATAGCAAAATTTTGTCGTCTTTTCAAATTTTATGAAAATCGGATGTAGAGTTTAATGACAGGGACGGTCAAAAGTTTTTCATTACATGATGGCCAATGCGAAAAAATATTGTAAGTTCATTTTACTAGTGTTACAGCCTTTCAAATTGAATGAAATTGATATGCATTCTCTCGAGCATTGATTCTGTTACAATATGCTGTGAAAATTTTTATTATTATTCATTTACAAGAATGTACACTGATATCCGTCTCCTTTCGCACGCAAGGGAAGTGCAAGGAAACGAGAAAGTTTTTGAGAATATCTTCGTTCCCCAAAAATACGCACTAGTGCAATTTTAATGTCATTTTCTTCGTTTAATAGAATGATTTACTTTACTGCATCTATTAAATGTACATATGTAAAAATAGGACGAATAGTTGAAACAAAATAAGGCACAGATCTCATATACGCACCACATTTGCACGTGTTTTTTAAATTGGCGATTTTACACCAAACATGGTAATCCGGAGTTTTTGTTTCTTATAGCAAACCTAGTAGTTGATATCATGACTAATGCATTTAGCGTTTTAAATTTTGTTCAAAGTTATGCAGCGTTAGTAGCATGCAGCATTAATAGTTGAATTAGTTCTACTTTTGATTTAATTCGTACAATATATCGTTTGTGAAGGTAACTGCATTATTGTTTCACGAGTTCTTGTTATATTAATTTTAAATATTTCTTTTTCTAGTGATTTCTTTGTTCGAATTTTACTATGACAGGATATAATGCTTTTAACTTTTATGTTTAATTTTTAACTAATTAATTGGACTTTAGAAATATGGCTGCATCTACTAACAATAATATTTTGGCAAAGGATGCTGTCCAAAATATCAATCTTACATTTTAAATTATATTAGAGGCCGTTTTTCTGCAATTAGGCAAAAAATATGAAATCTGCATTTGTTAATGGATAATTATTTGAAGTTCAGAGGTATTCATACAGTTCTTAATCCATTTGAGTTTGTTTAACTTCAGATTTATATGTCATAAATGTTCTGATATGAATATTAAAAATTACAAATGATACAAATGAGCATTTAATATGGTTACAAGTATTAATATTTGCGATTTATTGTGAAAATTATATTTACTGTTTTGTTACTTATTAAGTTTATTATTTATAAGTATTTAATATTCATAACTTATTTCTTTTTTATGTTAAATTCATGTAATAAACATGAATTATATTTCTCTTTAAATTATTTTTCAAACTGCAATTTATTTATTTTTATTTCATTTTTTAAAACACTAGAATCACTTTCTTTTTTTCGCGTTACTTAATGTTTATATGGCAATAAAAAATCCCGAACTGTTATAGCATGTAATTTGTAATTCATATCAAAAACAAAATTTGCGCCAAATCGGCAATTTAAAAAACACGTGCAAATGTTGTGCGTATATGAAATCTGTGCCGAAAATAATAAAATGAAGATGCTTGTATTGAAACTTATTTTATAGAATGCATTTTATGACATTTTTGATACACCTAGATAAAAATTTGTGGGCTGTTGATATCCCTGCTTGCTACGGCCTTTTGGGTTGACTTCAAGTATGATTTTCGAGTTCGGGATGCATACAACTCAACACATTCAGGATTCTAATCTTTATTAGATTCGGGAAAATAAATTTTTCAACTGAGAATTGTGACTGTATGATTTACATCTTATTGTTAGATCAGTCTCTAATAGTTGAGCATTTTGCTCATGCAAAGTTATTTTTACTACAACAATCTGTGAATATGGATCCTATTTATAACGAAATCCTCCTTTATATAATGAACAGTGTTCTCGCTGTCGCTCGCCAATGCGTCAAATTACGACTAAATTCTTCATTTGGCGAGTAAACAAGCGATTAGATTCGCCAAATTGCTAGTGCTCAATTTTTGCTTTTTCTTTTCCGTTTTTCATGCATATGCATATATATATATAATACATACATATTTTTTATATTTGTAGCGGATAGTTGAAATTAGATTAATAACAGTCACTGTTACAGTTATTAAAAAAATGGATTATTTTAGAACATATTCAATAAAAGGGCGTACATTAAAAAGTTAAAGTTTTTTTTTTGTGCTACACGGCGAATCTATTTTGCTACTACTTTTTTCATTTGGCGAATGATTTTTAATTTTAATTAGCCAAATTTCTAACATTTATCAAATGTCAGACAGAACACTGACAATGAAATGTTATAATCACGTATATACCTGCTAAGATAACAATCTATTTAAAACTCAACTTGTTTCCGATCCCGTATTTTACTCTCTTTGTGAAAACAAAACTTGTCAAAAGGACTAATTAAAACCTCGTAAAATGTATGAAACAGAATCCAGCTTGAATACTATTAATAAAAAAAATTATAATAAAATGAATTCCCAACAAATGTAACTGCTAAGCTGTAAACCTGTCTAAAATGGAAATTTCTTCCAGCACCTTCTGATCTAGCCTAGGTAGGTTTTACAATGCTTTGGTTTTTACATAATAAAATTAAAATTTTACAATCGATTCATACGGAAAAATAATTTGACCCCTCCACCCATATTGATGCCCTTCGTCTAGGTCTGGACACTACTTTTTCTTGAAATCTTGGGCCGGACCTAGCTACACTTTATGGGTCGAGCTTTTTATTTTGAAGGACCGGACAGGATATAACTTAATTTTTTACGTATCGAACCAAGACTGGTATCGTTCTTCCTAGTCTTCATGGGCCCAAATTTAATTCCGGTTTCGACCCTTTCCGAATGAAAATCATTTGTCAGTAAGGTCTGGTCCATTCAAAGATCAATAAAATTTGTCTTAACCAATTTTTTTTTTCAAAAAATGCATACGTCTTTAAATTATCATTATTCTAAGACTGTTAAATTTTAGGTGGTACTTGGTCATATCTGTACATTTCTCCATTACTGATAGGAATGTAACTTCTATTTCAAAAAATCGTTTTTATGATTGGTCATTTTCCTGCGGTCACTGGTCACATTTATGATTTTTTGCACATTTCCGTATTAAAGCGCAACACTAGGCACAGAAAAAGACCCGGATGATAATGTAAAGTCTATGGGGACGTTCTTTTCGAATATCTCGCTGAAATTTTAATATTTTGACATGATTTTTTTTGCACAAGATAGCTGAGGGCGATCCACAACCGGCCTAGTTTTTACTTTTTCAGTTTTCGTTTCAGATTTTCTTTAAGCAATTACTTAAACTTTCGGAACCGGTTCTGAAATTGAAAATATCGTAATATAAAAAATATATAAGCATAATCGAAAAAGTAAAAACTAGGCCGGTTGTGGATCGTCCTAAGCTGTCCTATGCAAAAAAATCATGTAAAAATATTAAAATTTGAACGAGATATTAGAAAAGAACGCCCCCGTAGACTTTACATTACCGCTCGGCTTTTACCGCGTGACTAGTGTGTGCTCTTAAAGCGCAACACTAGGCACAGAAAAAGACCCGGATGATAGTGTAAAGTCTATGGGGACGTCCTTTTCAAATAGCTCGCTCAAATTTTAATATTTTTACATGATTTTTGTTGCATAGGATAGCTGAGGTCGATCTACAACCGTCCTAGTTTTTACTTTTTCGATTTTGCTCATATAATTTTATATTATGATAATTTCAATTTTAGAAAGTTAAAGTAATTAAAAAAAAATCTGAACCCAAAACTGAAAAAGTAAAAACAAGGCCGGTTGTGGATCGTTCTCAGCTATCCTATATAATAAGAAACTATGTAAAAATATTAAAATTTAAGCGAGATATTTGAAAAGTACGTTCCCATACAGGGCCGTAACTATAAACGTCCCGGGGCAAGACCCCCCAGGGGCCCCCATGGCGCATGAAACTGCACCTGGGGCAAAGTTTCAATTTGCCCCAGGTGCAGTTTTTTTTTTTTTTTTTTTTTTTGCACGCCGCTGCTTAAATGTATACTGTATGTTAAGCCCAAAAGTGACTAAAAAATGTAGAATTGGGCAATCCCTACTCGGCAGGCACCTGGTTGCGACGCAATTTTTGCCGATCCGAATTAAGTAGCATAGGGGTAAAAAATCTGGATTTTTAATTGGATTATTTAAAATCCAAATTATTTAAAATTGGATTATTTAAAAGAGTGTTTTGTTTAGGTTCATTTTTGAGTTTATGTAATTTAATCATACGTTTCTGTTGAAAAACCTTTTGAAAGATGGATTTTGATAATTTTTTTTTCGATTTTATGTATTTATTAATAGATAAGAAGAAAGATTTTCTAGAATTTTTTAGATGCTTTTTATATTATTCAACCGATCAGAAGCCCATATTTTTTTCCTTATATTAATTTCGGTGGGATCGATAAACATGCTGGCACGACATGACACATTCGACTCGACATTCTTCTGTCTGTCCTAGAGCTGCTTTTGCATGCGAAGCGTATGGCAGTATATATTGACCGTCACGAAAAAACATTTACTCTAGCACTTTGATTTTTTTCTTTATTACTAACTTTTAGCTAGGTGCTGAACATTTTATAGGAATTTAGACTAGAAACTAAAGTCAATAGTTTTTTAACCATCAATTTGGGGCCCCTCAGATTTGGAGGCCCCTGGGCAGTGCCCCGGTTACACTTAGCATTATCATCCAGGTCTTTTTCTGTGACTATTGTGGGGCCTTAATGATAGGAGTGTAACTTCAACTTCAAAAAATCAAATCATCTTTCTACTATTTCTGCTAATTTTTTCAAGTCTATTTTGATGAAATTTAATTTTACTGAATTTTTAATTTTACGTTCCCAATTGGGAACATTGGCCTGTAAAAGGTTAAGAGGTCATTCATTAAAATAAAAACACCCATTTGCCTATGGAAAAAAAGCAATATATCTCGAAAACATATTAATATATTTAAATGATTTTTGTTCGGATTGAATAGCTGAGATCGATCTGTATGCAGGCTGCTTTTTACTTATTTGATTTTGTTTACAGATATTTTTATAAGGATGCTTTCATTTTCGGGACCGGTTTGGAAAGAGAAAGCTCCCACATAAAAAAATAACTGCAACCGAAATCGAAAAAGTAAAAAACGGCCTGCATTTAGATGAATCTCAGCTATCCAATGAAAAAAAAATCATTTAAAATTACTGAAATGCAACCGAGATATATTTATAAATTTCTTCCATTAGATTAGCATAGTTATTAGGGACTTTTTCTTTTGATTTCTTTTGAGTGTTCTTTTGAGTGTTTTTTCATTTGACTTTTGAGTGTTCTTTTCATTTGACTGAAGTAGCCCCTTAACCTGAAAAGTATGTTGATCCATGAAAAATGAATGCATTAATACGTAAGATTGAATATGTCAACATTTATTTCTTTATTATCAAAAAAGAAAATAAACTATGGATGAAGTGCAATATTTTTTTATTTATTACTAAATGCTAAAACATAAAAACTAATAATAGTAAATGCAATGACGCATACAAGGTTCATACTCAATTTTGGAAATAAAAATATTGGAGATTTCCATGTATTGTCTATTTGGTATGAGACAAAAATTTTCTTAAGTTACGGTTATCAGATAATTCTTTGGAAAACATAATTTACAAACAAAACATTTTCTCCTGTTTCAATCACGAGATGCCTCTGTAGTTGACAATGTCTAGAAAATCCTTGCGAATACTTTTTAGAAACATAAGGATTTTATTCTATATGCATCAAGAGATGCGTTCTTAGATGCCCATTATGAGAAAATCCCTTAGAACATACTTCACAAGCAAAAAATTACTCTCCTGCATGTGTCAAGAGATGGGTTCTAAAAGTACTGTTATCACGAAATCCCTTAGAACATATTTTACAAACAAATGGATTTTCTCCTGTATGAAAGCTTTTTAGATGTCTTCTTAGATGACTAATATTAGAAAATCTTTTGGAACATATTTCACAAATGAAGGGTTTTTTACCTGTATGAGTCAAGAGATGTCTTCTTAGATTACAACTTTGAGAAAATCCTTTTGAACATATTTCACAAACAAAAGGTTTTTCACCTGTATGTATTAAGAGATGGCTTCTTAGAGCACCATTCTGTGAAAATCCTTTTGAACATACTTCACAAACAAAGGGTTTTTCTCCTGTATGAATCAAGCGATGGGAACTCAAAGCACTGTTATCATGAAATCTCTTGGAACATATTTCACAAACAAATGGATTTTCTCCTGCATGAATGTTTTCTACATGTCTTGTTAGGTGACTATTCTGAGAAAATCGCTTGGAACATATTTCACAAACAAAGGGTTTTTCTCCTGTATGTGTTAAGAGATTTTTACTTAGATTTCCATTACAAGAAAATCCTTTAGAGCATATTTCACAAACAAAAGGTTTTTCACCTGTATGTATTAAAAAATGCCTTGTTAGATGACCTTTATTAGAAAATCCTTTGGAACATATTTTACAAACAAAAAGTTTTTCACCTGTATGAGTCAATAGATGCCTTCTCAAAGTACTATTATCACGAAATCCTTTGAAACATACTTCACAAAAAAAGGGTTTTTCACCTGTATGTGTCATGAGATGGGTTCTTAGTTTGCAATTTTGAGAAAATCCTTTGAAACATATTTCACAAACAAAAGGCTTTTCACCTGTATGCGTCAAATAATGTTTTCTTAGAGTACTCTGATCATTAAACCCTTTGGAACATATTTCACAAACAAAGGGTTTCTCTCCTGTATGCGTCAACAGATGCTTCCTTAGATTACTATTGTCAGAAAATCTTTTGGAACATACTTCACAAATAAAAACTTTTTTTCCTGCATGAATGGAGGAATGTTTTTCCTTATCCCCGTTTTGAGGAACATAATGCTGTTCACTGGAGGGAGATTTTTCTTCTGCAATCGATGACATTTTCTTAAATGAATGTGCTTGGACGATAACAGAAACTGCTTTGAATCATTAGTATGAAGAAATAGTCACTATTTTCATCCAAGGTCACTTATTGATCTGCAGCAAAAATGATTTATCTACCATTAAATCTAAAAACAGAAGAGATTAAAGAAAAATAATAAACAAGACATTTTTAAATAAACTGCACAAAGTTTTAACTCTGATTTACGAAGCCGATTTTACAATCTTCTTTTCCTTAATTAGTACAAAGTTAATGCATGAAATTATGCATTCTTTGGTATTATTATCTCGAGATTTCTTTTTTAAGAATGCAGGTCTATATGCGTAGGTGTGCATGCGATACAGTAGACACTGCCATACCTTATATTGCGCTATGCCACAGCCGGACTGATAAAAGCTGAAAATTTATTTTATTAAACACTAGTAAATTTATTTTTTACTATCTTTACAGGAAAAATTATTGTATTATTTGAGTTTTAGAATTCCGGTTTTCGACGGATTTACACGTTTTAGAGGCATAGGATTCCCAAAAACATGTTCTTACAAAATTTATGTCTGTGAGTTTGTGATTGTCTGTCTGTATGTGACGAAAATTTTGTGAGTGTTCTATCCCAAGAACTAATGCACGAAATTTAATAAAATTTTATATTCAGCAAGTTCCTGAAATAGACTCATGCTGAGTAGTTTTTGGTGTAAACCGCTCAACAACAACACTGCTATGCTGCTTTTTCACGATTTCCACAATAGCTATATCTCAAGAAATAATGGCCAGATTTTCATAGCACTTAAGATTAGACTAGTCCTTGATATAATAGGGTTCTGATTTTGTTTTCTTTCAAATTTTACAATAGGTGGCGCCGTTATACGACATTATTCATGATTTCGGAATAACTGTATCTCATGACTTAATGCATGAGTTTTTTCAAACTTCAGATTCAACTAGTCCCTAATATAAATTAGTATTTTTTTTATTTTTTGAAGTAAATTACTCAACAGTTAGCAATCACACAACAGCTGCGATAAGCATTACTCATGCCTATTACAATAACTATATCAGGAAATGATGCATGAGTTTGCATGAAACTGCAGATTCAGTAAATCTCTGATATAAATTAGTATCATTTAGTTTTTTGAGTAAATTTATCAATAGGTGTATTTGCTATGCACCAATATTCACGATTATCGCAATAGATCTATCTCAAAAACAAATACACAAATTTTTGTGAAATTTCAGATTCAGTTAGTCCATAATATAAAATTAGTATTTTTTAGTTTTTAGAATATATCGCTCATCAGGTAGCACTTCTATACGACATTGTTCATGATTATTAATATAACTAACTCTATCTCAAGAACAGCAATAGATACAGGAATTTTCACCTAACTTTAAGTTCAGTTAGTCCCTAACATAAATTAGTATTCTTTATTTTTTTTTGAGTAAATTGCTGAACAGGTGGCACTTCTGTCCAGTTTTTTTAAACAATTTCTGCGATGATTCTATAGTAGAACCTCGCTAATTCGGACCCCGTTAATCCGGATAATCCGAATCAGTTTGGTCATTTTTTTTCAAGTTTGAGAAGCGATTGCGTAATTTCCATAACATTAACTTGTTTCTTCGTCGTACTCTAATTAAAAAAAAAACCTTTTCCGAAATCTTTTCGTAAGAATTAAGCAATGTAAACGTTTTTACTGTCTGTAAATATTCAATAAGTTTAACATAAAGATGATTTTCTGTAAGTATGTTTTATTTTATTTCATTTTCTTCTAATTCTCCGGATAATCCGGATTGGGTATGGTCCCAGTTAATCCGAATTATCGGGGTTTTACTGTATCTCAAATACTAATACACAGATTTTCATCAAATTTCAGATTTAGTTTGAACTTGAAATAAGTTATTGCAGATTAGATTTTGGTGTAAATTATCTAACCGGCGATGCTGCTACATTCCATTTTTATGGAAATATTAATGTGTATGAGATAAAAAAAGTTTTTAGATTGCTACATCCGACTACTTTTTTTTTCCTTTTTTTAAGTACTGTGGCATCTTAATTTTTAAACACAATTGGACCAAAGAACTGTTAGTAAATCTAATTAGAGTTTATCATAATATACATGGTATCTCATTTAAATCTGTAAAGCTTCAAAATTTTATCTAAAAAAATTAATAGGCATACAACAAAATGAGTTACAACACTAGATAGAATAACTCACAGGGTTTTTTTTATACAGTATAGTTTTAGTCATAAAAAGAAAATAAGTTGCTATACAACACATTAAATGTTACTAAAGATTTCAGTTATTATATAAACTGAAAATGAAATGTTCATATACTAAAATCGGTGATGCTGCTATAATTCATTTTTCTAGAAATATTAAGGTGTATGAGATAAAAGAAAGTTTTGGGTTTGCCACATCAGAATAGTTTTTTTTTATTTCGTCTATTAATTCAGCATATTCCAGGAAGATATCCAAACAAGATTTTTACCTTTTTGCTGTTCATACATTCAGCCCAAACTCAATTTCAACTCCATTTCTCACACTCATTCACATTGTCAAGCATTCGAGTTATGTATTTTTTTCCTTTTCTTATATATGTTACAGGCCAAACTAGATTGGCATAAGCCAAACCGGTCTATCCTAACGCCCATCGGATAAACTAGTTTTTCCTAGGCCAAACCGGTCTATCCTAACGCCCATCGTATAAACTAGTTTTTCCTAGGCCAAACTAGTCTATCCTAAGGCCCATAGGACAAATTAGTTTTTCCTAGGCCAAACTAGTTTAGCCTAACTCTTATCGGATAAACTAATTTGGCCTGTTGTTTATTGGTCTGAAGTAGTTTATCCTAGGCCAATTCAATTTGGCTTGATTTTATTGAATTGAATGACCGCTTCACCGCCAACAATCTAGTTTGTCCTAGGCTGATCTAGTTTACCCTAGGCTAATGTAATTTTATGTGTTTTTTGCTCCAGGGCGTCAAAGCCTGAGAAATAATGGGCTCGCATGTTCTGTATGTACGAGTGTTTGCACACGTTTCACTGATTTTTGTACAGGTAGGGCTCGGGCTGAACTTTTAATTTTTATACAGGGTGAAGGCGAAATAACTTTCCTTCGGGAAGGGCGAGGCCCGGGCCTCGAAATTCCGGCTCGTGCAAACATCCAACAGTATTTTACAACCCTTCGAATAAAATACATTATACGTGGGTGATGGCAAAACCACTTTGTACAAGGTTAGCAATGGAGCAGTAGTCAGGATTAATATTAAAAGAATATTTCCCAGTTAAACTGTTGGCTTTGCATTCACAGGCTGTTTACACTAATATTGTGTTACAACCTTGCTTTTTAAAAATAACAACACCCTCGAAAAACAAAGTAAGAGGGGGGGGGGTATTTTTTCGATTTCCCCTAATTATACTTAACCATTGAACCCCAAAATTAATCACACATACGCTTGAAAAATTGAACAATTATACAAAATTTGAAGCAAATCAAATAATTCTTCTCAAAAAACCATTCATCTGATTTAAAGAGAATTATCCTCCATTCCTCCTTTTATACTTAATCATTAACTCTCAAAACTATTCAGGGATTCGCCTTATAAAAAAAAAACTATGTTCAAAATTTATGGCAAATTGGAAAAATCTACATAAAAACCTGTTTATCTAATTTATGGAAGACGATAAATCGTCCTCTACCCTGTTATACTTAACAAAAAACCCCAAATTAATTAAAGAAGAGCCTGATCAAACAAATTCATGCCCAAAATTTTAAGCAAATTGGATAATTCTGTGTTATAACTAATTTATTTAATTTAAAGAAAGAAATATATTGAACGCTTTCCCTTTATTTTTAACCAAAGAACCACCAAAATTAATCAGTGAAGCACTTCATCAAAATGAAAAAATCCAAGTTTTGCAGGAAATCGGTTAATTTCGCATGAAAAACCCATTTGGCAAAATTAGGCGGGATTCCCCACATTCTTCCTTTTGTTCTTAACCAATTAACCCCCAAAACTAATTAGGAAAGCAACTTACCAGAATGAATCTGTTTCAAAAATTTAAGCAAATCAGTAGATCTGCATGAAAAAAGCATTTACATAAATTATGGGGCATTACCTCTATCCCCCCTTCCTTTATACCTAAACAATGAATACAAACAACTTCATCCCATCAGAATGATCCTATAACTAATTTTTTTGATAAAATATGCTAATAATGCATGGAAACCCATTTATTTGAATTAAGGGAAGGGGCGAATCAGCCTCTCGATTTTCCTCCCCGTTATTCTTCTCCAATGACCTCCCAAAATTAATTAGAGAAGCTCCTCATAAGAATAAGCCTATAGTGAAAGTTTGATGCAAATCGGATATTTATATCAGGAATTATTGCGTTACATACTTACGTACATACATAGATACAGGACCCACGAGCACATTAGTTCTCAGGCTTTGGTAGCCTGATCAGATAATAACAAGTCAAATTACATTACTTCTATGAAGAGTTATCGCATTATGTACACACATGCGTACATAATAAACCTGTGAGCCCATTATTTCTCAGGCTTTCACGCCCTTGAGCAAAAAACACGTAAAATTACATTAGCCTAGGATAAACTAGATCAGCCTAGGACAAACTGGAATGTTGACGCTGAGGCAGTCATTGAATTCAATAAAATCATGCCAAATTGAATTGGCCTAGGATAGACTAGTTCAGACCAATAAACAGCAGGCTAAACTAACTTATCCTATAAGAGATAGGCCAAACTAGTTTGGCCTAGGAAAATCTAGTTTGTCCTATGGGCCTTAGGATAGATTAGTTTAGCCTAGGAAAAACTAGTTTATCTGATGGGCGTTAGGATAGACCGGTTTGGCCTAGGAAAAACTAGTTTATCCGATGAGTGTTAGGCTAGACCGGTTTGGCCTAGGAAAAACTAGTTTATCCGATGGGCATGAGGATAGACCGGTTTGGCCTGTAATTTATATACACAGAAAAAACTGTTTTGTTGAAACAACAAAAATAAAGTTGTACCAACCTAATTTTTTAGTTGATATAGCCCCAACCAAATTTTGGGTTGGACTGACCAAATCATTTTGTTAACTTAATAATGTTGTTCCAACCAAAATAATTTTGGTAATAACAACTAAATCTATTTGGTTGTTATAACCAAATACATTTTGGTTATAACAACCAAATGGATTTGGTTGTTATTACCAAATTTATTTGGTTGGAACAGCATTATAAAGTTAACAAAATGATTTGGTCAATCCAACCCAAAATTTGGTTGGGGCTATATCAACAAAAAAATTAGGTTGGCACAACTTTAAAATACGTTTTTTTTTATACTTGTTTGTTTTTGTACATCAGACAGTACATCATACAAAAGAAAGATCAAATAACAATGTTTAAGAAAGAAGAAATAACAATGTTTATAGCAAGAAATTATTTTTAATCCATATATGATAAAAGGTACAAAAATTTATATAAAATTATTCAAAATGAATAAAATAAAACCCAAGACAATGTACAGTTAAAACTATGACTGTTAATAAATGAACACTTTTTTCCTAATAATGTTAACCTAATTAAATGATATTCAGATAATTATCAAAATTTAATAATGCATACAAATCAATAATATATTTTTTTCGATATCAAATTGAACATAGTCTTACTACCACACTTAAACTTATTCCAAATGACACATAAAATTGCAGATATTAATCTTACAGTTTGATAAATAACAGACGACTATTCAAAACTACAACATGGGAGGAAAAAATGAAGTTTAAAATATCGGCACCAAGCATGCTGATACTAGCAGATTCATTATGCAAAGTAAAAAATTTACTTTTAAAAGTTACAAATTCACTTTAATATGACTTTGCCCTTTTCATATTATATTTGCAAATAAATTATATATAAAAAATTTGCAAATTTAGAAAAACACAAAATTCATCAATTGGCAGAAATAAAATATTATTAGATTCATCAGTTGGTTGCAGGATAAGAAGAACAAAAATTTGTCATTTACTGGTTGGAAAAAATTCTGAGATTTGCCGATCGATCACCAGAAAAAAAATCGAGTATACTTCAGTTAGTCACATTAACATTAAATATCTTTACAATGCAATTATCTATTTAATGTACAACTTCTTAGATGTTAACAATGAATTTAGCATTTAAGAAGAACCTGCATTCCCACATTGAAAAACATTGCAATTCTCTAGAGAGGACTAAATTTGATACATTAGTTTAACTTTATTTCTGAATTTAAAACTTTTTTTAATGGTAAATTTGTTATTATTGCAGTAAATAAGTTTTAAATGAGTAAAACGAGTAAAATGAGTTTAATGAATGACTTAGTTCAGATATAGCAATGTGTAGAATGATCAATATTGTGAAAAATTTATAATATGCAATACACTAGTTAACAAGGAATATTAAATAAAGCTGCGCTAATGTATTTTGATATGTTTCAGAAGTATTTGGCCATGTTTATAAGATAAATTTAAATGTGCCCCTTTTTAAAAAATACAGCCCAATGGCACTTTTCCCCTAGAATCAACACCAACTGATTGTTAAAATACGAGTGCTAAGCGACTTGATTTTTAAAAAAAGTTATATTCTTTAGAAAGAGGTAGAGAAAATATTTAAAGTAAAATATCTGAAAAAAAATGCATGAGTGAAATAACTTTAATTACTTGATTGATTATTTAATTACTAATAATGATACCTAACTAAAAAGAAAAAATACATTTCTCTTCTCACGAGTAATTTCAGTATTCAGAATACTTTTGAAAAAATTTATTGAGGTCCAGTGAACAAAGGAAAAAAAAAACACATAAGTAAAGCAATGACTTATTACTTTTAATTTGTAATTTTTACATACAGTAAAATAACGTTAATCCGCTCCCCCAAACGTGACAAAAAATCGTACAATAATTAAAAGGGGGATGCTTACACGGAATTTTTCTGCGATCGTTTCACAAAATTTGCAGGGATGAATCATGATGAAATGAATGAGTCGTGAATCTTTGAATGAATCATTAATTTAGATACTTGAAGCAATACTTGAAAAATTTGCACTTAAAAAAAACAATTCTGTCGAAAATAGGAGAAATTTGTAAAAAAAAATAAAAAGCCAAAAAAGCATGGAATCAATTAAAAATCTAAAAACGCACATTTCATCAAAGATTCATGATTTATTCATTACACCATGATTCATCCCTTTTTTTCAGTGATTTTTTTTGGGGAGAGAGGGCGCTTTCTTGAGATTTTTTGAAAATTTCAAATTTTTTATAAAGTGGGGAGGAGGCGTTTGATCGAGAAGGGTGGATTAACGAGATTTTACAGTACATATGCATATAATAGAAAATTCAGGTATTTTTTCTGAAAATTTTTACATATACATACTAAAATAGAAACGACAGGTATATGTTTAAATAATAATAATGCAAAAAATTATACGTGCGGTCTTGAGCCAGTTTTCTTTAGTTTGGTTCCTAACATTAACAGCTAATGCGAAAAGTCTTTTCAAGGATTCCTGATGTGGACTGCAGTCTGCTAGTTGCTCACCATAGGTTTGACCTAAACTTTAAAAATCTTATTTAAAGTATTATTAATTTAATTTAGAGGCATGAAATACATTCTATATACTTAAATGATGCGAAAAATACAGCTTTACACACTATATTCAAAAGGTTGAATTATACAGGGAAATTTTATTGCTCCTACCACTATTTTGAAAATTATATCTTCATTGTACCTTTCTATAAAAAATGTTAAATAAAATCATAATGAAGACTGCTGATTAAGAATATTGGTAGAAACAAAAAAATTTTCCTGTATAATGCAACGCCTGTATTTACACCTATATTATAAAAAGATAAAGTTTGTTTATTTGTAGGTGTTAATCTCTGGAACTACCAAACCAATTTCAAATGTAATAGTACCAAAATGATGCTGCTTGTCCTGATTCAAACGTAGGCTATATATTACTTCGATGCCACCAAACCCAAAAGAGGTGAAGAAGATAAAAGGGTTAAAAATGTGATTTTTGTGTTGCTGAAGGGCCTAGAAACACGAAATTTGGCATGTTATTTACTTATAATATATAAATTATCACTAAAAAATATAAAATTTAAAAAAGGAGCAAAAATGCAAGAAAAGCGTTTTAAAAAACGATTTTTAAACAATCCCGGAAAGTAACAACAGATTTAAAAAATAATGATGCCAAAATGATGGTGACGGTTCTGACTCCAATATAGGCTCAATCTTATAGGGGTCACTATCCTTTAATGTGCTATTACATAAAGTATCAAAATAGCTTCAAATTCCAAGCGTCTCCCTGTTATCCTATGGCTTGAGTAGAGTTGCTTGGAAAGCAAGTAACTATTTTGTATTGGAGTGATTCTGATGAAGTGAGTCGTAACAGCCAGTATGATTGGAAATCTAATGATGGAACAGACTTTTCTCTAACTGCAAATGAAACACATAAAAATAGAAAAAAAAGGAAAACAGACAATTTCAGGCTATTTTCGTTGCTAGAATATTTTTACACGCAACAGCACTTTTAGGGGGTGCAGGAGCAAAAAAGTTTGAAATATATGACTTTTGTATTAATGAAAGACTTAGAAACATAAAATTTGGCATGTTAATATTTCTAAGCTATAAATGATCTGATCTCTCAGAGCAATTCCTCAAAAATATGAAATTTAAAAAATTGTAAAATTGCGCAAAAAGCATTCTAAAAAGCAGCTTTTAAACAATCTCAGAAAGTAACAAACCGATTTAATAAATAATCATGTTAAAAGGATGGTGACAGTCCTTGCTCCAACATAGGCTATAACGTATGCAGGTGTAACTATCCTAAAGGGGGGTGCAGGGGCAAAAAACATTTTAAAAATGCAACTTCTATGTTCCAAGAAATACAAAATTTAGCATTATGATATTTATAAGATATAAATGATTTCTAAGAGCATTTCACGAAATACACAAAATTTAAAAAGAATGAAAATGAGCAAAAAGCGTTCCAAATTATGATTTTAAAGCAATCTCCGCAAGTAATGAACAGATTTTTAAAAAAATGGTGACAATCATAGGCGTAGCGTCGGGGGGGCCCAGGGGGGGCACATGCCCCCCAATCATCTGTACCCGGGCGCCAGAACAGAAAGCGTAGGGGCGCCAAATGAAAACTTTTTTTTTGTCTTTATATGCAAAAATTTATGTATATATATCGAATTTGAATAAAAAGATCTCACAAACGGAAAATTCAAAAGCAAAACTGAACCAAGTGTATCTTTATGCTTTCTGTCATTAAATAAATCAGTCTCTACTCAAAAACACTCTTCTGTGTGAAACTGTACTTCATCGACCATTGCCAAAAAAAACAAACGATTTCCCTAGGGGCTGCAGAGGGGGCGCCAAATGAAGATTTTGTGTGTCTTTGCATTCAAAAATATAATGTATGGAATTTGCATAAGAATGTCTGACAGCCTGAAACCAAGCGATTACTCTAGGGTTTGCAGAGGGGGCGCCAAATGAAGATTTTGTTTGTCTTTATATACAAAAATGTATATGTATGGAATTTGCATAAGAATGTCTCACAGCCTGAAATCAAGCGATTTCCCTAGGGTTTGCAGAGGGGAGCCGAATGAAGATTTTGTTTGTCTTTACATACAAAAATGTAATGGAATTTGCATAAGAATGTCTCACAGCCTGAAACCAAGCGATTTCCTCAGGGGTTGCAAAGGGGGCGCCAAATGAAGATTTTGTTTGTCTTACATACAAAAATGTATATGTATGGAATTTGCATAAAAATGTCTCACAGCCTGAAACCAAGGGATTTCCCTAGGGTTTGCAAAGGGGGCGCCAAATGAAGATTTTGTTTGTCTTACATAAAAAATATATATATGTATGGAGTTTCCATAAAAATTTCTCACAGCCTGAAACCAAGCGATTACCCTAGGGGTTGCAGAGGGGGCGCCAAATGAAGATTTTGTTTGTCTTACATAAAAAATATATATATGTATGGAATTTCCATAAAAATTTCTTACAGCCTGAAACCAAGTGATTACCCTAGGGGTTGCAGAGGGGGCGCCAAATTAAGATTTTGTTTGTCTTTACATACAAAAATGTTTATGTATCGAGTTTGCATAAAAATGTCTCACAGCCTGAAACCAAGTAATTTCCTTAGGGGTTGCAGAGGGGGCGCCAAATGAAGATTTTGTTTGTCTTTACATACAAAAATGTATATGTATGGAATTTGCATAAGAATGTCTCACAGCCTGAAACCAAGCGATTTCTCTAGGGTTTCCAGAGGGGACGCCAAATGAAGATTTTGTTTGTCTTTACATACAAAAATGTATATATGAATGGAATTTGCATAAGAATGTCTCACAGGATGAAACCAAGCGGTTTCCCTAGGGTTTGCAGAGGGGGCGCCAAATGAAGATTTTTTTTGTCTTTACATACAAAAATGTGTATGTATGGAATTTGCATAAGAATGTCTCAGAACCATAAAATTCGAAAGGAAAACTGTACCAAAGCATCTCTATGCCTTCTGTCATTTAAATAGACTAGTCTCTCTTCCAAAACCCCTATTTTATGTGAAGCTGCACCTCATCGATAATTGCAAAAGCAAAGCAATTCCTACGCCAAAACAAAAGACAAAGGGGGCGCCAAATGAAGATTTTGTTTGTCTTTGCATATAAAAATGTATATGTAGAATATATATTGAATTTGCATAAAAATGTCTCTTGAAAATTCAAATTAAAACTGAACCAAATGTATCTCTATGCCGTCTATAATTTAAATAGGTTAGTCTCTACTCAAAAATCCTCTTCTGTGTGAAACTGTACCTGACCAACAATTGCCAAAAACCAAACGATTTCCCTAGGGGTTGCAGAGGGGGGCGGGGGAGGGGAATGTGTCTCGGACGCCGAAACGAAAGGCGAAGGAGGCGTCAAATTAAGATTTTTTTTGTTTTTACATACAAAAATATATAAGTATAGAATTTGGTAAAAATGTCTCATAGCCAGAAAATTCGAAAGGGAAACTAAATCAAATGCATCTCTATGCCTTCTGTCATTTAAATAGGTTAACTTTGGCTTAAAAATCTCTTCAGTGTGAAATTGTACCCTCACCGATAATTGCAAACGGCAACCAATTTCCCTAGGAATTGCTAAGGGGACATGTGCCTTGGACGCCAGAACGAAAGGCGAAGGGGGCGCCAATTAAAAGTTTGTTTGTTTTAATATATACTATAAAAAAAGAATTTGAAACTAAGTGCGCGATGTCGACCCGGATCTACATAAATTTAGCTTTTGTAACTATTAACAATTACTAAAGATATAAGTTAAGCTTAGAATTTTTACAGAATTTCATGCTATCAATGTAATGAAGGAGCGAATAAAATAAGTAAATAGATTTTGTATATCAATTTGATAAAATCTAAAATAGTGATTAAAATCAGTGTATATTATATATTAAGATGTTGAAACAAAAGTTAGAAAGAAACTATTATAATGTCAAAGTAATCTTCTATGTTGGGGAAGTATAAAAGTGCAGCTTAAGTCTGCTTGTTTCTTAATTTAATTAATTTTGTAAAGATAGTTTTCTTTTATTAATAACTTGTAAATAAATATGATTAATCGCGACATTATCTCAGTCTGTTTTATTTAGTGATAAGTTTATGTGTGTCATCGTTTCTAGGAATAATTTCCTTGTAGCATATTTGTTACATTTTTCTCTTTGGGTTACAATTGATTTACAAGGAAAAACTTCTTATAGTCCTATTAAAATATTTCTAAAAGACTTTTTTTTGGGGGGAGGGGGGCAAAGTCATTTTAAATTGAAATTTTGCGAAAAATTTATAAGTGATAGGGCCCTTGTAAATAATCACAATGCAAACTTATGTATTTATTTTTATTAACATTAAATAATTAACCTATTTAGAGCGACGGTTATATTTAATTATTTTTTATCTCGCGATGTTTTATCACTAGAATTTCTTATGTGTGATCACAATGATTTGTCATTTTAAGTAAATTAAATTGTACCAAAGTTACTTTAGGTGCGGTTTGGAAATGTTTGGATAGAGTATGTACAATTTTAACCAGTTATAAAGAGTGTTTTTATATCTTTCCAGTAACTGCAAAATTCAATGTTTTTCGCTTATTAAAAAAGAAAGAAAAAAAAATTGTGTTGTTATATGTTACAGTGTCAGTATTAACCATTCAAAATGCATTAGGTCAATGTTTTGAGATTCTAAAGAAATTTTGTTCTATGATTTTCTTGGGGGGAGGGTGTAAAATCCGAGAACACTGTTTCCCACTGGCACAAAATATCATTTTCTAACTGGCGTATGAAGCAAAAATATGAAATAATATAAAATACAACTCATGATTACCTTATTATTTTATAAGAAGCCCAAAAATAACCTTTGTTAAGTTGGTAATACTTTATTATTGATTTTATTTAAAAAAAACCTACAAACTAAAATTTTATCATTGCTAAATATTGTAAGAAATTGTTTTTTCAATGTAACTCTCAGATCCAAACTGCATTTTTTCACACATTTTTACTTACCCATCATACATAGTATAGGGTAAGTCTTGCAATCGTTTTGAAAATCGAAAAAAAATTTTTGACGGATTTAAACGTTTTAGATAGTGGAGATTCCGAAAAACATATTTTTAGAAAAATTTTTTTGCCGTCCGTCTGTCTGTCTGTCTGTCTGTCAGTCTGTCTGTCTGTAAACGCTCTATCTCCCGAACAAATTGAGATAGAGACTTGAAATTTTGTATGTAGTTAGTATGTAAGAATGGGACGAACCCTATTTAATATGAGCAACCTCGATTATCCGGAAGTATTTTTTTCGGACTCTCGAAAAATTCGTTCTGATGAAAGGTATATAAAAATTTTCGAATTTTTTTGTTCCAAGGCATGGACATAAAAGGCACTAAAATAACACACATTTTGCATATAGAACGAAGTCGATTGGATCATTAGTTGCCGAGATATTTGTAATCTTGTTTTCCACATTCTTCGATTTTTCATGACCCTGTATTTCATTCAAATTTCAATTCAGAAGTATATTTTAATTGGAAATGAGACGCTTAATCCGACGCAGTTAATTGTTAGTTAATAGAATTATTGTTTTTGGAGTTATAAGGATGTTTCTTTTACGCAATTCGGTACTACCTGAGTAGTTTGGTGTTTTATATAATTTGTCGAAATTGGTACATCAGCAGTTCTTTAATATATCTTTACTATGTATATTAACAATATTTAAATTTTGTTTATGAATTGCAATGCATTGTATAAATAGTTTCACATGTTTTATTCTCATATACATATCCATGATGGGTAAGTATTACGGTGGCTTCCAACGACTAGTTTTAATCCGAACAGGTGCTCTTATTTTCAAATTTATAACTGAATAGTATTTTCTACTTTTCGATAAACTCAGAAATACTTTTAGAAGAGTTGTCAATTTGGCATTTCGAACTGAATTTCCGGGCGGTAATAGTGAGAATGGGGCAAAAAAATTACCTCCTTGAGACAGTAACCTGCCTTAAGATGTAATTCGTTTATCGGAAAATAGAAATAAAAACATTTGATCATAAATCTCTTCAATAATCACGATTGCAATTGTCATGCTTTTAAGTTTAAAATTTAGTCAGAAAATATGTCAGGAAGTTTTTTGTTGTTATGCAAGGAAAAAAAAATATCTTTTCTAGAATCGGCTTAAATGTCTGTTTAAATTCTTTATTTTCTGCGTTTGGCAACATATATTTTCTTTATATATTTACAAATTCATTTTCATTAGTATATACACTGCTCAAAACAATTAAAGGATATTTGAAGTTTTATATAAAATAAAGGTATAAACGAAATTTTTTTTGCCGAAAATAGAAGAAGAGAATCACAAATGCAAATTTTTCTGGTTTTCAAACTGTGGAGTATGCAAATTTTGAGTTCGACGTCAAAAACGTCGCTTCAGCGGCAGCGAATGAAATTTGACTTTCAACTGGATAAAAGAGAATGAAGACAAGGATGATCGGCATTCAGTGATTGCTTTGTTTCGATGAGTACGATGTCTCAGCGAAGTTATTTGACAGATTCAAAAGCTTAGAGAATTGTTGGTAGGTTAGAAGGGGGCCAAACTCAAGCCGAAGTAGCGCAAGCCATTGGAGTGTCACAAAGTGTCATTTCCAGGATCTGGAACCGTTTTTTGGAGAGTGGATGTGCAGGCCGAAGACCAGGGCAAGGTCGTAGACGGGCAACAACGCCCAGTGAAGATCGGTATTTAGCGTTAATAGCTCGGAGATACCGAAACATGAACGCTACTATTCTCCAACAACACCTTCGCTCGTCTACAGGCACCACGATTTCAACTCAGACTGTCCAAAACCGGCTCCATGCTGTAGGTCTGTATGCTCGCCGACCGATGGTATGTGTTAGATTAACATCAAGGCATCGTCGCGACCGCAGGGAGTGGGCAACCGAGCATGTCAACTGGAGGAGAAATGAATGGAGCAATATTCTGTTTTCTGACGAGTCCCGTTTTTCTGTGCATCCGGATAATAGGCGTATTTTCATCTGGAGGGACCGTGGCAGTAGGAATAATCCTGCGTTCGTGCACGAAAGTGTCAGATTTGGCGGTGGAGGAGTGTTGGTGTAAGGTGGCATCTCAATTGACGGGCGCACTGACCTCAACATCATTCGAGATGGAGCTCTGACTGGTCGCCGATATAGGGATGAGATTCTCAGACCTATTGTAGTCCCTTACGCTGCAGCAATCGGAGATAACTTCATTTTAATGGACGATAACTGCAGGCCACATCGTGCAAACCTAGTGGAGGATTTCCTTTTCGAGGAAGGAATCGTTCGAATGGAATGGCCAGCGTGTTCTCCAGACATGAATCCAATCGAGCACGTTTGGGACGCTCTAGGAAGACGAGTTTCTGGCCACCAACAACCCCACAAACTCTCCAAGAACTGGAAAGAGCTCTTCTGGAAGAGTGGTGCAGAATACCCCAATTCGTCATTAATAGCCTCATTGAGTCCATGCCTCAAAGGTGTTCAACGTTGCTGGCCGCCCGTGGAAACCATACCCCCTACTGAAAATGATTTTCTTTGAAGAAAACACTTTTTCTTATTCTTTTTTTCTCATATGCACAAATTGTGTTTTTTTCCTTTTGTACACAAATGCGCAATAAAATGCATTTTTTTCCGCCAAACATGTGTAATTTATTCTCATATAACCTACTATTCTGTCGACCATGTATCAATCAGCTAAAAAGTTTCCCAGATACAAAATCCACCTAAAACTGCAATATCCTTTAATTGTTTTGAGCAGTGTATAATACAATGAAGATTTGAAACTAGAAAAGTCCTGAAAATTTTCATCATGATTTTCAATAATAATAGTCAACTGTCTTCAGGATTTATTATTGTTATTATTCATCTTATTATTATTGGTTTTTTTTTTTCAATTCATATTTTCAATGAATCTTGTAGCAAAGAATATGAAAAATACTATTTTTTCTTTTAACCCTTTAACGATCAGAGCATTTTCGTTGCTAAGATGTCGAAATAAATGAATGACACCGGTAATTAAGAACAAATATATTTCTAAATAAGAAAACGTGATTTTTCACATACATAATAAAAGGGATATTTTTAGATAAAAATACCGGTGTCAGTGTTGCATATCGGAATTAAAATTTTGTGGTTTCGTGGCGAAACCAATGAACGTTAAAGGGTTAAAAGATATGTTTTCAAAAATAAATATTTTTGTAAATTACAAAGATGATTTAATTTTTTTTTTCTGTAAAATTTAAAACATTTAAAAAAATTAAAAAGAATTACATTTTTTAGAAAATATATCGATCTTCAAACATGATTAATATTTAAAATTTTTAAATTAAAATTTATATTTTTAAATCAAAATTGACTTTTTTTTGTATTATTTAACCATTATATGTAGCATAGGGTAAATCTTGCAATCGTATTGAAAATCGAAAAAAAAAATTTTGGCGGATTTACATATTTTATTTACTACAGATTCCGAAAAACATTTTTATTTCCAGAAAAAAAAATGCCGTCCGTCTGTGTGTTTGTAAATGCTCTATCTACCGAATAAATTGAGATAGAGACTTGAAACTTTGTATGTTCTTAGTATGTAAGGATGGAACGAAGCCTATTTAATATCAGTAACCTCGATTATTCGGAACTATTTTTTTTCGGACTCTCGAAAAATTCGTTCTGATGAAAGGTATATGAAATTTTTCGAAATTTTGTATTTTAATGAGTGGATGTAAAAGGCAATAAAATAACACAAATTTTGCATAAAGAATGAAGTCGATCGGATTATTAGTTGCCGAGATATTTGTAATCCTATTTTACACATTCTTCGGTTTCTCATGACCCTGTATTTCAATTTCAATTCAAAGATATATTTTAATTGAAAATGAGACCCTTAATCCGACGTAGTAAACTGTTATTTAATATGATTATTATTTTTGGAGTTATAAGGATGTTTCGGTTACACAATTTGGTACTACTTGAATAGCTTGGCGTTTTATATAATTTGTCAAAATTGGTTCATTAGTAATTCATTAACTCCTTCGCGACGAGAGCCTTTTACGAAATTTTTAATGTTTGTCAACAATTGTTTAAAACAGAAATTTGTGCATTATTAAATCAGGAAAATGCTCCAATTAAATAAGGCAAATTTTACAGTAAAATTTTGCTGGCGCGGATAAACAAGGATTCTTAAGTCTTTTTGCGGCACGTATACGTATCGGATTATATTTAATAGAGCATTACTATGTATATTAAAAAATTTAAATATACAATTAAATTTTGTTTTGAAATTGCAATGCATTTTATAAATATTTTATACATGTTTTATTTTCATATATTATATTATGCATATCCGTGATGGGTAAGTATTACGGTGGCCCCCAATGACTAGTTTTTTATTCATTTCACATTTATTCATTCATTAACGGCTCTACATAAAAATTTAAGCGAAACAGATAAAATATGGACCATTTTCATTGGTTATGAACTTTCGCGAGAATAACAATTATAAATGTGTTTTACGAACCGATACTAGTTTGACAAAATCACTATAGAAATTATAATATGCCCAGATTAGAGATCATATAATCGGACAATCATATCGTATCTGAGAACAAACTCAATTTCATAAGCAGAGTCGTGCTGGACTGAGTCTTATGTATACATTATATGTTTTTTTTTTTTTTTTTTTTTTTTTTTTTTTTTTTTTTTTTTTTTAGCATAGTCGAGTCAGAGCGAAACTGGATCTAGTTGTTTACAGTGGGACAAGCAATTATGTTTTGAAGAAAATTAATAGATTAATCGGGCCTCTAAACAAATGTAAAGGACCAGCGGGCCAGCAAAAAAATTGAACGAACCTGCCGTTGCGGATCGATAAAAAAAATTAAGCAGGCCTACCGGCCCGATATAACGATCTCTACTGGGCCAATGAATCTGACTTTCGCAAGAATATGTATAATTGTGCGTCACGAGCCGATGATAGCTTGACAATATCAATAAAGAATTTACGAAGTATCTAGTATATAGATCGGCATCGGACAGTTATATGGCATCTGAATCAGGGCTTAATTTTTTTCAGCTCAGGCTTGTACCGGGCTAAGATCAGGCTTGCATTATTTTACACAGTCGAGACGGGACAAAACTAGGTTTAATTTTTCTCAGGATGTAGAGGGCAAAGAATATGTTCTGTAAAAATGTTATTAGCGATAATGAACATATATTAATATAATCTTTGTAAGTACAACTTAAGGTTACTCTCAAATTCCCAGCTCAACAACGTGAAATTTGACACACTTTCTGACTCATTTTTCTTTATAAAGGCATAAAATTAACAGGCTGATGATTGAAGTAATTTGCAATCAATTAGCATTTTCCACTTTTTAAAATAAATAAATAACTTTTGATTTATAACCTATTCTAATCACTCGATGACAAGTTTTTCTTCTCCCTAGTACGATTGCGTCTTGAATTTCGATTCAAAATGACAACTTTGGCAGTATTTTCTCAAAGATTTTTTGTCTTTTACGAAAAATGGAAAATTCCATTCGATTACACAGTTTGTGAATAAGAACGTCTGCCAATTTTATGTGTTTTCGAAAAGAAAGGAATTCAGAAATGTATCAGAAAGTAGCTAAATTGGATCAGAATTATAATTTACTGAAAAATTCGGGGGTCATCCATAAAATAATTTTTCCTTGGCTAGAAAGAAACAAAATATAACTACCCAAAAAGAACTATTACAAAAGATACAGCTATGTTTTAACTACAAATCCACATTAGAACCAACGGAATTAAAACGCTTGTCACAACGTGGGATAAGTTTTTGAGTCCAGTGTCATAGAAGTCAGCCGACTGGGAATGGAGGCAGGAACTTGTTACAGTTGTCAACTCACGTCTCATCAACCGTTAAAATCTTGTTGAGGTATTCATTTCCTTCATCGTGATATCACTACAGAAACATCAATGCTGCTTTCCCACGTTTGTTTTTCTGTTAAAGTGCAAGTTGATTAGGCACCCACCTGGCGCACAGTTTCCAGATAAACAGGTGTTTCGAGGTGGTTTCCTGCATTGAGAATCTTTTTCGCACTATTTAGAGTGATACCACGCTGAGAGCAACGAGTACTTCAACAGAATCCAGTCCGGGTAGTTATGTTTTGTTTCTGTTTTAATTCCGTGGAAAACTCGTTTTTCGATAACCCTCGTATTTCAAAATCTACTTTTTTTATAGTTTCAAAGGTTAGGATTTTTTTTAAACCACCTTTTTAAAAAATTCTAACCTACATCAAGTTTTATGAATCTTTATTTGACTATTGAAAAGTCTTAAATGTCTAAGCAATTATTAATGCTGCTATTGAGTATTTTCAGGCACTTTCAGGGTATTTTGTGAACACATAGTAACTTAAAGTATATTGTAAAATTATCCAATTAATACTTATGTTTTTTCACTGATTTTTTGTACGAGCAGGACCTGGCCCTAAACTATGAAAATATGAACGGGTCGGGCTCGGGTGAAACTTTTAATACACACGCCGGGCCGTGCTGAGCCCGTGCCTGGAAATTCCTGTAAATGTAGACCTCTAGCATGTTCCACTGGAAGGACATGCTAAAGAGACGGTCACCACATGTACGAAATTTATTCTGCGAGCCATTTTTTGACTGACAATCATTTTCAGGGAATTTCTTTATCTCTCTTGATCGTTTTCCTCCCTGTTTTAAAACATTGTGAACTCGTTGACAAAAAAATGCAAATTTCTGTATGTTTTAGTTCTGAATTTCTTAATTAAAATTAAACCTTTTAAAGTTCCAAAATAAACGCTAAATAGTTATTTAATAGAATTAATTTATATTTGTTAGTTTTATGACGCCTACCAAAAGAAAAAGATTTTTTATTACTTTTTGGGGGCTAAGGGGAGGGGGGGGGGCGCCAAATTGAAAATTTGTCAAGGGGCGCAGTTTTTACTTTGCTGGTGCCCCCCCAAAAGTTTTGGTCACGCTACGCCTATGGTGACAATCCTTGCTCCAACATAGGCTATATCTTATTTCGCTCTAAAAAGACAATTTGTGTGTTACTGAAGGGCTTAGAAGCATGAAATTTAGCATAATAGTTACTTATAAGATATAAATAATCTCAAACAAGATTTCCTCAAAAATTCAAAAGATGTGAAAATGCCAAAAATCACATTAAAAAACATTCTAAATGATGATTTGTAGTAATTTCAACATGTATTAAACCGATTTCAAACATAAATTGATGGTGATAGAACCTGTTAAAATATAACAAACACAAACCACATTTTATGTCAATGATACAATTAACAGAGGATTGCAGCAGCAAAATACATTCAAAATGGTGATTTCTATTGTGCTAAAGTGTTTAAAAACTTTAAATGGGGCATGGTAATTAGTTATAAAATATAATAAATGTTTTCTCAGAACAGCCAGAAGTAAGTTCTTCTGACTATTCTTAGTCTGTAATAATAGTCTATATAGTTTAATATTTTCATTGGATAATATGGGTATTGAATAGTGATAAAATAATAAAAAATAAATTGTGAATTAATAAATTTGTGAGTGTAAAGAAGTCATTAAAATATTTTTTGTGTAAATAGATTTAAGAACAAAAAATTAACTGAATTAAATTATCATGAATTTAATTTTAAAAAAAGTTTGAAAATAAAAATATTATTAAAATGCCAAAAGTAGCATCTATATTTTGAATACTCTTTTATTCAATGTTATATTTTGATTTTAATTATTGAACATTTCAAATCTATTTTATATTTTTTAAGTTTTTTTTAGAGCAATAGCTATGTCCATCAACACATATTAATTTTCATCCTATACATATAAAACATAACCTAGACCCACTATATCTAATACTTATTGGCTGAAATAAAGTGTTAAATGAAGAAATAATTTCATCCAATAATTAAATATCCAATAATAAAAATAAATAATAATAATAAAAAAACTGTTTTAGATTTGGATTAAACTATGACAACCCTGCTTCTACGTATATTACAATACTTGATAAACCATATTTAAATTTATAAAAACAAAATTTTATGGTCTAGCAGCGAAGTATGGCAATTTATAGAACACTCCAAGATATTAATACAAAAACTACACTGTATGTATTAAAATACACAGAGGTGTAAAAATCTGGGCACCAGCAAGCAGTATCAAACCATTAAATTTTATTCGTTATTTCTCATCTACTACTTTGTCTAAATTTTTTGCAAAAATGGTAATAAAATTTAAGCGAAGAAAAATAATAAAATTTGGTGGTCTATATTTTTACACTTGAAAAAACAAACAATTATTTATGATAAATTCACAAATATGAAAACAATCATATTAAATAATTTTTCTCCGATTTCAAAGTTTAAGTGTGTAGTACCTATACATTTAAAGATTCACTAACAATCACATAATCAATTCATAATGTCAACTGCACAAAATACTAAAACAATCAAAGAAAAACAAAGAAAATACATATGACCTGCAATCTGCAAAACATTTGGAAGTGATCTTCTATACTTCTACATCTACTGTAGTAGATCAGTATAGTGTAGTGTCAGTTTTGATCTCTTCTTTACATTATGATTTCCTGCAGTACAAAATTTCAAAATTAATAATTCAGGAAAAAAATAAAATCTTTTTTCAGACTTGTGAGAAGATTTTTCACAAACACTAAAAGATGCTTGAAAAAATTTCGCCGTCTATTTTTCAGGTCTGCAGGAAGTGAAAACAGAACTAAAATAAAATACCATCATACCCCCCCCCCCATCTAACTTGTAATCTGAAATAGCACTGATTTAGTAAAATTTTAATTATTTTATCTTTTTAACTAGAAATATTTGCTTTTGTCAGGTCTGAAGTAATGCAAAAACAGTATATATTTTTCAAATTTCTTGTGCTTAACTTACGTCAGAATTGTGTCTCCATCTTTATTGAATTTGCATAAAAACTTGCCACAGTGCATAAATGAAAACTGTGCTATATCTGACCAGAGCTGATCTACAGATAAAATTTATTTTAATTTTTATATTGTAATTCTAAGTATTAAAATTATGGTTCAGAGAGAAGCAAGAAGATTAAACTTAACATTTGATAATGAATGCTTATTGAATTTCTTAAAAATCTTAACTATAAAAATAAATTCAATTGTTTATATCTGAAAATACAGGTAATATATGTGCCTACCCACAAATCGCTGTTTCTGCAAAATTTTTAATTTCTTTTTTATTATTTTAAATTAAATTTCAACAGGGCTTGAATTTCAGGGCGGGATGCAAGCCCAAAATTTTGAAATCCCGCCCAAAAGAATATCGTAGGCAAGAGGCTCCTGCCCAAAAAAATCACGAATTTTCCAAAAATTTTTGCATTTTGAAACTACCATTAACTTCCACAATCTTTTTGCATATTTTGTGATATTTTCGTGTGACTGAATGACATATTTTGTGAGTTTTTTACTGCGAAAAATCCTTGGTATTCACTATATTTTTCCGAAACCGATCGTCAAATTTCGAATTTCCCCCCCCCCCCCCGCAATTAATTGACAAGTTTTGTGCAATTTTCCGTCGCGAGAATACAGTAACTCCGTTTCGAATTTTCAAAAAAAAAAAAAAAAATTGACGCATTCGATTTTAAAAGTTATGAAACATCATTTGACAGCCTGGAAATTCGGATAGTTATGTCCGAATTTCCCGGCTAATAACTAATTTTTCATAGCTTTTGAACCGAGCTGAATCGCATATTTTCATAATCAATTTCATCAATCGTTCACAGAAAGTTTTGTTAGATTATCGTGATAGAAATGGCAATTTTCTCAATGAATCGCGAAAAAAAACTCGATTTTCCTCAAAAGATCAGGATAAAACAGGAATTTCTTTTTTAAAAAATCACGAAATAAACACGAATTTCATGAAAGGATCGTGGAATAAACGTGAATTTTTTTAAATGATTGTTGAATAAACGCGAATTTTGTGAAAGCATCGCAGAATAAATGTGAATTTCTTGAAAGCATCACAGAATAAATGTAAATTTTGTAGAAGGATTGCCGTATAAACAGCACCGTGAGAAATGGGGAGGGGGAGAAGAGGGCGGTCGCCCAGGACACAAATTTAGGAGCACCGATTTTCTACTACCAGCATCATTTTTGGCCTGTAAGAAGAAAAATAACATAAAATTGAAACTTTGCTTCAAGTACAGTTTTCTCTTCGCACGTCAGTGCATATGAATCCAAATTTATCAAAATGCCACTTAAAAAACACTAAATTTCATAAGAGAATCTCAACAAGCACGAAAACATGCAAATTTTGTCAATAATCGAGAAAAAAAATGCTAATTTCTTTAAAGGATAGCGGAAAAATGCCAAACTGGTCAAAGGGATTTGCAGGGGTGATTCTAAGTGAAGCAGATTGTGTTAGTTAAAGCAGATTGTGTGAGAGAGAAGGAGGGGGGTTACTTTTGACTTATTTTTTCCACCGCTCTTTGACGTAATTTGAGGATTTTCAGCGATCTTTGGACGAAATTACCGAACTTTTTAGAGTTTTTGATTGAACTTTACAAATTTTTCACGGTCTTTTGACGAAATTTGTGGATTTTCATGGTACTTTGACAAAAGTTGCAGATTTTCCGAGATTCTGTGAGAAAATTCACGGATTTTTGACAATCCTTAG
Source organism: Maratus speculifer (assembly GCA_964019185.1). Taxonomy (NCBI): domain Eukaryota; kingdom Metazoa; phylum Arthropoda; class Arachnida; order Araneae; family Salticidae; genus Maratus; species Maratus speculifer. The sequence goes on from CAXHSM010001376.1 coordinate 30,902,315, forward strand.
ACGAAATTTGTGATTTGCGTTTTCCCGCAAGGTTTTTTATGATATTTTCGTTTTTTCTGTGATCCCTACTCAAAATTTGAGTTTTTTCGCCAATCTTTGATAAAATCTGTGTTTTTCTTTCACTATTGTTTGATAAAAATCTTTTTTTTTTTTTTTTTTTTTTTTTTTTTTTTTTTTACAATCTTTAGACAAAATTTACGTTTTTTCACGATTATCTGACGAAATTCACATTTTCCCCGCGAACCTCTGATGATATTTCTGATTTTTCTGTGAATGATTTAAAAAATTGATTTTTTTGGGCGACAATTTGTCGAAATTCGTAGTATGTTTTTTGTCTAAATTTCCGAATTGATGACGATTTTTTTTTTAATTTTCGGAAAATACAGAATAGAATCGCTTTTGGATCATTTAATGAAGGCAAAATTCGTTAAAGGATAGCTTAATAAATCCGAAATGTCACAGAATAGTGTAAAACATACAAATTTCAACAATGCATCACGGAAAAAAATGTTAATTTCGTCAAAGTGTCGTTAATAAACACTAATTTAGTTAAAAGGCTACTAAAAAACGCAAATTTCGTCTGAGGATTGCCGAATAAATGCGAATCAAGTCAATAGGCTGCTAAAAAAATGCAAATTTCATCTCAGAATCATAAAAAGATATAAATTTCGCCAGAAGGTCACCGAAAAAAATGCAGCCTTCTCCTTGGAAAACAATACACACACAAACTTATCTGTTTATTGTTATAAGTATCATTTTTAATCAAAAATATTATATACTGAACTAACTTTTAAAAAATTAGATTAACCCGAAACCAATCAACTTGCAGCAATTTACACTCAATCTAAAGTCAACCTGAACCAAAAACTGAATTTACTAGACCTGAAGAAAAAAAAAAAAAAAAAAAATAGCACAGGGAGAGAATTCATCCCTTTGAAAACTAGATAGATCATATAAAATCTTGACATACTTTTTTTCAAAAAAATAAAAACCATTTTGCTTCATTATTCTGAGTTGTTGATAAAATTGCTTCAGTGGTATTTTGTCATGTCTGTATTCGTGTAATTCTTCAAATAGCACAGAAAATAACAGTATGTTTTAAAGATTTTTTCTCTTTCCTAAACAGCTAAACTCCCCTCCATTTATAAATGTTGGGAGGGAGACTCCCCTCCGATGGAAAATTGAACTTCAAGCCCTGTTCAAACATTTAGAATTCCAAAAAATCTTTACTTTTGATTCAGCGATAATAAGAAGTGAAATATAATCCATAAATGAACTTTCTGAAACAGAAGTGGTTATTTAATTAGCCACAGAAAGATAAAGAATAGGTACATTTTAATATACAAATATGCAACATATAACTTATATACAAATATATAAACATCAACAAATACGGTGAATTTTAAAATTGTAAATCTCATGCATCATTTTTTGTGCTCTGTCAAAATCTTAATTTGAGTTTTCTGGAAAATAGCTTTTTTATTGTGCATGTCTATGGAAAATATCATTACTTAAAATTTCTAAGATATTGAAATAAAATTTTGTAACAAGTCTCTGCGCATCTATAGGTTATAAAGCAAAATATAGCTTACAAGTATGTATATAATTAATTTAAAAGCCATTTTTATTAAAAAATACTTTTTTTTCAGAAAAAATCATGTTTTGTATACAAAAGTGGTATTTGTTAGTAAATTTAAGTGATATTGCAAATATTTAGCTTCAGCTTCATAATACAGGTACCATGGTTTGCTAATATATGCGCAATATGTTTTAATATGCATTAGAGCAATATGCAACATAATATGCAATAGAGATGCATTAAATGCGAGTCCACTATAAATCATGAAAGCAAAAGGTTAATTAGCAGTGTCAGAAAAACAAAATTTGAATACTTTACAAATATATATATTTTTTTTTTACATATTACTCTAGATATGTAATAATGCATTAAGATCAAAATTGAAAATGTGAGCCTGGGACTTTTCCTGGCTCTGACCTGGGAAAAATAAATTTCAAAAAACAACTAACAGATTGTTTTTTGAAATTTATTTTTGAGTTAACAATAGTTTTTTTGTCAACATCAAATATATGAAATGGTAAAACAAAGAAATAAATAAGGCAGATTTCTTTTTTTTTTTTTTTTTGATTTTTCAATATTTTAAAAACTTGTTAATAGGGAGGGTTTAAAGCACAATGCTCGGCCAACTGTGGTAACTGCCTAAGGCCCTGCACCAACTGGGCCTTGTTAGGAGTCTCAAATGACTCTAGGCAGTTCAAAATAACATCTCGTATAAAATATGTTTTTAAATGTTTCTTCATGAGAAAAAAGTTAGCATTAACTTACAGGCTAAGAAGATATAATTGCAAGGCCTAGTATCAGAAAATTCTCTGAGTATCTATGACAGATATTTCAGGGGCAAAAAAAATTCTGTAGGTAAAATATTTTTCTTATTTTTTTACAATTGAGGCATTGATTAATCAAAAAATCACTTACCTGTAGTGTTTGTAAGCATTTTATAAATTTTTATTAATAATAAATCTTAATTTTTTGTATGGAATAATAAAGAGGTAAACATAGTATGAAGCAAAATAAAGGTTCAATGACAAAGAATCTGCAAAACAGAAAAGAAATACTGTGATGAGTGTCTCAAACTTTCTGCTAGGATCTGTGCATACATAATAAAAATAATAGCAAACAACAAGGAATCCTAGAAAAAATTCAGAAGGTTTACGGCATATACCCCCATATGCCCTTTACAACATCAGAGCTTATACATTTGTATTGCTTACTAAAACGTCAATTGGAATTATTTATGATGTTACATTATTCATTTTCAAACAGTATGCTGTTACATTATTCATTTTCTTTTAATCACACAATGTACACAGTTTTAAATTCCTTTCTTTCAGACAGAGTTGTAAAACTAAAAATATGATGCCTAAAGAAATAGGAAAACAAAATATTTTATTAATTTGTTATTAAGATAAGATGTAATCAATATTGGCCGTATTAAGAAATGATGGACATTTTTGCTGTGGTGGCGTTAATACGTAAGTACCAATATTTCTTAATATATATTGTAAGATTGATAATTTGAAAAAAAAAATAGCATTATGAAGTAGAATTAACGTAAAATTTGGGCCCCTTCAAAAATTTCTAAGGGAAGTACGCACCTGCTTCTTGTGCCTATTTGATAATCAGGGCCTACAGACAATAGTATGGTTATATTTTATGATCATAATCCATTGTACTTCTTTCTCCTCTCATAATATCTGCAATATAAAACATTTATTTTTGTGTACTAACTTTTATATTATTACAATTAAAGAAAAAATACAAGTAACAAGCTACTTACATATTGTAAACTCTTGATGGATAGAACATGAAGCTAAGAATATTATTGTTTTACATTACTTTCTGTTTAATTTATAATATATAAATTATCAGGGTTGCCGGCTTTTAGCCAGGCCAAAAAAAGTCGGTTAAAATTGAAAAAAGCCGGCTTTTATTTTTTAAAGTGTTAATTTGTATCGAATCCATATTAAACTTGGATTCATTTATTTTTAATACATTTTTAATTATTTACTACTAAAAAGTTATAAATTTCAATAAAAAGTTATAAATTTTTCAGATAAATAAGTCTTTATAACCGTTTAAAAGTAGACTATGAAATCATTATGTCTGTATGTAAAAATATATAAATCTTGGAAAAAAAGAAAATATACTAAAAAATGTGTTTTAAACTGCTACATTTTATAGCTTCTTATATTAACATTCTTAGAAATATATTTAATTTAATTATGACAAAATGTAACACATCAAAACATTCTTACATTATTCATTAAGATTAAGTCATAGAATGAACAATGTTGAAAGAGAAATTAGGAAGGATTCAATATTTGAGGAGATATTAATACATAAAATTAAACAAAAAAAAATGTTCCAGTAAAACTTGAATTAAATTTTTGAATAGCTTTTTGGGTACTACTCTGTTATCCTGTCGACCAATTTTGCCAAATTATACAAATCACCAAACTAATAGCCAAATTATATATATTGACATATTTTTTATTTTAAATAACAAAAAAAAAAAAAAAAAACAATTAATTAGTAGAATATTAATAAAAAGTCGAAATAAAAATCACTTAATGACATTTTAAACACGTGAATCTTATTTAATGTCATTGAATGTGACATTCATGATCATCCATTATTGACATTTAATCTTATAGTTTGGCGATAATTTTTTGGTCAACGGGATAACCTAGTAGTACCGCTTTTTTTATGTAAAAGTGCATATATGCCCTCTTACATGAATATTTTCATGCATATGCTAATTGAGAATATACTGAAATAAATTGTGAAATATAATATATAATGAAATATGTATAATTTATAATACTATTTTCAATAATGAGAAATGGTGTTTTTTTATATGTATGATTTTAAATGTTTATATAGGGAATAAAACATGACATTTTAATTCTTAAAATTAGTTAAGTAATAAAATATGTAACTAAGTAACCATTATCTTTAAATTTATAAGGCAGTAAAAATGGAAAAACAAGAAATCAGAAAAATAACTTATATAAGTCAGAAAAAGCACTTGGTATGGCCATTTTATAATTTAGCCGAGATATTTGAAATTCTGACTATAAACCACTAACAACTCCATCAATGTGTTATTCTAGTATTAATGTCTTCATTACTGAAAAATTGGTTATAATCCAAAGGTAAGTCTAACACTAATTGCAGTTAAACTTTAGTGTGCTGCATACAACTGACACAGAAAATTCTGTTTCTGAGCATATGTTCAACCAGAAAAGAAACATTTTCTTAACTTTCTAGGCATTAAAAATTTCAAAAATGCAACCATTAATTTATGCATCGTTTCATAATATAAAATGTTGAAAACATTAAAAACAATGCCTGTTTTTAAATCTTCTTTAGGGAGACACATAAAAAATTTGGCACAGATGTCATATACGCACCACATTTGCATGTGCTTTTTTCTTCCGTCATTTTGGCCAAAATTTTGTTTTTGAATATAACTTAGGTACAAATTGCATGCAATAACAGGGCCCGATTGCAAAATAAAAAATAAAATAATGTGAAAAAATGAAAGAGTATGAAAACAATAAATAAACAAATATAAATAATAAACTTAATAAGTAACAAAACAATAAACATAATTTTCACAATAAATCGTAAATAGTAATACTTATAACCATGTTGAATGCATGCAGTTGTATCATTCAATCAGCACATTTCACCGAAATCTTTCACTTTTCCTATTTTATTTTCCTAACAATTGTTATAAACTTGCATTTTTAACAAATACATTCTTAAATTCTTATAAACTTATTAAATAGATTTTCTCCTTGACACAGATGGGAATGCCAAATGTGTGTATATGACATCTGTGCCAAAAATTTATACCTACATACTTTCATGTTTATTTAAATTAAGTTTGACAAAAATATAAAACAAGTTACATAAAAAAACAAACCTTTATGGATAATATGAATTTTGAAATATTAACTACCCAGAAACATTAAGCAATAGTAACAACCACAGTACAGAATCCTAATTACTCATCACCTTGTAATTATAATGTTATAAGTGAATTCACTTAACATAAAATATTCTACTTTGAGTATGCACACGTATACATGATCAAAACAGAGCATGTGTTCGTATACATATCAACTGTAAATTGTGTTTAATAGTATTAAATAATAAATCACCATTAATATTTACCTCAGTTAAACTCGGTATTCTATAAAATCAAAAGTAAACTAAATAAAAAGTTCTGTTTCATTTCTAGTCATCGATAGCAATAAATAGATCCCTCTTCAGCGATTGCATGTTTATAGTAACAAAACATAATTATAGAAGAATAATTCAGAAACGAAAAACGCGTGAGTTTCAAAAATACTAAGTAAAGTAAAAAGTATAAATTCATTTAAATAAAGAAAAAAAAAATACTTTCTGGCAGGTGATGTGAATGTAAACACCATTCGTATACACTGATAAACTATGAAAACAATGAAGAAACTAGACAAAAAAGTGCAGAAATACAATGAAATTCACACAAAAATTAATTTAATGTATGACAAAACACATGAATCCATCCGAAATATTGAAAATTCATACTTGTATACATATATGAACTTATAAATAATATAATCGTACTGATATCACTTTGGATAGCTTTATATAAATTAAGCAATTAAGGCGCTAAAAAGAAAATAAAATACTTACCGATGCAATTTTATTCCAGAAATTTTCTTGCTTGTTCTATTTCTACAGCCATATGATACACAGGATTCCATATTTTTAAATAATTTGAGAACTAAATACGGCTAAACTCACATTGGTTTACATGAGAACTTTTTTTGTTTTCGTTTTCACAAGAAGGCAGAACCGGTTACAGTTGAAACTTCTGGTTATTACGCATGCGCGTAAATCTTGTGCTGTGTTATTTTGGTGCTATTCAACTAAATAAAACTAACTAAATTATTTGGATCAATCAAACAAACAGTTGTACTTGATACAAACAAATATTAGTTGAGGCAACTAGTGAAATTTACCAAACGATGTAACCAAATAAATTTGGCAATATCAACTAAATAGTTTTTTCTGTGTACTGTATCAGCAAAATTTATGCTCTGATTCACCCACAGCGAGTTATACCCATGTTGACCTAAATTATCATACACCTTCCAATAATCACTATACACATTAATAGCTTTCTCTATCCACTGCTCTATACATTTCCCTATAAATCTCCTCTGTCCTATTATGCACAGCAACCAAAAACATTCGACCTGTACCCTTCTCTACACCAGGGGTGCAGAATATATCTGATCTGGTGATCTGGGATCGGGAGAAATTTTAACTAACTGAGGAAATTTTGCAGAAACATACACAATTGATTTCGATTTTAACAATGAATTCCATAACTCCCTGAGATAGAAAATTCACTACAAACAAAAAGATCCGTATGGCGACATTCACAAAATTGATGTGTACCATATGTCATGGATGATTCTGTTACGAATTTTCCGAAAATTTAAAAAAGAAGTTCATCAATCTGAAAATTCAGATATAAAAATACCGTAAATTTTCTCCAGGAATTACGGAAAAAATGCAAATTTCATCATGATATTGCAAAATAACTGCAAACTCTGTCTAAAGAACTGCAAGTTTTGTCAAGAGATCACGAAGTGAAACACAAATCTTGTCAAAGGACTGCAAAATTAACATCCATTTCTTGAAAAGATCACAGAAAAAAAAAACTGCAGATTTAGTTAAAAGCAAGCAAAACAACCACAACTTTGTTCAAAAAATCATGAAATTCTATCAAAACATGGCAAAACTAACCACAAATTCCATTATAAAATTGCTAAAAACTGCAAATTTCATTAGTAAATTAAAAAAAAACCCGCAAATTTCACCTAAAGATGATGAAAAAACCACAAATTTTGTCAGAAAATTGCAAAACAACCACAAATTTCGTCAAAAAAATCTCTGAACGACCACACATTTCTCCAAAGCGAGAAAAAAACCCCTTCAAATTTCGTTAAACTATTGTCAAAAGATCACAAAATGAATGCAATTTCCATCAAAGGGTCATGAAACAATCACAATTTTGTTAAAAGATCATGAAATAACTACAAATTTCATCAAACTATAACTAAAAATAGTGAACTTAAACAAAAAGCATTAAAAAAAAAATTTTTATTTTTTACAGTAGTATAGCATTTATCTATAACATACCGTAAAATTTTGAGGAAATTTTCATATGGATTGGGGGAAATGGTGAGTGTACGGAGGTGTACTAAATTAAAAAGAAAAACTAAATTAAAAAGAAAAAGCAAGTAGACTGTAAATTTAATGGAATGTTTATTTTCTAAGAGTCGCTGCTTGATGCAGCATTAGAGCTTGTTGCTAAGAGACTGTTTCTCTCAATCCACTGCGTCACACAACACGTGAGCAGGGTTACAGTAAATTGCCGATTGGCGTATAATTGGCGTGGGCTGTGTTTGTCGCCAAGGCGATGTTACAAGAACACAATACAGAAGCGGAACATCCCGCCCGGCGTTGAAATATTTTTATATTTCAAGATACATATGCAATACAAGTAATAATACAATATGATACAGATTATAAGCAAAAATAAATAAACACAAATAATACATGAAAAATTAATACATAATAAAGCACATTTAAAGTTTAGGATCTATGATGTTGTCCTCAATGGGTAATATACTTATTTTTGAAATAGGTCGTTTAAAATTACCCTTAGCGGTACGAACTTCAACTACCCTGACTATCCCGTCCGCGCCTGGGAAAACCTTATTAATGCGGCCTAGTGACCAAGTGCAAATGGGTAATTGTGAGTCCTTAAGCAAAACTAGCATTCCTGGCAGAATATTAGGCTTTTTAAATAGCCACTTGTTTCTTTCTTGTAACTGGCTCAGATAATTATTCTGCCAACGTTTCCATATTAACTGCGTTAATTTTTGAGTCCTTTGCCATTTATTTAGCAAATTATCTTTGACCTCACTTAAATTGGGTTCTGGAATTAAATTAAGAGGCTTTCCTATGAGGAAGTGACCAGGAGTCAACACCTGAAGATTGTCAGGATCTGTTGATAAAGGACAAAGTGGTCGCGAATTTAAAATAGCCTCTATCTGTGTGATAACTGTCAGGAATTCCTCGATCGTGAGATGAGCTGAACCCACAGCTCTTTTTAAGTGGTATTTGAAAGATTTGACTCCTGCCTCCCAAAGGCCACCAAAATTTGGCGCCCTAGGAGGGGAGAACTTCCAGTTAATACCTTCAGAAGCTAAAAAGTTCGAAACTTCATCACTCGTAACAAGTCTGCGTAAACGTTTTAGTTCTGCTGAAGCCCCAACGAAATTTGTAGCATTGTCGCTAAAGATTACAGAGCTTTTCCCACGACGAGCGAAAAATCTTTTTAGAGTTGCTATTATAGCCTCGGATGTCAAATCTGAGACAAAATCCAAGTGCACAGCTTTAGTGACCATACATACAAATATGGCAACATAGATTTTCTGAAAAGTACCCTTTCTTTGACCTTTATATTTTATTTCAAAAGGCCCACTTAAATCTAATCCCACATTTGAAAATGGGGAACTGGGCACTATTCTTTCAGGAGGGAGATCCCCCATCATTTGACTAGCCGTTATAGGTTTAATTTTAAAGCATTGTAAACACTCATGTACAATTTTACGCGCAATATTTCTGCCACCGAGAGGCCAATATTTTTGACGCACTGTGTTCAAAAGAGCTTGGGGTCCTACATGAAAATCTCGTTTATGATAATATTGAAAAATTATTTTTGTCAAGCGACAGCTCGCCGGAAGTATAATGGGGTGTTTATGATCAAAATTCAAATTTGATTTTGCTAGTCTTCCTCCCACCCTCAATAAGCTATCTCCATCAAAAAAGGGATTTAAGAATTTTAACTTACTTGCGCGATGAACCGAAGATCCCGCTTGGAGGGCCGAAATTTCATGTTTGAAATACTTTACCTGTTCATTTTTTATTAAATAAACCTCGGCTCTCTTTAATTCCTCCAGAAACAGAGGGCCGGTAGCAGATGTTGCTTTTTTACATTTATGTATAAATCTGAAAATATAAGCTAAAATTCTAATTAATTTTTGGAAATTATTGCTAAGATTAATTAAATTATCACAGAAATTAGAGTCATTATGAATAGCGAATGTCAAGTTGCTGGGAGCTTTAAGCTCACTAGAATAATGTTCATATTTAATGTCACTTATATTAGAGTCAGTTTTTGCTATTGTTTCTTCAAGAATTGAAAGAGGCGGGCCATGCCACCACAACTGGTTAGAAGACAGGTTTTCCACACTTGCACCTCTTGATATCAAGTCAGCTGGATTGTGTTCTGACGGAATATGAAACCATGGAAAGTTCTTAGTTTGTTCCTTAATTTGCACAACGCGGTTTCCCACAAACGTTTTCAGGAGATGAGGAGCAGTGTCTATCCAAGCTAAAGCAATAGTTGAATCAGAAAACAAATTGACTGAAGCTACTTGTTTGTCTAATGAATTTAAGACCTTGTTAGTGAGTTTAGCCAGAAGAAGACATGCTGACAGTTCGAGACGTGGCACTGTTATTACTTTGGTTGGACACACGCGGGATTTACTACATAATAAGTGACTGATGGTTTCACTAGAATTAGATGTTTGCATGTATATCACTGCGCCATAAGCCTTGGAAGACGCATCTGCGAAACCATTTAGCACCACTGATTGGTTCACAGCTAGGAAGCATCTTGGCACTTCAATGGATTCCAGTTCTTTAAGACTTTCGAGGAAGGTTTCCCATTGTTTGGCAACATGAGAGGGCAGCTTTTCATTCCACTCTATTTTAAGAAGCCATAGCTCCTGCATGAATATTTTTGCTTTAGCAATCACTGGTCCTAAGAGACCGAGAGGATCATAAATGCGGGCAATTTGCGAAAGTACATTTCTTTTTGTGAAATCACTCTTTGTGTTGATATTAACTTTATACCTAAACGTATCATTGAAACTGTTCCACAACATCCCTAATGTTTTAACAGTTATTTCTTCAGAATTTCTGTCCAGGGAAAACATGTGATTATCAGTAGATTGGACCTCATTGGTACACCATTTGTGTAAAACCATCCCTCCCTTTAGAAGGAGTTCAGTTAATTGCGATTTCATTAATCTGAATTCTTCTAAATTGGATGAGCCCGATAGGCAATCATCCATATAAAAGTCCTTCAAAACAATTTTCGATGCTAACGGGAATTCCTTTTTCTCATCTAGAGCTAATTGTTGTAATACTTTGGTGGCTAAGTAGGGAGCACAAGATGTTCCATACGAAACTGTTGTTAGCTGAAATACCTTAACCGGGGATGACATACTGTCTTTCCACAAAATTTTTAAATATTTGTACTGGGATGGATTTATTTCTATCATCCTAAACATTTGTTTAATATCCGCAGTAAAGGCATAAATATGCTTTCTAAATCTAATTAATATCGAAAAAAGATCATCTTGCAGAACTCCACCCTTACATAATAAATCGTTCAAAGATTTTCCGTTGGTTGACTTGGCACTAGCGTCAAAAACGACGCGTAGTTTTGTGGTTTTACTAGAGGGTCGTAAAACGCCGTGATGTGGTAAGTAATAGCCATCATTAAAGTTCGTGTTTTCTTTTATTTCATGCATGTGATTTAAATCTCTATATTCTTTAATAAATTCTGTGTATAAATTTTTCATAACAGGATCTCGATCTAAACGTTGCCACAGAGAGTTTAATCTTTTCAAAGCAAGATTTTTGGAATTTCCCAAATCGGGTTCTAAAACCTGTGGTTTAAACGGCATCGTGACCAAAACCTACCATCCGGTTTTCTGAAGTGCGTTTTATCGAAGTGATCATTACAATATTCTAATTCTTCACTGTTACAGGGTTTTAAATTTTGTACTTCTTCAATTTCCCAGAAAGACTTCAAAGTGTCATTAAGTATTTCAAGATTTTTTGTTAAGAAACAATAATTAGTATTATTATTATTTACTGTTTTGTCATAAATACAACCAGATACAATGTAACCGAAAATACTTGATTGCAAATATAAATTATTGCCTAACTTTATTTTTTCTTCATTTAAAAGAGAAAAATACAGTTCAGCACCGATAATTATCTCCACACTGCTTGGAATGTTAAATTTTTTATCCGCTAAACAAATATTTGTTGGAATTTTTAAATCTGATATGTTTATCTTTTTCGAGGGCGTGAAGTCACAAATGTTTGGAACGATTAATAACTCAATATCATAACTGGCACTATTCATTTTATTTGACAACTTTGATTTGATTCTAGATTTAATGTAAATAGGCAATTTATTTATTCCACTTACAGGAATATTTATTTTCTCCTTTTTCAAGCCTAATATTTGTGCTGCTTTAAATGTACAAAAACAATTCTGAGATGCGGAATCTAATATTGCCCTGAAAGGAATTTTGATGCCATTTACATCTGTCAAATAAATTATTGCAGTGCTAATTAAAACAGATTTATTATTATCATTTTCATATGAAAAAAATGAATGAGCAGTAGTTTCGTTTTGTGATAAATCTTCCGAAACAAAATTGCTATTTATTGTTTCATGTATTGGGAGATTGTTTATAGGATTGTTTACTGGTGTTGTATAATTATGTAATGATGAATGATGGCTTGCGCTCTTGCAAACATGGCAAGTGCTTTTTGAATTACAATAATTAATGAGGTGGGCTGAACTTAAACAATTGAAGCAAAGTTTATTTTTCTTAACAAGGTTAATTCGCTCACTTAACTTCATGTTTTTATATTTAACACAATGATATAAGGGGTGGTTTTCGGTTTTACAAATTACGCAACATTTACTTTGAGGTTTGTTTGTTTTTATGAATAAGGATTTTGCAGTATATTTAGAGGATACATTAGAACTTATACTATTTAAGATTTGACATCTTCGCTCAAGAAATTCTAAAAATTCATCAAAATTAGGCACTTCATTATCCTTTAATGTTAGTTCGTATTGTTTACGAGTTTCGTTATCTAGTTTATTTAGAATAATATTCAGCAAAATTGCGTTCGAGAAATTATCTCTATCATACTTAAAGATCTTTAAAGCCCTTAAATTTTTCTTCACGTTATCCAATAAAATGCGGAGATCCTTAGCGGATTCTTGTTTAATTACACAAAGATTTAAAATATTCTTTATATGACAATCTACCATAACTCTTTTATTCTCGTATCTTTGTTCTAACGCGTTGAAAAGTGAAACATAATTTTCATCTGGTGTAAGCAAACTCCTCGCTTCACCAGTCAAAGCAGAACGCAAATAAAATAATTTTTCATTATCCTTTAAAATTGAATTATCATTAATAAGCTCGTTAAATGTACTTTTAAATACGGACCATTCTTCAATTCTGCCACTAAAAACCGGCAATATGACCCTAGGTAGCTTAATGCTAGACGTTTTAGCTTGGTCCTGTTCAATAGATTTTTTATTAGAATCAGTATTTTCATAATAAGCATTAATAGAGGATTTTAAGCTTACCTCTAGTTTTAGAATATCCTCGTCCAGTTGACTGAGTGCTTTTTCAATTTCTTCCAACTTTTCTTCCTCTATTATTCTATAATACTCTAGTTTAAGAACTTCGAACTTTTCTTCTGTTTTCGACAGTAAATCCAGGTGGGCTTTCCATTCGGATAAATTAAATGTTTTTCCATCCGTTGCGTTAAATATCCTGGTGACTTGGGCCTTGATATTCCCTCGCCTTCTGTTCAATGCTTTTATCTCAGTTTCCGACATTATGCATCTTGTTGACGAAATTCGATAAATTCAATATTTAATTCAATAGAAAAGACACTGATTCGTTCATACCTCCGGGTCGCTAGGACCAAATGTACGGAGGTGTACTAAATTAAAAAGAAAAACTAAATTAAAAAGAAAAAGCAAGTAGACTGTAAATTTAATGGAATGTTTATTTTCTAAGAGTCGCTGCTTGATGCAGCATTAGAGCTTGTTGCTAAGAGACTGTTTCTCTCAATCCACTGCGTCACACAACACGTGAGCAGGGTTACAGTAAATTGCCGATTGGCGTATAATTGGCGTGGGCTGTGTTTGTCGCCAAGGCGATGTTACAAGAACACAATACAGAAGCGGAACAGTGAGAGTAGAAACTCTTTCTGCACACCTGCTCCACACCTCCAAAAACACATTGTCCATCAACAGCACGACCTCTATTATACTTCCTTGCAGGGCCTGTTTACCGAATAGGCCCGTGAAGCCCGTGCTTACCCATTGATTTTTAAAAGGGCCCCAAAATTTACTTTTCAAACTTAACTTTTAGATGAAAAAAAATTCATGATAAAAAAATAATGGATTTTTTTGCATAAGGATTTTGTTTTTCTTATTATGTTGTAATTTGAAAATCATTAAAAGATAGTTTGAAGTTGAAATATTCTTAATTATAGTTTCATATTTGTTTCTTACAAAATTAATTTGTTATATTTAATTATGTATCTAATAAAATACTTTTTCATATGTATAATAAACATATAATCGTTTGAGTTTAATATTAAAAATTTTATTTATCGAAATTTTGATAGCAAAATTTCATATCATCTAAGCATGTGAAAAATAGATTATTAAATAAATTAGTTTAAAAAAATAGTTGATTAATAGGGGGCCCCCAATTGGACGCCGGGCTTCCCCTACTTCTAATTCATAAGCGGGCCCTGCTTCCTTGTACTAAATTTACTTTAATCCACTTCTACAATCTTTCTAAAACCTCCTATCTTCTCAGACTCTATCTCAATATATTCCAACACTTGCTCATTAATGAATTGTCTTCAATTAGCCATGGTATCAATGGCAAACTTATATTCCTCAACAATGTGACCAGTTTTCGTCCCAATAACAATCTCAAATGTAAACAAAAAAATCTCATCAATCGTGATCTTACTAGCTCCAAGACCAAGTCTCCTTTTCTGCTGAACCAAGTACCAAACAGAAGAGACCTTTCCGTGCCACAATCTTTCCTTTTGCCAACGAAGCATTAGGATCATCCACAACTTTCTTATTTCGACAAACCAATGTACAATCATCCTTTTACGCACCGACATATTTCCGCCACATTTATCACAAGCCAAGCTAGATTTCAACAAACCAAACTCCTTCAAAAAACTAAACAACAAATCTCTATCACTAATAAGTTGAAGCACGAAAAGTCTACTTGCTTTACCCTGGTTTCCCAAAATAGGCCTATTAATTGACACCCTAAAAATACCACCTTTTTCCTTCAAAATTCCCTGATATCTCCTAATCACATCTCCAACAGTGGGTAAACTTACTACAGGAGTCATAACCATAATAGTAATAAATAAATAATCACATATAACAATAAGTAATAAAAAGTTGGAAAGATACAACCTGGTAAAACCACATGCAATCTGAACACAAACTCAGAAGGTTAAGCAACCGACAGCAAGGAACTCCAAGAGAGAGGTGTTGATTCCCCGGCGAAAGCAAGCTTCTTCGAAAACCAGATGGCAAAACACGCTAATATCGTCAAAGTAGCCAGATCAACAAAAACGGCAAATTGCGGCGGGAAATTCAAGATGGCGGCTCAGGGGAATATACTGCATCTAAGCAAAAAAGAAATAAAAATTGTATGATGCTCTGAGAAGCATTGAAAACTAAATATTATACAATTTTTTTAATGCGAACAGTAACAAAAAAAAAATGAATGAATAAAATGCTCTAAGTAACAGCAAGAAGATAAATTATTGTATGATAGAAGATGCACTGAAAAATAAATAAAAGTAAATATATTCGTAATTTTTTAATACAAACGGTAAAATCAAGAAGAAAAACATTGTATGATGCTTGAAAAGTTATTGAAAATTAAGTTCTATATCATTTTTGAATGCAAACAGTATCAGAAAAAGAAAAAAAAGTATGATGCTCTGACAATTATTGAAAATTAAACATATGCATAATTTTTAAATGCAAACAGTAATAGCAAAAAGAAAAAAAATCTTATATCATACAGGATCTTCTAACAGCTATTTAAAATTGAGCGTAACCGTCAGTGTTATTTTGTCCTATTCTCTCCATACTATATTCTTACAAACAGAATTTCTCATTTGCTATTCAACCAATTTGTCCAAAAATTTTTTTAGTAATTGATATAACTTATTTCTGCAGCTTGGCAAAATTTTATAAAAGAAAAGTAAGGCCTTCTTTTTTAAATTAAGATTTTAAATTTCTGACATTAGTTCCGACAAAAATACCTAGGTGAACCTAGGAGTACTGTCGCTTACTCGTAGAGAAGAAGCAAGCGATTATTTTTTTAGTTTTTACATATTTTCCTGTCAATTGTCATTATTATCTCTCTAATAAATGTATTATAGGATACCTTTCACAAGATATTATATGAAATATCCCTCAACAAGACATTTTATGTCCGCAAAATATGATTTTATTAGTAAAATTCCACTAGAGATTGAAAGATTCTTTCAAATTCTGGTAACTATCTTACTTCCGTTAGGGGGAAAAAAAGTTAGGCTGAATAGGCAGTATCTGTGAGGTGAGGAGAGACACCGAGTTAACCTTTGACTTTGGTGTTCTGGTGGGGAAAAGAGGGTCACTCACAGACAAAAGAACTGTAGGGTCACTATTTTTAAGCTGCTTTCTGTATGAGTTAATTTGGGAGATGGTCACTCCGGCTCCCCATTGTTTATTGACAAGCATTGTTATGTCCAATAATCCCTTTTTAAACTTATCTAAATACGTCCTTTGAGACCTACATCCCTTCTATAGTGACTAACTAACTTGGCAACCCTTATTGGCGATTTTCAAAAAAAAAATTTGGCAAAGAAATCTTATGTTTATGTAATCTATGAATATGGTAGATTTTGAGTTTGGATCGGATTTGAGATTCAGATCAAAATTTTAAGTGTCTCATTAAACATGAATTTCGTAAACCGGAAAATCTTTTAATCATATAATTAGATATAGACAAAAATGCTTTTTCAATGCGTTGTAATTTTTTATGCTTTATAAACCAGCTAATAGGGAAGTTGAAAATTAAGTAAAATCATATGGAAAAAGTTATAAAATATGTTAAGTTATAGATTATAAAAAAAACTAGTTTTCATTGCCGTAATATATCTTAACCCTTTAGTGCATAATGTTGCCTATAGGCAACAAGTTAAATTTTCTCACCTTATCATTTATTTACCGTTGTTTCTTAAGTAAATTTATACTTTGCGTATTCATTCTGATCCTATATTAGGTTTAATTCATTAAGTATACCATAAGTGATGATATTTTTTTATAACTTACAAATAAAAAGAAACTTGTTAAGCTTTCCATTTTCCTAGCCATAGATGGATTTCTTACAAAAGTAAAAACATATTTAAAATGCAAAAACTCTTTTTCAAAATAAAGGTTTTAAAAATTATTCTCATAATGTAACTGGTCTTTACATATTTTCTTTCACATGAAATTTTAAACAATTATCTCAATTTTACGAAATTGCTTGTTTACTGTCTTAGACAAACTTAGAACTCTGTTATAACAACCCAATCTTGAGATCCCTTCTCCACCATTAAAATAACATGAAGGTGGACTTATAATTTGTCCTTTAAAAGAAATAAAAATTAAATGTCAAATCATAATGCTTTTGTTTAAATCTAACATATTAATTTTTTTTTAATAAACTGATTACAGCTTTAGTTATAATAGACTGTAGCCCCCCCCCCCCCTTCTTCCTCGACTTTCTAGTCGACTTTTTTTCGCGTTCTGTCGCGAAAATTGATTCAAAATTTTAATTTCGACATCCGCAGCTGAAAGTTTCAAAGTTTTTATATGAAATTAAAAATGCTATTCGTTTTTTTTTTTTTTTTTTTTTTTTTTTTTTTTTTTTTTTTGTATGAAAATAACACTACATATGAAAATTCTTTTATTAATGAATAAAAGTAAATTTGAGGCTTTTTCAAAAAAATTCAATGTAGATTTGAGAGTAGCTTTTATTACTGAAAAATACTTACAGATTAGTATTATTCATTTTTTGTACTTTATAAATGGCAAAAAAAAAGCATGATTTAAGATGAATTATTCGAAAATGTATTATTACATATTTGGTTATATATGCAGGAGCTAAATACATTATTACATTCATATGAGTCTGTGCATAACATTTTTTGAAAGGGTAAATTTAATATTATACATATATTTTTACTTAACTTGACATTCATATAAAGGTGGAATTTTATAGTTAGTTTTTCACTCACTTTCTGATATATTAAAGATCTAGATATTACATATAGTTAGTTTTATATTCCCGATTACAAACTATTTTAAAAATTTAATTTTGGAATATAATAGTACTTAATTTTGATAATGTGGTAGGAAAAATTTTAGAAATCTTAGATAGTTTAATAATATGGCAAATGATATTTTTAAAGTCTATTATTTCGTGTGGTTTCTTACGATAATTTTAAGAAATACATTTATAAAAATATGAAAAAAAAAACAGAAGAAGAAGAAGCTTAGCAAAAATTAACATTCTTAGTAAAATTTCATTAATATTGAATCTTTATTCTGCATTTTTTATTAATGAAAATGCGATGTCACATGAAAGGGAATTTTTACTTAAAGCTTTAAGGCTTTTTTTTTTTTTTTCGCAGTACATTGTAAATAATATTCATTATATATACATATATTGGTTGTGCGCAGTATGCTTTTTGTACCAAAAATCATAATTTTATCTAGATTTGTCAAGAAAGTGTAATTCCATTTTTAATTCCAGTAATTAATTCCATTGTAATTCCAGTGTTAGCTGTTTTTTGAATAAATAAAAGTTAGAGAGGATGCACTGTTCTTCTCTATGTACAGTAAGAAAAAAAAGAAAAGAAAAGAAAGTGTGTACCAATAATTAATAATACTTTATGAGTTGGGATTATTAAATTAAAAAAATAAGCAAATAAATACATTTATATAAATAGAACAATTACATTCTCAAAAGGAAAAAAAGAGTGTGCGTGTGTCTGGGGGGGGGAATTCTTTTAAAAATACAACTAACGTTAATAAGATTTTTGTAATATTTTTCAACAAAACAAAATAATCAGACAAGGTAAAATTATGCCTATGTTATAATCAGTTATGAAACAAATATACACAAAGCATGCTCCGAAACTAGGGAAGGGCAGATGGGGAAGTATCTCGAGTGCCAAAACAAAATGTGAATTAGGGCATCAAATGAAGATTTTGTTTGTAGTTTGATACAAAATATATGTGTACATGAAACTTGAAAAAAAAATCTCGCATCTCGAAAGCTTACCCACAAAATTAACTGAAAGTAAAAGTAACATTTAAAATTATAAGAATGCAAGTGAGAACTTTCAAAAAGAATGTTCCCTTACATTTAACATTAACGCTCCAAATTCTTTGCGTGACTAGTGTAGTAATTTTAATTTTTTTTTTTTTTTTTTTTTTTTTTTAATTTTCTTTCTAAATTTACGTGTACTAAAAATATAATTAAATAATCTTATTGAAGTATTAATTTGATTTACATATTAATACTTCATTAAAATTAATGTGGAATATTTATTAAAATGTTATATTTTAAATTTAATAGCATTTAAATTTAATAGTAATAGCATTAAATTTTACAAGCATAAAAATGTAATATTTCTGCGAATGCTCAAAAGAAAAGAGTAAATAATGTCATTTTTGCATTATTGGAGTCATTTTCTTATTAAAATTGAAAAGAAAACTAAAAGACGATTTTTTTTTCTCTTTGCAGTAATTTATGCTATTATTATTTCAGATATTCGTTTCAGATACCAAAATAGTTCCAAAAGGAAATTTAATAATTTTTATAATTCCTAAATGCAAAATATTAAAAACGTAATATTATTGAAAGATTAATTTGTTTAAGATTTTATTGTCATTTACATTCAGTTGAGCAATGGACCGTAATATTCCATTCGGTTCCAGGCTATAAAAACCGCAATTGAACTTATCGTACACAGATGATTACAGAAATTTATACACTTAATACAGAAAATTATTACACTTAAAAGAATATATGTAGTTACGCATTTATTTCCAGCTAATAACTAATAAAGAAATAGACCCTATTCTTCATTTTGGTTCAAGGCTATAATAATAGTCATTTTGCCAATTGTGACATCACAGGAAATTTTTGAAGAAATCGCCTTCAAACAAAATAGTCATTTAATCAGTTGTTTTCATACAATCGTTTCATGAAGTCGTTTCATTAGGATTTTATATATATAGGGTAGCTATGAAACAAAAACAAGCTTATCCATTTTTTCATTACTCAACCTATCTTATAGTTTAAACTGAGAAAAATGGAAAGAAAAAATTATTATTCTGAAACAATAAATAACTTATGCAAGTTAGACAGTTATTTTCCCAATGATTATTCTAATTAAATATTGTCCCGCAACATTATTGGTTGTACATTTAAAAATCCAAGGTCAAATGTAAAGCTAGAAATATATTATTATTATTATTATTATTATTTTACCTTTATTTATTTATTTAATTTTTTAACGAGAGGGGGAGGGGGTAGCCTCTTAGAGGCTACTGCTAGAGAAAAAGTTCTGTGTCTACAGAGTAACATAGTCAATAGTTAAAGAAGAATATTTTACAACTTCTTTTATTTGAAAATATCAAAAGTATCGTACACAATATATTGAAAATAAATATCAAATATATGAAAATATCAAAAATATCGAACTTTATTTTATTTTTTAAATAAATATCGGATATTTATCATGATGCATCAAAATATATATTCATCGATATATATCACCGAGTCCAGTGTTTAAAGTACAGGAGCACTTTTTTTAGAATCCTCCCTTGAATTTTAATGCTATTTTTACATGATACCATTTTCATATGGTGCCTGAAGCTGTTATTTAACGCTGCGCGTTTTTACGTTTTCGGTTGCATTTATTTAACATGAAGATACTTTAAATTGCAAAACCGACAACAAACAGCTTCCCGAAAGTGAAAGTATCTGAATATTAATATTCATCGGTGAAATACAAGTATTACACGCACACAGAGGGTTTTACGCAATAAATAAATATTAATTATTAATTGTATTAATACAAAAAAAAAATCTTTGTTAAAAGAATAATAAGACTGTAAGAACTATACAATGCAGAGCTGAGTAGTTCTAATATACTAGAAAAGTATGAATATTTTCCTAACTGGTTTATGACGAAACTAATTCGGTCATTTAAAAAAAGATTTTAAAGAATTTGTATTTTTTTTCTTTTTTACTGTAGGATTTAGCATTGTTTATTAAGAAAATACCATGTTTTATAGAAAAATGTTTTAAATATAAAATAAGTAACTTTTCTTAACATAACTATAAGCCTTTCTGCTTTTTTCACTCTTTAATCTTCTGTGCAGTTAAATGTGAAATTAAACGAAACTAAAGCCAGAAAAGATATTTCTAATGAATCTATAAATGACTGGCTGTTTAAATTAGACCAAAGTTGTCCAACCTTCCACAAATCAGGGGCGTATTTCAGCTCTTGGAAAATAATGAAGGGTACCATTATTTACAGGGCTCAAAACATGCAACAAAAATATTCCACAATATTTAGTAGCGATACATACATCCAAATACATATCGCAATGGAAGACATAAGGTCTAATATTTCCGAAGCTTCGAGTAAAAAAGGAAAGAAAAGTTAAAACATCCACCGATAAATCATGGTAAATCACGAATTGCACATTTTTCAGCGAAAAGCAGAATGGGGAGAAAAAACGCTCAATTTTTTTTTTTTTTTTTTTTTTTTTTTTTTTTTTTTTTTAAAGCAAATTGTGACAGTTTTCAACTAATTTTCTTACATAAGTTTTAAAAAAAAGGGCACTTAGAAGGTTGCTTTGTTAAGTTTTCATGCAAAATTTATTTATTTATTAGTTTCTAATTTAAATTAGGTCTGAAAATATTTATAATGTTTAATAAGTTTACTACTTTTAAACTATCAAATATGTACCAAAGATATCGGATATTTTTTTATATTTTTGAAAATATATTTACTAAACCTGAAATTAATATTGCTATCACAAAATTATAGGTTCTCTATTGAAAAATTCAGTTTCAATTATGTAAAAAAAGAAAAAAAAAACTTTCTTAAGCTATAAAAGCATTTCCAGAATTAAAAATATTCTTTGTCCACTGAATGGCACAGTCAATAAAAATTGAAAAATATAATTACACATATTTTGACTGGAAATATTTAATTTATTTGTCTCTAAATTTCATGCTATATCCTGTGAGGTCATTTCATTTTTCAGAAAATCGTGAGTATTAAATGCATTTACGAATAAACGTTATACTTCATAAATGTAAGAGAATTTAGCGATTTTGTTTTTAGATGAAATAAGAAAAAATCACTAAAATAGTAAAAAGATTTTAGTATTTTGTTATGATTTAAAGCTTTTTATTTTTAAAACTCTTCAAACATATATTAGAGTTAAAATTCTAAAAAAAAAATTTTTTCCTGTAAATAACATATTCCACGAAACATACGCAGATATTTTCTCAGAGATATTAAAATTTTCAGATTTCATTATAATCTATACAGATATCTGTGACTTACAACAAAATAATTTATCTTTATTTGCAATTTTGTATTTAAAAGTATAATATGATGAAAATTTTCAGGAGTTCTAAAATAAAAGAAAAAACTAATTTATACACCATTTCTTTTAATTTTACTCTTGATCCTGCCAATTTTATCGTTAACATTGAGGGTAATTTCATTCCATTAAAAATTATGTAGGAATCCCAGACTAAATGTAGTTTATCATCTTTATTTAACTGGTACTTTTTAAAGTTAATATAATATATATATTCTTTTTTCATGGGGAAAATTTTTCTAAAATAAAAGTACTTGACAAGTACAATTTTGTTTTAAACAATAAGATATTGGATTGTACGAAAATTATTTAAATCCTCTTAAAACTTAATGAGTGATGTCAGTGGTGTAGTCCTGGAAAAAAAAGTGGGGGGACGCTCATATTCTCGAACATTAGGTTCTCTATCACCCATAAGACAAATTTAATTTTAAAAAATTTAATTTAAATTTAATTTACATTTAACAATTAAAATTTTAAAATTAAATTTTAATTAAATTTACATTTAAAAATTAATTAAAGTTTAATTAAGTTAAAGTTACTGTTATAAATTAATTAAAAATTCATTTATGTTTTTTATAAGTGCAGATATATTTTTATAGTGCAGAAAAATAGCAAATTTTGTTGATGAGGCTCATAAAAATAGCAAATTTCGTTGATCAGGTATAGAAAATTCGAAATTTTCCCATGAGGCTCGGAAAAAATAGCAAATTTTGCCGATCAGACACAGAGAAATCGCGAGTTTTATCGAATTAGGCACAGAAAAATCGCAAGTTTTATAGATCAGGCAAGCAAAAAACGACGAATTTTGTTGGTCGGACGCGAAGAATCGCGCATTTCGTTGATCGGCCAGAAAAAAATCGTCAGTTTTGTTGATGATGCACAAACAAATTGCAAATTAAATTCCTCGGCTGCAGAAAAATCGCATGTTTTCTCGGTTTATTGCATGTAAAACGCGAATTTCGTTGATCGGACATGAAAGAATCATGAATTTTGTCTATCAAAAACAAAAAATCGCAAATTTCGTTCATAAGGTACTGATAAATTGCAAATTTTGTGATGGTACGCAAAATTTTAACATTTTTTTTTTTAAAATTCATAATACAACTTTAAATAGAATGAAAAATCATGCTTTATGCATAGATTATGAAACATTTTGTAATACTATGAAGAATATTGTACTATAGTTTTTTTATACGTGTACAAGGAACAGAGGTACGTGTAAATAAACATTTTAGTAAATACTTAACAAAGTTAAAAACATTTTTTCAGTAGTTACTGTCTATAGATTTTAAGGAACTTGTTCACTCATGGGAACTTAACCCTCCCACTAATGTTAATCCTGTGTGAGATTTTTTTTTTGGAATAACTCTTTACATTTCAATAAATTTGAATAATTTTTCTTTGCGTTGAGTAGCAAAAGTCGATTTCTACAATGCCCCCCCTTTTTTTCCCAATTTTATTTAGTTTTTTTTTTTTATGAGGATATTTTGATTTTCGAAACCGGTACACAAAGTAAAATTATCGAAATGAAATAAAAAAATGTGAACATAATCGAAAAAGTAAAAAGGCCACTGTAGAGATTAACCTCAGACATCATTTCAGAGAATGCAAAAATCATTTAAAAACATTGGAATGCAAATGAGATATTTATAAAAAAAGAATCTTCTCTAGGATTATGTATTAGAAAGCGGGTGTTTCCGCGTGAGTGAATGACTTTTATCACGCAAATTCTTCAGTATATAATCTTTTCCATTTTTTACATACTGAGCAGTAAAACTAACCGTATAATTAAATGGAAAAACGCATTAAAAAACTAAAAAAAGGTTTTCTGCAATTAGCGTTCATTAATGACAATATTTGAGTATTAATATCTTTTTGCTGTCCTATATATGGATTTATTTGTAATATATTCATACAGTAAAACTTATTTATAATAAAAAACAAATATTCTTGAAACCGCCTTTTCCGCAAATCCCACCCAGACAAATTAAATAATTCGACGTGTTGCATTGCGCATATGATTTATAGAGTTCATTCCACGCAATGTAATAAAAATTGGTTAAGATTGAAAATGCACATCCAGCAATATTGCTCATACACTGTGAAAATAAATTTATATGATACAATCCTTATGTTTTCAGTAGCTGGCGTTATTCCCTCCTTAATAACGTTTATCAGTTTCACAATACACTTTTTAAACAGTTACTTTTACTTTAAAACATTTACTTTAAAAAACGAAAGTAATAAAATGTAATTTCTCTGTGTCTTCCTGTAAATAAACTATAGAAGTTACTCAATTCTTATTCTATATTAACCGTATTGTTATTCATTGCACAGTAACATATATCAATTTCACTATATTTGAAGTAGTGTAAGATCATTAAAACATAATGTAAAGAATATTCTTTATAGGGATAGTTTAATTGAATAGTTTTATGTATGATGCCTGTAAACGAACTGCAAATGATACATACTTAATTTTCTTTAAATAATCTCTATAGCAATATGCACAATGGATGCGATGGATTAACGTGTGGCCCGCGAATTTCGTCAATTTACAACTAGAAAAAATTGCAATTTTCGAGCATAGCACAATCGAAAAAAAAAACCCGTAAATTTTGACAGTTTACCGTAGGAAAATATATATTTCGTCAGTCGTTTAAGAATCTCAAATTTCATTGATCGAGCAAGGTCAAATCGCGAGTTTTATTAATCAAGTGCAGAAAAGTAGGAATTTTGTCGAAGCGGCTCGGAAAAAATAGCAAATTTCGCCGATCAGGCACGGAAAAACGCGAGTCTTGTTGGTCGGACGCAAAAGATCGCGCATTTCGTTGATTGGGCAAGAAAAAATCGTCAGTTTTGTTGATGATGCACGAAAAAACTGCAAATTTAATTCCTCGGCTGCGGAAAAATCGCATGTTTTCTTGGTTTATCGCGTGGAAAAAGCAAATTTCGTTGTTTGGGCGCGTACAAAATCGCGAATTTTGTCAATCATAAACAACAACAACAACAACAATAATAATAATAATAATTATAAAAATCGCAAATTTTGTTGATATAGTATTGAAAAATGATTAATTTTGCGATGATGCACGGAAAATTTGAAAATTTCGTTGATTGTCTGCGAAACAATCCTGAATTAATTTTGTCAGTTTATCAAGAATAAAAATTCTCAGATTTTTTCTTGCCGCGTAAAAAAAAAGCAGTTTTCGTGAAAGTTAGTTTAAAAATGCGAATTCCGTTGATTGGGCGCCGAAAAATACGTAATTCGTCTGTTAAAGGCAGAAAAAGAAAAAAAATTAGTCCATCGTTTACGGAAAAAATCGAGATTTTTATTGATCAGGTTCCGAAAAATCGCAAATTTCGTCGGTTGGACGCAGTAATATCAGGAATTTTGTCCATCACACGCAAAAGAATTTCAAATTTCGTCGATGAGGCTCGAATAAATTCGCGAATTTCGTCTATCGGATGCAGAAAAATCGTGAATTCCAACAATCGGCTTTGTAAAAATCGAGAATTTAGTCGATTATGTTCGTAAAAATTGCGAATTTCGTTGATCAGGCACAAAAAAATTGCAAGATTCATCGATCTGGTGCAGAAGAATTGCAAGTTTTATTGATCATGCGAGGAATAATCTCAAATTTCGGCGATCGGCTTAGTAAAAATTGCAAATTTTGTTGATCAGACACCGAAAGATTGTGAATTTTCTCGATCGGCTTCATGAAAATTGCGAATGTTGTTGATCAGGTGCAGAAACATCGTGAAATTCCTCAATCAGCTTCATAAAAAATCGTGAATTATGTCGATGATTCGAAGAGAAATCGCGAATTTAATCGATCAGCTTTGCAAAAATCACGAATTTCGTCAATTATTTTCGTCGCAAAATCCGTTATTCGCAAAATGAAGTAAAGATGAGGGGCTGTATCCATTTATCCATTGATAAGTGTCAATATAGAATACACAATATGACACGTATACTACTGTATTTGGATACAACCCCTCGGGGTTTTTTGGCTTCATTTTGGGAAAAACTCATTTTGAGTTTATTCTATCGACCATCACTTTCAGAATTTTCAAGCTATGTTTTTGGGAATTTCACAAAAGTTGTTCCATACATTTAGATAACGCAATATAAAAATGAAATTTTGATAGCGTTTACGCGCAATGAAATTCATGCGCAATGAATTTTTTCTTTAGTAAACCTACTCATTTTTCATACATTTTTTATTATTTTTTAATTTTGATTACAGGGTATTAGGGACAATGTTGTTTGTCATATTTTCGGAAAAGAACAATACTATTTTATATTAAGAACTCTTTGAATTATAAGAAAAAGAAAAATTAGGGATTGTAATTTAGGTACTTACCTAAATTTACACTACGTAGTGTACTGTAATTTAGGCAAACTTTTATTTATATTAAAAATTCTGCAAATTATAAACAAAAACTTGGCAATATTGGGGACTTTTTTTATGAAAACCTTAATTTCTCTACTAGTATACATGCTATCTGCATAAAAATGAACACAGTTTATTACAATAAGCCACTTAATCAAAATCTACAGTCTAAATGCTTTTGCTACATTTAGTTTTGACAGGGTTATTCAAAAGATATTCGTTCTTTTTAAATTTTTTGACGGTCCCCTATGGAGTGTCAGGTAAAAATCTTCACTCAGATGTATGACCTATACTATTATGATTACACAGTAACAGTTTCAGGATAATTCCTCATATATTTTTTAGATATTTATCAAAATGTCTAAAATAACAAGTGGTTGTTCATCTTTGGCCATATAGCATATAACTAGTGCAATATTAAACACCATGTTAGCTTCATATGTGCAAATAGGATGAAAGATTGTTGAAACACTTATTTTAGTTACAGTTTATTATCTCTGCAAAACTGTGAAAGGGCCTCAAAACTAAAGTAGATTTCTGAACAGAATTTCATTTGGATTTTCGGAACAGAAATTCATTGAATGACCTTGGAATCTTTTCCAGGAGAGGATCAAAATGTTTAAGGGACGTCTGAACCCCCTCCTTCTTGCACCTAACTATTGCCAATTACGAAAACGCTTGGAAGAAATTGTTAAACTTTCCAGTTTTGGTTTCCTATACCGTTTCGTTATTATTTTTCCTTCAAAAATTGAAATTATGATACAAATTATTTATAGCAAGAGAAAAGAGGCAACTTAGAAAATTTAAACTAGTCCTATGCTTGAAGTTTTTCCTGCCTAAAGAAATTTTTTTTTAACTAATCAGGAAATAATTGTCAATGTTAATGAAAGAGAGAGGATAAATGATTTTCTGAGATTCTTTCACTGAAAAAATCAGCAGTTGTTGGTCTGCATTGATACTGATGCTCTTTTAATGATTTGGAGAACTCCTACTAACTAACGGTATGTGACAGCTATGACAATTAGCCCGAATGTCTTTAAAAACACTTTAAAGGCTAATAGAAACATGCTGTTGTTAATTGTGGGGTGAGAAAAAATGACCAGGCCTTCAAAACTGAAACACTTGGATATTTTTTAAACTAAGTGTGTCAAGATCTTTTTCAGTGAGCATGTGTAGTCTTTCTGTCAGAACGGGAGGCGGATAATAGTTTTCGATTAGGGAATTCCAGGTAAAACTAAGGCTGCGGGCAAACAGCAGTACTTTCACCTACACTAAAAGAGCAATAAATCTATCTTTGTATCCGAACGGAACAAAAGCTTGCTAGGTTTGGAACATCTTTAAATGGTTTTTGAGGTAGGAAGCCTATTGAATTGACAAAGGAAGGGACAGTTTATCTCCCCCATCTTCAGTTGTAAAGCTGTCAACTGATTTCGAGTTCGATTTCTCTCTTGAAGTTCAAATTCAGTGCACTGAAAAAGCAATTTATACATCAAAGCGCTGACACGAAAGATCGAAAATAGCGACGCCTGACCACAAGAAGTTAGTGCTATGTGCCCGATCCTTAAGGGTGTATTCGAAAAGACGCTTTTCCACCTTCAGCAGCTCGAAATTTTCCGATACAATTTCAGACATATTTTTAAAAATAGAAACATGAAATTTGCTGAGGGGATTTTTGAAGGGATGTATAAGGTGCTGTGTGATGTCAATTATCGTCTCAGGAAGACCCTTTTTTTCGTTCCCAGATCTCCGACTTCGGAAAAATCGGTTCGAATTGCCGTTTTTGATTGCTTTTTTTGCAATATTTTGTGCACTTATCAAAGAATTGATCATCACGGGACCTTGTACACTTTCTAAATAAGAGAATCTGCAAGTTTCATGTGTTTGAGAGAAAAAGTGAATTCAAAAATAAATCGGAAAACAAGCAGTTTGAATCGAAATATATCCTTAATGGATGCCTCTGAAAGGACTAATGTTATCGTAACGCTGTATTTCACTACTGTAATTATAATGAAACTGCAAGTGTACATTCTTTTCTTCCCGATTTCTTTCAATGTGTTTATTGAGTGCTCTTGTTAAAGAAAACTAAAATGGTTTTAAAATAGCACTTCTTTATTTTATAAAATTGTTATTTTTTCTGCCTTTTTTCTTTTTAACCCTTTAATAAATCAGAAAGATCTGCGTCCCCTCGCATCCTTAGCGTCCCCCTTGAGAAAAAAAGTAAGGGGACGCTTTAAATAAAATAAAAAAGTGGGGGGACGCCGTCCCCCAGCGTCCCCCCTCGACTACACCACTGAGTGATGTTAAATGTACATTTCTAAATTTATACTTAGATTGAGTTAGAACTAGTTTATAGCAATTATTTTGAAAATTTTCATTGTTTGAAGAGATACGAATCGCGCTCCATTTTGTAAAGAATAAACTGCTTAAAAAAAGTGGATTTTTTTAGCATCGTGACACCTATTCCAATATCATCATAATAATAATTTTTATTATTATTTGTTTGTTTGCAATAAATTCGTTTTCTCATGCATAAAAGTCTTTTTACAATTTCGTTTTTATGCATTGATAAAATATATTTAAGTTTAAAGTTTTAGTTTTCAAAAAGAAAAAAAAAAGAAAACTTTTTCTGTTTAATTGCATGTAAAACTTTTTATATTTAGATCTTTACAAAATATATTAATTTCTTCGAGTGATTTTTGTTTTATTGGAAAATTCTTCACACCTCTTTAAAAAAAAATGTCGCCAAATAGTAAGATAAAGTAGCAAAATGTAGTTAGGATTTTTCCTTGGATAAATTATACATTTCACCCTTTTTTTTAATCCTTTACACAAAAGAGGTAGGAGAAATCCTTATCTACCTTTACTTGTCAATCTTTAAGATGAGTCCTGTTCATTATAACTAAATGGGCGTAGCCAGGAGCCGGACTGACATGCAACCAGTTAATTTTTATTATACAAGTACAAAATTTTTCTGGAAAAAAAAATCGTCTTACTCAAAAGACTCATTCGCTAATATAAATCCTATGGAAGAAATTAAATAAATATATATGTCAGTTGCATTTCAATATTTTTATTTAATTTTATTTATTTATTTATTATTTTTTAGTTTAATTATACATATATAATTAGCGAATGGGTCTTTTCGTTTGACTGAAGTAGCATCTGAATGATAATTTTTTTTTCTAAACAGGGAAACTATTTAGCGATTTTTGCTTGTGAAACTTTTCTTTGATAAGCTGGAATAGCATTTACAGTGCACTAAATTGTCTGAAATATAAGTTAAAATATGCTAATTTTCGGGTTTGGTTACGGCTAAAAAATTACCTTATTTTAAACAGATTTATTATTATTTAATAATAAATATTATTTAATAATAATATGATAATTTTCGGGTTTGGTTACTGCTAAAAAATTGCCTTATTTTAAAAAGAATTATTATTATTTTTGTATTATTATTTAGCTCATTTTGCTTACAAAAAACACATGCAATTGACGAATCTAGGAAAAAAAGTTATCGTAAAAATTTACGTGGAAAAAAAGTTACCGGAAAAAAGTGACAAGGAAAAAAAAGTTACCGGAAAAGGGTGACAAGGAATTGATTTTGGGGATTCATTATTGATTTTGGGAATTCATTGATTGAGTATGATTGGGGAATCTGGGGGAGGCTCTTAAGGGTGTATTCGAAAAAACGCTTTTCCATCTTCAACAGCTCGAAATTTTCCGATACAATTTCAAACACATTTTTAAAAACAGAAACATGAAATTTGCTGAGAGGATTTTTGAAGAGAAGTATAAGGTGCCGTGGGATGTCACTTTACTCTCAATTCATTAGAATTTGATTTATAAACGATTATCTTCTCAGTATGTCTCTTTTTTTCGTTCCCACATCTCCCGCTTCGGAAAAATCAGTTCAACATGCTGTTTTTGATTGCTTTTTTGCAATGTTTTCTTCATCTATCAAAGAATCGAGAATCACGGCACCTTGTGTACTATCTAAATAAGACAATTTGCCAGTTTGATGCGTATGAGAGCAAAAATGATTTTAAAAATAAATCGGAAAATAAGCAGTTTGAATTGAAATACACCCTTAATTTAGGTAAATGGGTTTTTCATGCTGAATGAACTGTTTTGATTCGATTTTTGGATATACATTCTTACTGAAAAGACGCTTGCCTGATTAGTTATGGGAATGGATGTATACCCCCCCCCCCCATCCGCCCTAAATTAGATAAATCGGTTTTTATGCAGAATTTTCCGATGTATTTCAAATTTTAAATATAGGTTCTTTCTGATAAGGTGAATCCCTGAAAAGTTTTAAGTAATTAATGGATAATAATATTATTATATATTACAATATATACAGTATATATTTTTAAATATAATAATTAATATATTAATATAATAATTATGAATAAATAATAATATTAGTAAGTAAATTATAAAAATAATTATTATTATCAAATAATAAATAATTTATAATAAGTTAATACTGAATTAATAATACACAAATGTAAATAAAATATATAATTAAATATAAATAAAATTATAAATAAATGTATAAACAAATATAATTAAATATAAAAAATTACACTAATTATCAAAATTCATTTACAAAATGATAATATTTTATTATCTGCCAATACTGACACTCAAGTACCTCCATCAGACTCGCTATGTATCATTACAATAGTGTCAGTAATGGCGGATAATAAAATATTAATTTTTTAAACAAATCCTTGTTAGTGAGTCTAATTTTTAATATTTAATTTAATTTATTTATACAAATATTTTTATTATTTTCCTATCACTTAATGAAATATTATCATCTTTAAAATCAATTCTTGTTAATGAAACTAATTTCGAATATTTAATTTTATTTATTTGTACATTTATAATAATTGATTCATTATGAGTTAATAAAATATTATCAATTTTTAAACAATTCTTGTTAAGAAAACTATTTTTTTATATATTTTTATATTTTTTTGTACATTCATTTTAATTAATTTACTAGAGTTAATAGAATTATTATCATTTTTAAATAGATTTCTGTTAATAAATATAATTTTTAATATTTAATTATATTTTTTATACATTTACTTTTAATTTTTTTATATTTAATTTACATTATTTATTATTATTGTTATTATTATTATTATTTGTACTATATATATTACATAAATGTAGAAGTATAAAAAGAAACATTAATATGTAATTTAATAATAATAATTATTATAATATAATATTTATTATTTTATATAAATGAAACTAATTGTGTAAACTGCATTGTATCTTATCTGTGTCAAAATGACAATTGGCTTCATCCTCCATCAATTTTTTTTTCATTCCATAAAGAAACTGCAATTTATATCGAATGAAACTGCAAAGTGCCATGTGTATTATAATTTTTAAAATATTTTTCAATTGTATTATGTGTTATATATTTGTAAACCGTTGCTCTACTTGGATTCCTTCACCTCTGCTTTTCGATTATCGGATGAAACTGAAATATTTATTTTGAGATGAATATTTAAATTTCAAACATATGTAAATTTTTGTATATTTTCCATTTGCTCGAATTGTGTAAACTGCATTGTATCTTATCTGTGTCAAAATGAGAATTGGCTTTATCCTCCATTACTTTTTTTTCATTCCATAAAGAAACTGCAATTTATATCGAATGAAACTGCAAAATGCAATGTGTATTATATTTTTTTAAATATTTTTTAATTGTATTATGTGTTATTTATTTGTAAACCGCTGCTCTACTTGGATTCTCTGCTTTTCGATTCTGGGACGAAACTGGAATATTTAATTTGAGATGAATAGTTAAATTTCAAATATATAAACTTGTACATATATATATATATATATATATATATGAAAGGATAAAACCTAAAGCCTTTTTAAAATTTAAACTTAAAACTAAAATTAAAAACTTAAAGGTCCCAATTAATATTTTTAACTTTAATCTAAAATTTAAATGCCCCTTCTTTTAACCTTAATTCTAATACTTAAAGCTAGTTTGCCCCTGTTAATATTCTTTCCCAACCTAACATTTATTACTTTCAGAGATCATTTTTGGATGTTCTTTAAGATTAAAAAAGCTGACGTAAACGCAATTCTTAATTTGTAGGATCAGCAATGAAGCCCTGGAAAACCGCGCCTAACAACGTCATAGTGCCCATATATTTCTTAACCAATTAAAATTAGAGTAACACCCATTAGTTAGTATCGCGACCTGGTAGAAATAATGCGAATTAACGTCCTTTAAATAGCGGGAGCGCCTAAAACAAGCGGCTTTTTTGACCTAACACTTGCCTAATAAAATGCTGCCCAAATAAACGAACTTTTAAAAAGAAAGCGTCAAGTTCCAGGGACCTGGTTTCTCCCAAAGATCTGCCAAAAAGGATTAATAAACCAGGCCCCAAGTGAAAATACTGTGTCGTTATTTGTCTCTCAATCACACCTCATGATTCAACAAAAATAACGGCTTATCGATGGTAGAACACCACAATCGTTCCCCGGCCATTCGGACGATTGATTCGGCACGATCGCCAAAGTTCTCTCCCCGGCCCTTCCACGCTGGACGCGACGGATCTATGAGCTGTATCGCCCGAAGTCCCGCATCTCTCCATGACTACATTACATTACTACATCCCTCTCCTCGAATGATGACGGAACTCCCACGAACGTAGGCCAAGACTCGGGTTCCTTACAAAGAGTCGGTGAGGATAAAAACCTGACAAGCGAAACGAAACCTGGATGAGAAATCGCTCTGCTTCCAGGAACGTGATCGGCGGATACAAGCGGTACCAGATGTCCCCTCAGTCCGAAGACTAGTGCCGGAATACGGCATGATCTTTCGCCAAGACGCGATAACTACGGTTGTTTGGTGTGACGTGACTTTCGTTCTACAACCCCTGTGAGTGCGCCGCGCTCCGACTCCGACCAGCTGTGCAAAAATTTTGTTTCAAAGGGAAAGGAGAAGTATCTTGGATCAAACTCCGATAGTTTGAACAGTTAAAGAGAAAAAAAAGAAAGGACAGAATGTGCGCGTGTATTTTTATTTTTTTTCCGCTCCATTTTTTTTCTATCAATCGCGGATTATTGTTCAAGGTAAGATGTTTTATTTAATATGAAAAGTTAGAAGGAGCAAATTCAGGCATTTTATTGAAAAAAAAAGTAAAGTTGATTTTTTTCTGTTTGTACTTTGTGTTATTTTAAAAGTTATTTTTAGTATTTAGTTAAGATTTTAATCATAGAAAAAGAAGAGTGAACTAAGAATGAACATGATAAAATATTTTTATTTTATTTTAAATTTTTACTGTAAATTTCGTTTTGCATTGGTTTCGTTCTGCTCCTTTCAAGTTGAAAAAGATAAATAAAATTTATCTTTTAAATTAAGATTCATAATTTGAGTTATAAAAAAATGATTTAAGTATCAGGTTACTATTATTTTACTATTATAGTTGGAATTATTTAATGTTATTTTTATGTGTTACTATGTTGGAATATATTATGATTTTGTGAGATTTTATTTGTAAACATGAGTACTACCCCACCATCAGAGAAAGTAGGCGACCCCCCAAAAAATGATGTGGTTCCCGAGACTCCGGGACAGGAAGTTAATGCAGTAAATTCTCAGTCCTCAGGTAATAGTGAAGGAACATGTCGAAAAGATCCCGAAATTGTGCCATTCTCTTCGGACTCGAAGATGTTATGGATTCCTTGGCTGCGATACTTTGAGTCAGTTTGTATAGAGGAACACAAGGATGATTTGTGGAAAATCCGCAACATCCAAAAGTATCTAAAAGATACCGCGCTTACCTTATATATCAACAACTGTCTTCATGTCCTCCATTGGTCAGAGTTAGTGTTACTGTTCACCGAACATTACACTACTCCTGATACACTATCGTTGACAGATTTCTCCCAGATTAAATTTAAATTTGGAGGTGACTTAAATGAATATTACCACCAAAAAACTAAAGTAGGACGCACTGTAGGTTTAGATCAGCGTTTCATTTTGGATGGTCTTACTGATGGACTGCCAGTAGAGATGAAACAGTTGGTAGTGACAAATGCGCCTGCTGATGTCAATGAATGGAGAGAATTAGTATTTAAATTAAGTAAATTGCGTTTAGAGCAGAAAGATAAAACAGACAGGAAGACTGAGCCCAACCCTCAGCATCCCCCTCAATATCGACAATGGAGACCTTTTAAATCCCATATTGACCATGGACAAAATTCCTACCGACCATGGAATTATCGTGTCCCACACCAATCACCTCAATTTCGACATTTTAACCCAAACCCACAAAGAAATACATTCAGACCGATGCAACCAACTCCCTCAAGATCTATGCAGACCGATCAACAACGCCCAAACCTACATTATCAGGCCACGTTGCCACCAACGCCGTGCCGAGTTTGTTTATATGTGGGCATTTCGAATGCTTATCATTGGGTGCGAGATTGCCCTTTTCGTAAACAAACGCTGAATGTTACTGCCCTAGCACCAAATCCAAGTGTTTCAACCCATAATCTAGATCAGACTAAT
Organism: Maratus speculifer; assembly: GCA_964019185.1. Taxonomy (NCBI): domain Eukaryota; kingdom Metazoa; phylum Arthropoda; class Arachnida; order Araneae; family Salticidae; genus Maratus; species Maratus speculifer. Next base: position 30,937,546 of record CAXHSM010001376.1, read on the forward strand.
AATGAGTTTCAACAAAATACAGAAGAGAGCCAATGACAATTAATAATACCCGGGTATATCAAAACACATAATGGATCCAAACAAAAAATGAACAATTGTCAAACAGCTACTCATGTAAAAAATGAAAACTCATTACCATGTTTGATAGATACAGGTAGTTCTATCAGTGTAATGCCATACCATTTAGCCCATAAATTTAATCTAAAAATATCTAAAGTTCAAAAGAGTATCTCAGTAGCACAAACTCAAGGTGTTCTAGCTTTGAAAGAAAAATGCCTTGTCAGTTTGCAATTAGGACAAATAACTCAAACCATTGAATTGTTTATAATTCATAACTCTTTACCATATGTTTTAATTGGGCTACCACATTGTGAATTGTTTAGATTAAATATTGATTGCTCTAAAATGCAAATCCATCAAAATAACAAAAAAATATCACTTATGCGTAATATTTCAAAAAAATCATCCCACCATACTTTGCATTTGTCAAAACCATATATCCATCCGCTAAAAGCAGAGATCCAAAATGCAGAGATATTTGAAGAAAATTTTGAACCGGAGTTGTTTGAAACCTCTGACCATGGGCCCAAAGTTCAGTTGGCTAAAGAACAACTACCTGCTCTTCTCGCCAAATATGTCTGTATTTTTGCAAAAGATAAGTACGATGTAGGCTGTGTGAATATAGAACCCCAAAGAATCCATTTAACCTCTGACCTTCCCGTTTCACTTAGGGCTTACCGTACCTCACCCAAAGAAGAGGAAGAAATCCGAAACCAAGTCCAAAATTTGTTACAGGCAGGAATCATTAAAGAGAGTTGTTCCCCTTATTCGTCGCCTGTCACTTTAGTTTACAAGCGCGAAGAAGGGAAGAAAACTCGTTTATGTGTAGATTTCAGAAAATTAAATGCTATTACCAAGACAGACGCAGAACCCCTACCCCGAATTGATACCCTTTTGGATAAATTAGCACAAGCTAAGGTCTTTTCCACTCTCGACTTGGCCAGTGGATATTGGCATATACCTATCCACCCTCGAGACACCGAAAAATTGGCATTTGCGACCACTTTCGGTTTATTTGAATGGTTGCGATTACCTTTCGGATTAAAAAACGCACCTGGGATATTCAACCGCACACTCCGAAGAATCTTTCATAAGTACAAAATTAATTTTGCCTGTAGTTATTTTGATGATGTTATTGTATTTTCTCAAAATGAGGAAGAACATTTGATGCATTTAGAGACATTATTTAATATTTGTGTCCAAGAAAACCTCAAATTAAAGTTATCAAAGTGTAATTTTGTTAAATCCACAATTAATTTCCTTGGTTATGAAGTTTCTAATGGATGTATTACCCCTGACAATCCAAATGTAGAAGTTATTAAGAAATTAAAACCACCTACCAATGTAAAAGAGTTGCAATGCTTTTTGGGATCTATTAATGTCTATAATAAATTTATTCCTAAGTATGCCGAAATTAGATATCCTCTCAACCAATTGTTAAAGAAAAATGTCCCCTATGTATGGGACCAAAATTGTCAATATTCTTTTGAGAAACTAAAACAGGCTTTGATTGAAAAACCTATCTTAAGATTGTTTGATCCCAAAGTGCCTTGTGAACTGTTTGTAGATGCCTCAAGTCTTGGAGTAGGGTGTGTTGTGAAACAGGTAGATGAAAAGGGAAAATTACACCCAATAGCATATCACTCTAGAAATCTTCGAGATTATGAAAAAAATTATGCAATAACGGAATTAGAATGTTTGGCAATTGTGGATGCCTTGGATAAATTTTATCATTATTTACATGGTCAAAAATTTGTCATCCATACGGACCACGCGGCACTTACCTGGCTCAAAAATGTTAAAAATTTAAGAGGACGTCTCTTCCGCTGGTCTCTCAAACTTAGTATGTTTGACTATGAAATCAAATACCAAAAAGGCTCAACTAATGATGAAGCTGATATGCTATCAAGACAACCTGTTTCAGAAAATGTACACCATGTTATACATCTCCTTGACTTGAATGAAGTAAGAGACAGCCAGAAAAAGGAAAATGTAACAGCAGATGGTAAAAAATACACTGAAGTAAATGATGTTGTTGTAATTAAAAAGAAAAGTTTGTATAAGATTGTTGTCCCCATGTGTTTACGGTTACCCCTCTTAGAAAAAACCCACACACAATTTGGCCACCCTGGTATTTATAAAATGATAAATTTAATTTCCCCACAGTATTATTGGCCTAATATCAATCAGGATATTGAAAATTTTGTAAAACATTGTCATACATGTCAAATAAACAAAAAATGTAAACAAAAAAGATTTGGCATGTTACAATTGATGCCCCCAACAGATATACCTTTTGAATGCTTGGCATTGGACTCTGTTGGCGGATTTAATTACTACAATTCTACGAAAAAATATTTGCATTTGGTGGTTGACCATGCAACTCGCTATGTGTGGGGCTTTCCTTCAAAAAGTGTAACTACTGAAACTTATACAAACGTTTTGAAACAATTATTTCAACTACAAGTACCAGAAAAATTGTTAACTGACAGAAATGCAGCATTTACAGCTTCCAGATTTAAGAGATTTCTTCGTACTTACAATGTTAAACACAGATTGACAAGTAGTCACCACCCCGAAACGAATGGAAAAATTGAACGCCTAAATCAGACTATTGTAACCAGATTAAAGTGTAAAGTTAATTCTTCTTCCAAGAAAGTACCCTGGACTAAACTGTTAGATGAAGTCTTAGTTGAATGTAACAATACTCCTCATTCTGTAACTCAATTTACCCCTAGTTATTTATTGTTAGGAAAATTGCCATATGATCCTCCTTTGCCAAATAATAGTTATTATCCTCCAGTTGATGAAGCTAGAAAATTGGCTAAAGAAAGAACAATTGCTTACCATAAGAAAAATAAAGTCCGCTATGATGCTCGTTTTCTTCCTGTAAAGTTTAAAGTTGGTGACCTTGTAATGTATGAAGAATTTCATTATCCTAATACCCGTAAATTAACTTCCCCATATTCTGGACCATACACCATTCTGAAACAACTTTCTGAAGTCACTTTTGAAATTGATAAACCCAGCCCACATTTTAAGAGAAATTCTGAAATTGTCCATTCATCCAAGTTAAGATACTACCATTCTCCTCAAAATCTCAAACTCAACCATGAATAAAACCCCATCTATCTCTTTCATCTTTCAATTTTTTATTTTTTGCTGTTCTATCGTCCCTCTATCATTAGCATTTGGAAGAGGACCCAGCTGGATGTTTAACCCTCAACCCCCAGCGGTAAAGGATGAAAGTTACAGTTTAAAAGCACTGTTAAATTTTTTTTAATGTTATTAGTATATGATGAAATGTGTTACGTCAGTAAGGGTCCTCCGCTCCTTGACCACCCGTCTTTAGCCGGACTGTTTTCCCAGATTCTCTTTCCAGGTTGAACGGAGAATCTGGCAAAACTGCTCCGCTTGCCCTTTGTAGGTGAATGTCAGTTTCCCACTTTCCTTTTCTATAGTGCAAGTGGCATGTTTTTTTTGGGATGACCTTTCACCACAAAGTATTGAAACCCATCTCCCACTAACACTGGGCATGGTGAAAATTATAGCAAGTTTATATTTTTACTTAGTAGCTATAGTTTTCAGAGGTCTGACATTTTTGTATTTTGGAGTTAGCCTCGAATTAAGCCTAAAACTGGATACTGTACATAGTTAGAAAAGATGCAACCTAAGAATTAAGTAGGAGAAATGGAGTTTTATAGTATTATAATTAGTATTATGTTATATAGTGTTTTCTTATATAGTGATTATATTATATAGTGTTAAAATTGTGTTGTGTTGTAATTACTTTTGGTGATATTTCAGTGTCAACATACAGTATTTTCAGAAAAAAAAATGAGCATTTATTATACAATTGTATTTTGCTGATAATATTGAATGTCATATTTTTGAGTATTTTGCTATTTTTACCCTTGTTTAATGTCAATAACTTGTGTGTGTTTTAGTATTTTATTTTTGAATATTTTATTATATTATATAGTATTTCAATTTTGCATAAAGAATGTTTCCAAAGGACTTTCCTTCATAAAAACTTTCAACCAAAGGAAACATCACAGACATTTAGAAAACTGTTTAGTGGAAAAAAAAATTATTTTTTAAATGTTATGTTTTTTAGTCAATATGTGTTTCATTATTTTAAGTGTTGATATTTTGGTTAATGTTTCTTTTTTGTTGTCCTTCTCGAGAATGTCCCTTAAATGCTGCAGCATTATCCGTCACAGTGTCAGTACCATTATCCGTAGCATTATTCATAGCATTATCCATCACATTATCAGTCCCATTATCCGTCACAGTGTCAGTACCATTATCCGTAGCATTATTCATAGCATTATCCATCACATTATCAGTCCCATTATCCGTCACAGTGTCAGTACCATTATCCGTAGCATTATTCATAGCATTATCCATCACATTATCAGTCCCATTATCCGTCACAGTGTCAGTACCATTATCCGTAGCATTATTCATAGCATTATCCATCACATTATCAGTCCCATTATCCGTCACAGTGTCAGTACCATTATCCGTAGCATTATTCATAGCATTATCCATAACATTATTCGTAGCATTACCTGTAACATTATCCGTCACATTGTCAGTGTTCATGTTATTCAATGCCAAAATATTGACAAATCTTTTGTTGTAATATATTGTTTTTTATGTAAAGAATAATGTTTTCATATAACCTGTAAATAATGTAGAAACTAGGTCCAGCTGGCTTGACGTTGTAAAACTGAAGAAGAAGAAAAAAAAACCACTTAATAATAAGGAAGAAACCCAAACCCAGATAAAATATTTAGGGGAGCTGAGACCCACAGACCTTGCAAGCAAGATCTGTGGCTCTTGTTTTAGTGGGGGGGGGGATATGAAAGGATAAAACCTAAAGCCTTTTTAAAATTTAAACTTAAAACTAAAATTAAAAAACTTAAAGGTCCCAATTAATATTTTTAACTTTAATCTAAAATTTAAATGCCCGTTCTTTTAACCTTAATTCTAATACTTAAAGCTAGTTTGCCCCTGTTAATGTTCTTTTCCAACCTAACATTTGTTACTTTCAGAGATCATTTTTGGATGTTCTTTAAGATTAAAAAAGCTGACGTAAACGCAATTCTTAATTTGTAGGATCAGCAATGAAGCCCTGGAAAACCGCGCCTAACAACGTCATAGTGCCCAGATATTTCTTAACCAATTAAAATTAGAGTAACACCCATTAGTTAGTATCGCGACCTGGTAGAAATAATGCGAATTAACGTCCTTTAAATAGCGGGAGCGCCTAAAACAAGCGGCTTTTTTGACCTAACACTTGCCTAATAAAATGCTGCCCAAATAAACGAACTTTTAAAAAGAAAGCGTCAAGTTCCAGGGACCTGGTTTCTCCCAAAGATCTGCCAAAAAGGATTAATAAACCAGGCCCCAAGTGAAAATACTGTGTCGTTATTTGTCTCTCAATCACACCTCATGATTCAACAAAAATAACGGCTTATCGATGGTAGAACACCACAATCGTTCCCCGGCCATTCGGACGATTGATTCGGCACGATCGCCAAAGTTCTCTCCCCGGCCCTTCCACGCTGGACGCGACGGATCTATGAGCTGTATCGCCCGAAGTCCCGCATCTCTCCACGACTACATTACATTACTACATCCCTCTCCTCGAATGATGACGGAACTCCCACGAACGTAGGCCAAGACTCGGGTTCCTTACATATATATACTTCAAATGCACGAATTGTGTAAATTGTGTTTCTTATGTGTTTCGAACCTAAAGCTGTCCAGCATTCTCCATTAGTTTTTTTATCCTCTAAACTATTATTCATTTTGATTGAAACTGTAAATTACAGCATGTAATAAAAATTTTGTGAATGTTTTTCAATTTTATTTTGTTTTATTTATTCGTTGGTGTTATTATATTGAACTATTTTCAACTCTCGGAAGAAATTGAAGTATTTAAATCGTGATGACTATTTTTTAGGCAAATATGTATTAATTTGTAGTTAATAAATATGCTTTTCAAGTACTGGTGTTTTTGAAGCGTTAGTTTACATAAATATATCACTCTCTTCCAAATATTTTCGACTAAATAAATGACCGGAAATAATCCTGTTTTATTCTTTTACGCAAGGGTAATGGGGGAAAATATATAAAGTCAAGTTAGCAGATTGTGCTCAGAAGAATTTTTCGGGAATACATTCAATGTCACTGATTCACCTCTTCTCTCTTTTTTATTTTCATTTACTAATGGAATAAATATCCTTGTAAAGATCCAGCTGCACTACTGACCCAGGGCTATTAGATAAGGAGAAAAATTGGGACTCTGGGGTAGAGCTGACCGTCTTCATTTCTAGCTGTGTTATAAAGCCGGGAGGCATATTTCAGATGTGTATATTGCTGGGACGATTACTGTTTCTAAACCAATAGGAGAGCGTCATTATCACGGTCAAGTACACTCCCACACAGCTTGATTGACAGGAACTCGTGGAAAATTGACGGTGCTAATTATAACGATAATCTGTTGCGGATGAAAGTGAGCTGACTGGCTGAATGGTTAGAGCGTCGAGCTTGAAACCGGAGGATATGGGTTCGAGTCCATCGCGGGCCGAGAGTCCGTTGGTGATTTTTTTTTTAATTATTTGAGGCTGTCTTTTATTAATAAATAAGACATTTAAAAAAAATATTTCAAACCCTTTTAATATTCTAAATATCGTTCCAAAATGATTTATATATATATTAAACAAATGGGAAAAAAAGTATTCTGCGAAAATATCCGTATAAGCAAAATTCTTACTTTAATTTTTATTTATTTATTTTTTTATTTATTTCAGGATCAGAGGAAGTATAATTTCTAATTGAAGTAAATAAAATTCAGTCATTTTGAAAAAAAAAATTATTTCGTACCTTTAATTTTTAATTACCGAGTACAAATTCAAACAATCCGAGTACAAATAAATAATAAACACACACGATCAATTGTCCACGAGTTCCTGTCAATCAAACTGTGTGGGCGTGTACTTGACCGTGATAATGACGGTCTCCTATTGGTATAGAAACAGTAATCGTCCCAGCAATATACACATCTGAAATATGCAGCCGGGAGATAACAATTCTTTGAGTCTTGAATAGAAAAATGATTACTGTCAAAAGTATTTGTTTATTTATATCCAAAATACGATTGTTTGGACTGTTATTGTGAGAATATTATAAAGATTAATAATAATAAGTTAAAACGATGATTTGCTTAAATTCAACTTGCTAGTATTCGAATAAAAATATCAAAGTAAAAAAAGCTTTATTAATAATTCATTTAATTAAATTTAAAAAAATTGGTTACAAAAAAAAGAAAAAAGAATTAAAAATGATCTAACTTCTAGCACTTTGTTAGACATATAAAACTTTACACAATTATTTTGGCAGTAATTAAACAGGCCAATCCGAAGCACATCCAATGTAATATGATAGATATATGCATACAGATATCATCTTAAAAACGCTATAAGCATATGATCTGAAAAGAAATTTCGCAAAAAAAAAATTCAGTCATATTTTTATTAGGATTACAACAATTTCCTAAGAATATATATCCTCGAAAAAAAAAAAAACGTAAATGAAGAACTAAGAAACATATATACATAAGTTATTTTCTTATATCGTCACAATTACGTTATAAACAATTTGAAAATTGCACGTGAAGCGTATAAATGATGTTCGTTCGTATTACATCGAAGTTTTAGAAATCTCCAGATCTTTCTGTTATAGTATACAGTACTTCGGATACAGAAAAGTGGTCGAAATCTTTTGTGTGTTCCTGTCAATACTATCTGCTTTCTATTATACAGGAAGGAACATATATTAAGCTTCAACCACGTTTATCAATTTCATAAAACGTGAAATAGTTTAATGTAAGTAAAACACGCTCCAAACAATGTTTCCCAGTATACCATTATGTAGTGGAAAACTTTTGTGTGGCCCTGTAAATTAATGATAAATATTCTCTGCATCACTAATTATATAGAACGTATTTTAGCATATTACTTCATAGGTTCATGTCAATTCTATTATGTTCGAAAGAGTGTAACTTCATTTAAATATACTTGAAACTATTTTCTCCTATTAACAGTAATGTAATGGAATACTCTTAATTGTCCCTGTAATGATATTATACATTTTATTTTCATTAAATTAGAAATGATTCGACAAAATTAAGCAATAATTATATATTTTAAATCTCAAACGGTTTGTTTTGATATTTTTTGCTCTGTTATATGCGGGTACCCAGACGGTACACGCGACGAATGACAGTGCTACCTATTTATATAATTACGAACACACCTAAAAATATTCAGATCTTGAAGTAATAGCATACATTATTTCCGATAGAGTATAGTAGCCGAAATATTTTGTGTGACCCTGTAAATACTATCTGCTCTCTATTATACCAAAAATAACTTGTAGTATTTCTGAGAAACGTATATCAATTTCATAAAATGTTAAATAGTTTAATACAATTAAAACGCGCACCAAACAATGTGCTTCCTATACCGTTATGTAATAGAATACTTTTGTGTGACTCTGTAATTCAATAAAAAATGTTCTTTGCACCACAGATTTGCACAGAATGCATATTACAGTACATACTTTATAGATGCATATCAATTTTATTATGTTAAAAAAAGTGTAACACCATTAAAATGCACTTACAAACTTTTTTACCCATTGACCGCAAAGTAATGGAAAACTTTTGATTGCATCTGTAATTAAACTATGTGTCCGATTTTCATAAAAATTGAAATGACTCGACAAAATTATGTAATTATTATGTATTTTAAATTTCAAACGATTCGGTTGGATATTTTTTGCGTTGTTATATGCGAACGGACGGACTGAACGGTAACACGTACGCAAATGTACATAATTATTCATTAATTATACGTGTAGTTATATGCGTGGCCCAAGTCAGCTCTCTGTTCCTCTAACCAGAACTTTTTATTTTTATATAAAACAAAGTGTAATTATGTCATCAACACAAAATAATTTTCTAATTATACGAATCTCATTTAATTAAAAAATATTTTATGTATACATACCTTGATTTATCTGTTATAATGGTTTTTGTAAATGATCATCTTTTAAAATAGAATATATTGTAATTCTAGTGTTACTGTTACATTAGAATATATTTTATCTCTGTTATACTGCAAAGTTGTATTCGAAACACTTTTGAGGTTTCAAACTAAGAATTTTCTGTTATTGTTAAGTCCGCAAGTTTTAATGAACATGTGAAAAGGGTCTTCAAAGTTTAGCCATGTATGCATTCCTTGTTTTATAATTCGCATTTACGTCTTGAGTTAGTCATGACTGATGATTATAAACAGTGAAATTAAGAGTAATAACTAAAGAGTCCCTTATTTGAGCCAATACAGCTCAATCAATAAGTAATGTTGAAAATTTTCGAAGGAAGAATCGAAATTTTTGGAATTCAAATAGTTTCGGTTGAGTTCCTGTCCAGCCGAATTTTTGGAATCCTTTTCACCGAAAACGAGTTTTTTGCGAACCTCAGATTAAAAAAGTTAAGTACTTTCTTCCACATTTTCTAATAGCATAAAGGCCTGATACTTATTTGTAATCAAACTGTTTTTTCTTTTACCCATAAAAGAATAACATTATACTAAGTTATAAGCTATTATTGCTTCAAGTTGGCAGTTTTTTTTTTTTTTTTTTTTTTTTTTTTTTTTTTTTTTGTATTGTAGCAAATCAGAATAATTTAATTTGTGAAATTCTAATAAATAATGTTCCGGTTCGTAAAGTTATGGTGAATACCATTTCAGTTCGTGCAAATATTAAAACTTATTGTTACAACTTTATCTATAGAACTTTTTGCTCTATCTGCAACTTTTATTTAAAATCTCGAATGCATTTTTAAAACTGTTTTTATGTTACAGTCGGCTCTCGTTAATTCGAACGCGTCAGGACCACAAGAAATGTTCGAATTATCCGAAGTTCGAATTATGGAAAGTAAGAAATGAAAACATGCTTAATATGGTATTAATACAAATGAATTAATGTTATAGTGATTTTTAAGTTTATTTTGTCTGTTATCATTAGAATATGACTTTATATTAAATTAGATAAATAAATACATATTCTAATTAAAAGATTAGAAACAAGCACAATGAAAGAAAGTTTTAAAGCGGCACTGATGGATAGATGGGGCACTAGAAAAGTGGATATCAAATGCATTAGATTATGTGTATACTCGTTCGGAACAATTTTCACAAAAATCAAAGAAAAAAAGTTATTCAAATGCTCTAAGAAAGTCACAAGGGGCACTAAGAAAGTGGATATCAAATGCATTAAATTATATGTATACTCGTTCGGAACAATTTTCACAAAAATCAAAGAAAACTAGTTGGATGTGCCAATCCCAAAACTTTCTTCTATCTCATAGATACATTTTAATATTAAAAAAACAGTTATTCATTTTAATGCTTTAATAATTTTAATTCAATACCTTACCAAATTTGATTTTCATCTTAAATTCTTGCTTCAATCAATTAATCGGAGTAAAAACGAATTTCCGTCTCTGCACGAGCCGATGGACATTAGAATGATAAGCAGATTTTTTTTTTCAAATTCAGGGAGAACCTATTTGCCTTACCAAAAAATAATCATATACAAAATGTTTAGTCAGTTCTAGAACTAACTTCATACACTTATATGTGGCGCAATATTGAAAATAGCATAAAATTCGGTATTGCAGCGCCCCCTTTTGACGGATTTTTTTCAGATTCAGGGCGATCCAACTAGCCATAACCATACACTTACACAAAAAATTTCGTTCAATTCCATGTATAACTTCATGTACTTTTGGTCGGTATAATATTGAAAATGGCACAAAAATCGAGATTGCGGCGCCCCCTTCCGGCGGATTTTTTTCAAATTCAGGGAGGACCAACTAGCCATAGTCATACACATACACAAAGAATTTGGTTCAATTCGATGCATAACTTCATATATTTTTGGTCGGTACAATATTGAAAATGGCACAAAAATGGCGATTGCAGCGCCCCCTACTGGCGGATTTTTTTCAAATTCAGGGAGGACCAACTAGCCATAGTCATACACATACACAAAAAATTTGGTTCAATTCGATGTATAACTTCATATACTTTTGGTCGGTACAATATTGAAAATGGCACAAAAATGGCGACTGCAGCGCCCCCTTCCGGCGGATTTTTTTCAAATTCAGGGAGGACCAACTAGTCATAGTCATACACATACACAAAAAATTTGGTTCAATTCGATGCATAACTTCATATACTTTTGGTCGGTACAATATTGAAAATGGCACAAAAATCGCGATTGCAGCGCCCCCTTCCGGCGGAATATTTCAAAACTGAAGGAGGACCTGCTTGCCACAGCCAAAAACATTCACAAAAAATTTGGTTCAATTCTATGCATAACTTCATACACTTTTTGATGGTAGAATGGCGACATACAGACACACAGACACACACACACACATACACACAGACACACACACAGACACACGGACAGACAGACATTTTGTAAAAACACGTTTTTTGGAATCTCTGACCCCTAAAACGTGTAAATCCATCGAAAACCGGAAGTCGAAAAAATTTCGATTACAATACTTTCTTCTATTGAAGATAGAAGAAAGTAAAAAGTTATTCAAATGATACGAAATTCGTGAGAAAGAAAAGAAAAATGAAAAATCGGAATTCGCGTTAGTTCGAATTAAACGAAGTCAAAAGAAAATGAGTTCGAATTAATGAAAAATTTTAACGTTATTCTGCCATTGAAAATTGCGGGACTTCAGGTTTAGTTCGAATTAAGCGAAGATTCGAATTATCCGATTTCGAATTAACGAGAGTCGACTGTATTAGATAAAAATTATCGACGCCTTTGATCTTTTAGTCAACAATAATTTTGAAATAGCATTCTAGTTCATGGATTTTTTTTTCCATTTCCAATCTTTACCGAAAAATAAATAATATAATAATAATAATAATAATAAAGAAAAGAAAGAAAGAGAAGATAATAAAACAAATACGTTATGTAAATAATATATATATATTGGGAACTAGCATGTAATTTAAATTTTATTTATGTCCATTTTAATCCCTTTTTTCCTCATTTCCAGTCTTTACCGAAAAGCGAATAATATAATAATAATAATAAAGAAGAAGAAATGGAGAGAGAATGTAGTTTTATTACACAGTTTCTTAACAAGCACACATTCCAATCTGATACGTTTTTGAATAAAAAAGGAATTAAAAAATTCGTTAGAAATTACCCTGTTTGAACTTGACACAAGCCTTAAAATAAATAAAATACACCTATTTAAATTTAAGTAGGTAGATAAAACAAATACGTTATGTAAATAAAATATATATACTAAGAATTAGCATATAATTTAAATTTTATTTATGTCCTTTTTAATTAAATAATCTTTCCCATATTTTCCTTTAGTGTATATTATAGATTTATTTATTTTGGATCATCAAAATTTTATTGATCTAGAAATACTACTATTATAGATAGGAAAATATATAAATGGACACTAATACTCTTTTAATTTGAGTAGTTAAATACATTAAAAATATAACTATAAATTTAAGGAAACATGTCCATATTGCGAAAATACATAATTTAGCTGATTCGGGCTCAACTCGAACGCTTTACATTTTCGTAGTTCACAGTTCCGGGTATCAAATAATAATAATAAAAATAATAATAATAATAATAATAATAATAATAATAAACCCTATAAAATAAGACGAACGGATTCAATTTTTACGAAGAATTCTCGATTGAATCTTTAGAATAATAAAATCACGCGTATGTAATAAAAAAGAATATTTTCTAATTAAACTGATGGCATTAAGCTCACAGGCTACGCTTACTAATTGTATATTACAGCCTTATATTTTCAAGGAAATATGCCCTTCAAAAACACACTAAGGAGGGATATAGCCCCTCCCCCACCCCCCCATTTCATTTCTTGATACTTAATCATTGAACCCCCAATACTAATCAGAGATACACTTTATCATACAATAAACCTATATCCAATTTCGAAGCAAATCGGATAATTCTGCATAAAAACCCATTTATCTAATTTAAGGAAGGTAATCGCCCGGACCCCCTTTATACTTAACAAAAGAACCCCACAACTAATCAAGGATATGTTTTATAATATTAATTGTATCCAAAAATTGAAGCAAATTTTTTAATTCTGCACACACACACACAAAAAACCATTTAAATTAAGAGAGATAGTCTCTCCAATCCTCCCTTTATACTTATCCAATGAATTCCCAACAAATCAGGGAAGCGCCTTATCAGAATGATTCTATATATCTATATCTATAATATCTATATATATACCTAAATTTTGAATGAATTCTGATATTTCTGCATGAAAAAACCATTTATCTAAATTAAGCGCAGGGAATTAGCTGTCGTCCACCTTCCTTATATTTATCTAATGAACTCTCAAAACTAATCATGGAAACGCCTTATGAGAATGATCCTATATCTAAAATTTGAATAAAATCTGATCATTTTGTATGAAAAATCCATTTATATAAATTAAAGGAACGGGTATAAACCCCTGTTCTTCCTCTTATACTTATCGAATGAACTCCCGAGACTAATTAGGGATGCGCCTTATCAGAATAAACCTATACCCAACATTTCAAGTAAATCAGATATTTTTATCACGAGTTATTGCGTTACATATATACATACGTACGTTACGTACATACAGAACTGGCGGACTTATAAACTCCTAGGCTTTAATAGCCTGTGCGCTTAGAAAGAAAAAAAATATGCATAATAAATATTCTATGTCAGCTACCTAGTAACGAAATTAATGTAACTAAAAAAAGGGGTAAAGGAAGTAAAAAAAATCCCTGCCGGCTCGGCCTACAGTCGGAGGTAGATTTCGAAGTTAAGTACTAATTTCACCAATAAAATCTAAATCAAGATTAGAGATAAACCCAGTTCCTTCGGTAAAAATAAGCTCTACAGACCTAAAGCTTTTGTGAAGATTCTAATGTATGAGGAATAGATTTAAAAATACAGAAATCAAATTCAAAGAGCCCCAAAATGTTAAAATGTGACAATATTTCAATTGTCGGATATTTTTAAAATGAGTCACTAAGTTTTTCAAACTTCCATGACGTTACTTATTCATCTGGTAACATCTATTACATCTATTTCCAGTATGACAAAACATTCACTTTTTTTTAAAACTTTGTCAAATTATTTAACTCATTTTCAGTTTTCACGTGAAAATTTTGCTATTGAAAAGTTATGACGAAATGTATATATATATATAATTCCTCGAACAATTTATTTCATTTGCATTTTTCACTGGGAAATATTGCAATAAAAAAAGTCATTGTGGTAACAATTTTATTGTATTTTTTCTAAATTGTTGGCAAAAAATGTTTATTTTTTCTTTCCTTGCATATGTAAGGGCTGATTTTATCATAGCTATGTTAAGGCGATATTTAAATTTTTGAACCCTCCCATTTTCAAACCCTTAGGCTGATTTTACCCATTTGCAATCCCGTCGCGATATTAACATCTCAATGTATTTGACGATTTAAAAGACGATATGTGCATATTTTATACTTCTATCGTGCTGAAAAAATTTTGTACATACATACGTACATATATACATATAAACTTTTTATGTTGGTGGATTTGGGTTCCTAAGGTCATATAATGAAAGTTGTGAATTTTCTTTTTCAAAAGTTGTATCATGGCATAGGTAGTATTAACTATAGGTTTCTTATGAAATCTACTTAAAAAATTCCTAAATTTGGAGTTTTATAACAATAAAAAATGCTCCCACTGAAAATAATTAATTATAACATCGGCCCGAAACGCTAAACAACCAACAACCATTTCTCTCTTTTCTACTCATATTATCTTCTCGTGCAACAACAGCCAAGAGCCCACTGAAAGATTAAATTACACCCATTCCTTCTCTCCCCCCCCATCCCCTTGTACATTTGAAGTTTCCACTGATCAACCGGAGTTTCGATTTCAGCAGGAAATGACGTGTATAGACTTACCGATCTTCGGTTTGCAAGCAGTAACTGCCTATTGCCTTTTTCGAGCGAAATTCAGCGCCATCTATCGGCAATAAGCGATTTTTAAAATGACTAAAGCTTCCCTTTAAATAAGAATAAAAGACTCTTAAATCTAGTGAAATTACACTTCCCAGACTCTGAAATTTGTGTTACCCAATATATAATCTACAGCATTTATTTATACACACAACGTAATAAGCAAAAATGAGGAATTTGCACACATCGGGAAATCAATCAGCTAAATGTTTTTCTGATAATTACAGACTCATACTTTCCAAAAATGTCATCAAAAAAGTTTTAAGTTAGTTTAATTTTTAAGTTAAATATTTCAGAGTAAAATTATTTTGCAGTGATAATACATATAAAATAACTACCAAAAGAGACTTTATATAAAGGTTTATAAAATGACATATACTGAGGTCAATTTCAGTTTTGGAAATAAAATACAGGAGAGTTGACATTAATAATTATAATGATATAAATATTGATATGAGACAAATAATGTTTCTGAGATAATGGTTATCAGAAAATGCTTTGAAACATACTTAAAAAAGAAAGGGTTTTTCTCTAGTATCATCACATAGCTTTTCAGATGAGAATGCAAAGAAAATACTTTTTAACATTTTTCATAAAGGAAAGGTTTTTCTCTTGTATGAGTCAATAGATGGATTCTTAGATTACCCTTCTGAGAGAATCCTTTGGAACATATTTCACAAACAAAGAGTTTCTCCCCAGTATATGTCAACAAATGTTTTGTTAGATTACCCTCATGAGAAAATCTTTTGGAACATGTTTCACAGACAAAAGGTTTGGGTCTTCTATGTGCCAATAGATGTTTTGTTAGAATATCCTTATAAGAAAATGCTTTAGAACATATTTCACAAACATTGCGTTTCTCTACTGTATGAGTCAAGAGATGTGTTCTTAGACAACTATTCTTATAAAATGTTTTGGAACATATTTAACAATAAAAAGGTTTTTTTCCTGTATGTGTAAACAGATGTTTTTTTAGGTCATTATTCTGAGAAAATCCTTTGGAACATATTTCACAAGCATAGGGTTTCTCTCCTGTATGTATCAAAAGATGGGTTCTTAGGTTACTCTTCTGAGAAAATCCTTTGGAACATATTTCACAAACAAAAGGTTTTTCTCCCGTATGGGTAAAGAAATGGCTTCTTAGGTTGCTTTTAACAGAAAATGCTTTGGAACATATTTCACAAACAAATAGTTTCCCTTCCGTATGAGTTAAGAGGTGACTTTTTAGGCTACTATTTCGAGAAAATCCTTTAGAACATATTTCACAAACATAAGGTTTCTCTCCCGTATGTATCAAGAGATGGGTTCTTAGACTACTATTCTGATAAAATCTTTTGGTACATATTTCACAAACAAAAGGTTTTTCTTCTGTATGTGTCAAGAGATGTCTTCTTAGATTGTACTTATCAGAATATTTTTTGGAACACCTTTCACAAACAAAGGGTTTTTCATCTGTATGAGTCAAGAGATGACTTCTTAGAGTACTATTCAGAGAAAATCCTTTGGAACATATTTCACAAACATAGGGTTTCTCTCCTCTATGTATCAAAAGATGGGTTCTTAGATTACTAGTCTCAGAAAATCTTTTGGAACATATTTCACAAATAAAGGGTTTTTCACCTGTATGAGTCAAGAGATGGCGTCTTAGATTACTGTTCTGAGAAAATGTTTTGGAACAAACTTCACAAATAAAAGGTTTTTTTCTTATATTAATGGATGGATACTTTTCTTCGCCCCCATTTTGATGAATGATGTGTTGAGAGGAAGAATTTTCTTCTGTAATTGATGTCATTTTCTTTAAATGAAAAGATTTATTTTGGATGATAAAAACTTCTTTGAAATATAAATACGAAAAGACTCAATCAGTTTTCACTGAAGGAAATGACTATTTGACCGTAAGCAAGCTTTGTCTACCTTAGAATCTAAAGACTGAAAAAAATAAACAATTTTTTTTAACAAACTGAATTAAACTTTCTTTAATTAAATATCAGATTTGACAAGTTTCATTAGCTTAAACAGTTTCATAATTTTAAACAATATAGTAAATCTAACATCAAACTGTCACATTATACATTCCTAATGCAACAAAACTTGAGTGTCATTTCTAGAAACAGTTACGTATGCATAGATATGCGTGCAATACCCTGTCATATCCAGACTGATAAAAACTGAAAATTTATATCATTGCACGCTTGCAAATTTACTTTTCCTCTTTAAAGTTATGTCTACTTGTTCAATATAATAAGAAAATATGCAAGTGACCCATCAATGTATAAGATGGACATAACTTACAATGTTGCAAAATATAGTTTGCCTATTGAACGACCGAAAGAAACATTAAATAACAGCCTAAATCAACACAAATTCTTTGAAATTTATAAAAAATAAAGTAGAATAGGCTAGCAAACAAGAAGTTGTTTTAGACATAAAGATTTGCCTTAAAACTTATATAATTTTTAGTGTCACTATAACATCTTTCAAATATTAATTTATTAACTCTTTTATTTATGCTTATAAAGGGGTAAACTGTGTTTATTTGTTGGGAGTAATCACCGGAACTACCGAACGATTTCAAAAGTAATGGCATCGAAATGATGGTGTTCGCCAGGAATCAAACATAGGCTATACATTAGGGTGGATCGAAAAGTATAAGAAAAATTTTTTTTTTAGAAATCACTATCGGCGCGGCGTGCAAAAGTTGCCTTTTATGCATACTAGTTTACAGAGTTTTTTTTATTAAAATCCATTAATATCTTCCGGTGCCCCAAACATAATTAAAAATTGAGTTTTTTATGATTTTTTTAATATTTTTTTGTTTATTTATTTTCTCTTAATTACTTTTGGCGCGGGGTGCAAAAGCTATCTTTTATCTATCTTAGCTTACACATTTTTTAAAAATAAATTCATCCATATCTTCCGGTGCCCCAAGCGCCCCAAAAATAGTTTAAAATTGAAATTTTCTTGAAAAAAAATATTTTTTGTTTTATTTTATTTTACTTTTTGAAATTCATTTGGCACTGGCTTGGAAAGTTGTTATTACAATACTACATAACTCTGTAGTTCCCATATATTTTTTTAAATCAAAATCCATTCACATATTTGATGCACCAATTATAATTAAAAACTTAAATTTTTACAAAAATATATTAAGAATTATAATTTATGAAAAATACTTACAAATATTTAAAACAGCTTAATTAATAATGTATAAGGTTATAAATAACATTAATTTTGCAATAATAAGTGACATATAAATTTAAAAATCAAAGCATTAAATCATAAAAATTACAAAAATCGAACTTATGTAGAGAAAAGTTTTACATCCTTCAATTTGGAAATTGACATATTTTTAAACTTTGTAATTTTTTTTTGGTATCAAAGTGTTTTATATGGCTTCTTGATTTTATTCTATTCAATATAAAACCGTGTCTCTTTTCTTGCCCAGATACAGTTTCTGATGCCTCAGACACTAGTCGAACGCATCTTTCAACCGCTTGGGTATGGCATGGATATTTTGACCATTCATTCGTTTTTACAACTTTTATCATATTCTCAATTCCTTTGCAAGGCATATCCATCAAAAGAGTTGGTTCAAAACGTCCAACTGGTTGCCAGTCAATAAGTTCAAAATAATCCTTCGCTTTGAAGTTTATTTGGGGTACTTTGAAAATTCTCACTTCTGGTGATTTTCTCTTTTTATTTCTAGCATAAATTAGCTTTCGCATTGCTAAAGATCTGATATGCTCTCTGTTATCTGTGCCCATTGACAATAGCAAATTTTCAGGGTGGCAAAAAGAAAAAAAAAAAAAAAAAAAAAAACTATTTCGTTCAATAACAGCATCTACGATCTTTCTTAAATTGGGTTCCAAATATCTAGAATATGTGATAAGTTTCCAAATATGACGCGCTCCTTCAGTTATGGATGGTTTTGTTTTGACATGAAACCATACAGGTGCATATACCTTCATAATATATGTTGTAAGAGTAATGAGATTATCAGAAGGATTTTCTGTAACCACTTATAACCTTAAAATTCTACACGTAGTTGTTAGCCATCTTGAGTGATGAACTGGACCAGGTTTCATTAATGCCAGATCGGAACCACATTCACCACGTGATATTGCTATGCAAATATCATATAAATATTGCTGGTCATTGCTGAGAACTCTTCTATCTATGTTGTCTTCCAAATAATAAAGTATAAAAAGTTTATTTTATACATTTAATAAAATACGATAAACGATTTCTCATCCTCTCGATCTACCTTTTACGTTAGATAAATTATTCTTTAACTGTTAATTTTACTTGTATTTTTTAGCTCAAAATTTGCATGAAACTCGATTTTCGGCAAATAATTAAAAGTTTTGGGGCATTGGAAGAAATTTATCAAAGTCGAAAATTATTTGGATGCATGCTAATATACTATAAAATGCATCTTTTTTATCCCGCTGATAAAATAATTTAAAAGAAATTAAAAAAACAAACATTATAAATTTTTATAAAAATTTCAATTTTTTTACCATTTTGGGGGCGCTTGGGGGCACTGGAAGATATGGATGGATTTATATATAAAAAAAAGATTGAACTATTATATATATAACGCAACTTTCGCAACCCGCGCCAAAAATAAATTTAAAAATATTAAGAAGCAAAAAAATATATAAAATTTATAAAAATTTCAATTTTTGACTATTTTTGAGGCGTTTGGGGCACCGGAAGATATGAATGGATTTCAATAAAAAAACATATGTGAATTAGTATGCATAAAAGGCAACTTTTGCACCCCGCGCCGATTTGATTATCCGAATTTTGATTTTTCGATCCACCCTACTATACATATCGATGCCACTAATTCAAATTGGGTGCAGGAGCAATCAAGTTTCTAAAAATGCAATTTTTGTGTTACTAAAGGGCCTAGAAAGATTAAATTTAGCATGTTAATTACTTATAAGATATAAATGATCTTTAAGGACATTTCCTAAAAAATACAAAAATTAAAATGGGGTGTAAATGTACGAAAAGCGCGAAATGTAGCTTTTCGCTTCGTTTGATATTTCTGCGAAATATCAAACTGATTTCAAAGTAAGTGGTTGAAAAATGATAGTGACAGTCCTAGTTTCAATTTAACCCATATTTTATGTTGTTGTCACTACCATCTGCGGCGTTTCAAGAATAAAAGCACACATTGTGCTTTTTTATACAATTGAGATGCCTAACCGTTTGAAATTCGGCATAATAATTACATTAATAATGGAAAAGCTTTTTAAGAACTGTCGAATGAAAATTCCAAATTTAGAAGGATGAAGAAAATGAAAAGCGATCTAAAAAGATTTAAAATTAGAAATTTTTTTGCATCTTTAAAATATTAAAACGATTTTCGATATTAATGTTTGCAAATTTGTGGTGATAGAACTTGTTCAAACATTAGCTTTATGTGCGTTCCACTACCACTAGAGGATTGCAAAAGAAAAAAACATTCTATATTGCGACTGCTGTGATACTAAAGAGGGTAGAAAATTTAAATTTGGTATGATAGTTATTTATAAAATATCATTGTCCTCTAAGAACAATAAAAAGTAAATCCGAAATTTAAAAGTTGTGAAAAGATTGGAAAAAGAGAAAAGCGTCCTAGAAAATTGCTAAATTATGATTTTTTGTAATCTCGGGATATAAAAAATCGATTACTAAAATAATATTTGTGAACCAATGGCAACAATCTCTGATACTACACAGGATATATTTCAGCCGGTGTCACTACACCTGAAGTTGGCAAGAAAAAAAAAATTTCTAAGAAAGGTCTTTGAAATTGTTTTAAATTATGATTCTATAAAATAATAGGAAATACCTAATCGATTTCTAAATTAATGTTACGGAAAATTAATGATGGTAGTGAATGCTTATCAACATAGGCATTTTATGCTAGTGCCGTTAGAGAGAGATAGTAGACATTAGAAAAGAATCTTGGATTGTGTCACGATGGTTAATTTAGAGAAGTAAATGTGTATTAAGAAGATGGTTCCTAAAAAAATCAAAACTTCAAATGAATTCTGAGATAAACGTATGGATGGGTATAAAAATATCAATATGTTTTCTAAATTATCATTTACTTAGAATTAGCTTTAAATATTTATTCTGCATAATGCAGTGCAAAACATTGGCTTAAATGAAAATTTATTTATTCCTTAATATATTATTACTTCTAATAAAAACCAGACATATAAATATCACTTGGAATATTTCAAGTATCACGGCAGCAAATGGGGCAGCAGGGTTTGCTAGTATGCAATAAGCATAGCAAATGTAATCTGTAATGAAGGGTGAAAGAGTGAACAATTATTTCTATAATAGTTAGTAATTACAATTTTATTAATAAAAGGAGAAAACTATAATTTATGCTTGATATTAGAAACTAATGAGAAAATTAATTATTTTGGAAACATACAATTATTGAAAATTACTTTATACATACAGGCAAGGGCGGATCAGCCCAACCTCCAGGGGGGGGGGGGGTCACAACTTTTGACAGATGATTTAATGAAGCAATTTTAAAATACAGTAAATCTTGTGAAAACGGAATTACGATAAAAAATAGCAAATTTCGCCGATCGGGCATGAAAAAATCGCGAATTTTGTCGATTTTTCACGGAAAAATCACGAATTTTGTCGATCGAATGCGAAAAATCTCAGATTTCGTTTATCGGGCAAGGAGAAAAAGTCTAAATTTTTTTTATAATACTTGAAAAAATTGCAAATTTTGTTCATACGTTGCAGAAAAGTCGCCTGTTTTGTCTGTTTACCGCGCGAATAAAACACGAATTTCGTTGTCTGAGCGCGAAAAAATCGAATATCGTCAACTGTACATTGGAAATACGCGAGTTTTAAATATCGCCCTTCGAAAAATCTCGAATTTTGTCTGTATGTCTCAGAAAAATCGCGAATTTTATCGATCTGGAACGAAAATATCGCAAATTTCTTTAATAATGCACGAAAAAAATCCCAATTTTGTTGATCGGCTTCTTCAGAGGCGCGAATTTATTCGATCGGGAACGGAAAAATCGCAAATTTTGTTGATTGGGAATAAAAAATCGCGAATTTCGAGTTGACATGGAACGCAAAAGTTGCCGATTTCGTGAATCGGGAAAGAAATTATCGCGAATGTAGTCGATTGTTTTCGTAAAAAGAGCGATACGGGCGATTGGGTACAAAAAACTCGCGAATTTTGTCGAATCGGTACAAAAAAATCGCTAATTTCGTTGATAGGGCAAGGAAAAATCAAAGAAAAATCGAAAAATGTTTTGAGCGGCTGCAGAACAATAGCTAGTTTTATCAGTTTATCGCCAGAAAAAAATTACAGATTTCATCAATTTACGGCGGAGAAAAAATGCAGATTTCATCAGTCAGTTAAGAATCGCGAATTTTATTGTTCGGTGCGGCATTTCAGGGACCAAGAAAGGATAAAGGCACGAATCTCGTCGATTGGACACGGAAAAATCCCGAATATGGTCGATAGCTTTCGTAAAAAGCCCGAATTTATTGGATCAGGAACAACAAAATCGCTTTTGGTAGGGCACGGAAAAATTGCGAATTTTGTCGATCGGGAACGAAAAAGTCGCAAATATGGTCGATCAATTTCGTAAAAAGCGCAACTACAGTCAATCGGGAGTGAAAAAAATTGAGAATTACATTGATATGGCGAAAAAAAATTGACAATTCCATCGATCAGAAAAGAAATTATCGCGAATGTGGTCGATCGGCTTCGTAAAAAGCACGGATTCGGGCGATCGAGTACAAAAAACTCGCGAACTTTGTCGATTCGGGACCAAAAAATCGCTAATTTTGTCGATGATGCGCGGAAAAATTAAAAAAAATCTTTGAGCGGTTGAAAAAATTTCATCAAACAAGAACGGAAAAATGTGCTAGTTTCGTGGATTGGGCACGGAAAAATCGTGAATTTTGTCAATAAAGTGAAGAAAAATCGCAAATTTCGCAGACCATTCGTGGAAAAATTGCAAATTTCGTCGATCACACCCAAAAAATCGTGAATTTCGTCGATTAGGCATGGAAAAATTGTGAATTTCGTGGATCGGCTTCGCAAAAATCGCGAATTTCACCGATCGAGGGCGAAAACATCGTGAATTTTGCTAATCAAGTAAAGAAAAATCGCAAATTTCGCAGACCATACGTGGAAAATTTTCAAATTTCGTCGATCACACCCAAAAAATTTTGCGTTCCTGTTTTAGCACTTTTCACTTACACTGTACATCCCTCTTTGAAGAGCTCCAGGGGGGGGATCATGACCCCCCCCTTGGATCCGCCACTGCATACAGGCATGGATAAAACATACTAAAATGCGAATTAAATTTCTAATACTATTGTCTTAAATTTTAAAAATCATAATTTCTTTACATACTAGAACTCAGAAGAAATACTTAAATGATAAAAAAATGGGCATTTCTCCATTATTACATGTACCAGTTTCCAGATTAAAAACTTTCACCAAGATATAGGATTTAATGCCAAAACTGCATGATCATGGCGTTATGTTCATTTTATGTCAGATGTGTTACTTATGTTATACATATATATATACATACCATCAAGTGATTTAATTATTTTTTATTTTTAATTCAAAGGTTGTCTGCATTTTGAATGTATTGATTTATTTGTTTTTTCGTCAGTTAAAATAAGAATTGTATTCTTAAGCAGCGGCAACATACTAAAAAAGAAAAAGTATGAAAAAATGTTGCAATGCATAGTTGCAAACATCAGTTTTAATTGACATCACGAACCTTCACTAGCTGAGAAGAAATAATTAAAACAAATTATTTGAATAAATAAATAAATAAAACAGACTTTTTTTCAGTTTTCATGAATGATCTGTAAAATTTATTTTTTTAAATTATTGATTGTCAGCTGACACTTTTGTAAGAGGCACTTTTTCGAATTTCTCATTGGATGGCAATATTTTTTTTTTTTTGTATATTTGGCATTAGAATCTTGTAAATATAATAATCAGTGGTAGTTTTTTTTATAAAGTGATCGATGGGAAAACAGAAAAATAGATGCGTAAATATAGCAATGTTAAAAGCACTAATTACTTTAAATTAGAAGCAAACAGGTTTTTGTAGCATACAACTCGCTGCCTTCAGTGCTAGTGATAATGGTAAGCTGTATGTTACCGAAATCAGTGTGCTTCTAATTTAAAGTAATTTGTTCTTTTAATATTGCTACATTTACATTTCTGTTGTATTGAACCAAGTTCCATTTCAATAATTATAATGGAAAATTCTAAAAATGTTATGTTATGCATTGGAAATGGAAATTAATCATATTTTGTGATGAAAAAATTCAGTCTGGACTGACCGGATACCTAATTCCTTTCCAATATTTTAATCCATTTAAACCTTTATCACATTATTCAAATTTAATAAAAACGTAATTGTAGTAACAATATCTCTATTTTATATGTTAAAGTTATGATAAGAACCCTTATTTGTTTCTTCATTTTCAAAATAAAGGTAGTCTCATAATTTATTATCAAACACTGTAAAAGCTTACAACAAAATTCAGCTTTCCCATCAGGCATTTACATAACAAAAACAAATTTAACACATAAGCACAATCAGAAAATGTAATTGAAGTCTACCCAATGTTTCACATGTTAATACAGTAGACTCCCTCAAACTACAACCCTCTAAAATCAGCACATAATTTATGGATGTAAGCAATGAAAAATTCAGTTCAGATATAAAGACAAAATTTGACTTTTTAAAATTTATATAAATTCGTTATGTATATTAATTTGTAATTTTTGGTAATATTACTGGATTTGTGTTTTTTCATGGAGGAAGAATAAATTTAATTCTGAAACAATTCAAGATAATTTGATATTACTGTTAATCAAAATCTTCTTACCAAATATATTTATGCATTAATCAAGCTATTTTGGTTATTAAGCCTGACTAAACCTGAAATTAAAATTTCCTTATTTTATGATTTTGATGTGAATTCTAAAGTACCTTTATAAGGCAAATTCCATTGAAGAATTTAGGGTAAATACATTTCATCTTTATAATGAATATTTAATCATACATTACCGATTATTAACTTGATTTTTGCTTTTAATATTTTAATCATTTGAAAAATGATCTAAGTTTTTATTATTTTAATTTATTTATAATTTATTAATAAATTATAAATAATAATTAAATAATAATTCATTTATTAATTATTTTTTAAATATTTCATTATATTGTTAGCATTCTTTATAGTTTCAACTATAATTACTATTTCAATTAAACTATTAAACTTAACTATTCAACTTAAACTATTTCAATTATTAATTACATCCAAATGATTGTTAAAGAAATGTAAACAAAGCAATGACCAATCATCCGCAAAATTCTAAAATCTGCACAGCCTCTGGTTCTAAGTTGTGTGGATTTGAGGGAGTCTACTGTAATCGCATTATTTTTAATTAAAAAATAGTAATCAATAAACAGAGGCACACTTTTTATACAGGTGAAGATTTTCATAATAGACCGAAGATGACAGTACAGGCAATCACTTCATTGAATCATGACTAAATTTTCTAGAATTAGTTAAAACTTAATTGGCACATTAAATCACTGCAGAGTTCTATGTTATTGGAAAATACCTGATATTAGCGGTTGGCTCGTAGGTTTATCATTGTGTTTATCCTGAAACTAAAGGTATGAAAAGATGGATGACTGAGAGCAGGAAAACACAATGAAAAATATAAAAATCAACCACTAAAATTGGGTTTTCAAGCATTTTCCTCTAAGATATAACCTGGCAGGCTGGTATACAAATCAAGTTTTAACTTATTATAGAATTTCAGCTGTGAACTTGATGAGGTGATAGTCTGTGCTGCTGCCTCCGCGTCTATAATGCAAATCCTACCTATACAGTCAAAGTTCTATAATCCACACAAGTTGGGACCAAAGGTTGTGTGGATTATGGAATATTGTAGATTATAGAGCATTATGGATTATGCATTATTTTAAAATTCCTAGTTGGTGTTTTTATTCTATAATCAGTACAATATGAAAAAATAAATATGATAAAATATGAAAAAATAAAAGTTAATTTAATAGGTTAGCTCAAAAAATGCCTTTTTTAAGTTATTTTATTAAAAAAATTATGCGCATTTAAATAAAAAAAAATTACAAAGGTTCTGCAATACAATTTCATTTTTACTGTTAATAAAATAAAAGAGTTACATTCATTAAAATAAATGTTTTATTATAACTTTTTTTCATTTTTTTTAATTATTATTTGTTAAAAAAAAATCGTTTTTGGATCACTAATTTGTAAATTTTTTCAACTGTTTACTTCATTGTTTACATTTGTAAAGTAACGCAAATTATAGAAAATTGCAGATTATGAGTATACGGATTATAGAACTTTGACTGTAATACTAAGGCACGCCATACACTAGCGAGACATGCGTCAAAAATCGTGCAACATGTCGCAGTCAAACCGGTTTTTCCTTTGTTATCAGGGTGAAATTGTCGCATGTCTCATGTTTTTTCGCTCAATGTTTCACAGGTGTGTGGCCTCCCTAAGGTTGTGCACTAGATAGATCAGATTTTGAAAATCATTAAATTTGCCTTGACAACTTGGCCAATATGCCTGAAACATGTAAAAATACAGTAGAGTATCTTTTATATTTTATTTCTTAGGAACACATTTTCTATAACTTTTGTAGATTATACATTTTACAAATTTTAAATTTACTTTATTACCGTCGTCCAAATTGGCCTGGATTCTGTCACTTATTATATGACTAAATCTTTCATCACATAACTTATTTTCAAAAAGTTTTATTTATAAAAAGCAGATTTCTCAGTGTGTAAAGCTGACATCAGTTTGAAAATGGCAACACTTGATGATGAAATTTCAGTTTTGCAGATTTTGCTCCTGCAACTTTTAAAATTTCTTAACATGACAAATTTTTATTTTTTTGCCATCACATAAGGCGGAAAGTACACTTTCATATGCAATTTGTTTGAAAACTGTAATTTATGGACTAATTCATTATGCATTTAAAAATAATTTTTAAGCATGGAATTTTTTAATCTATCTCCATCATGTAGACTTCATTACGAAATAATCCATTTGCACTTAAGACACTATAAATAATTTAGCATTTGTTTCTGGTTAAATTTTCATTACAAAATTGAAACTACACCAATCTATTATAAGTATTAAAAAGTGCTGTCTGTGTGTATTTCACAGCTACTCCAAACTGGAATATAGAACATTGGACAATTCAATAAACACCAATTATCCTCATGGATCTAAAAACATCAAAAGTTGTCTTAGTATTTTAAAGTTTGAATTAGTTTTTGAGATTTTTTTTCATAATTTTTAATGACATTTCTGTAATGATGGAAACTAGACAGCACCATTGGTGTGGATAAAAGAAAGGCAAAACGATATGGATTATTAGATTGATTTGATTGACACCATTTTCAAATTGTAAATGGAACTCATTTTGTGTAAATAAATGATAGACAAAATTGAAGATTTTTATGTGTTACCATTCCAGAAACTTCGGGAAAATTGTTGATTGAAATCTACAAATCTAGTTATTCATTGAACTAAACCAATTTTTTTCTGTAAGTGTTTGACTATGGCTAGTAGATTTTCCCTGATTTTGAAACAAATCCACCAGAAAAAAGGTGCTGTAATAGCGAGTTTTGCGCCCTTTTCAATATTGCACCACCAAAAGGTGTATAAATTTATGTACATAATTGAACCAGAATTTTCTCTATGTTTTTGAGTATAGTCAGGAGATCTTTCTTGAATTTGCAAATATTCTGTGGGAAAGGGGCATTACAATAGCATTTTTTGTATCATTTTCTCAATTGATTTTGTATCAATTCATCGTTCTGTTGCACATTGCCTCATGCAAACATGAGAACTCACGTCCTGTTAAGACGGCTACTTGCAAACAGTTGATAATAACAGAATAAGTGAAAACTATTGATTTTAATAAATATCATGATTTACAATAGCTTGTTTTTACTCGATTAATTGACTAAGGCAGAAATTAAAGATGAAATTCAAAGTTGGTGAAGCATTGAATTAATAATATTAAAACATAACATGTGTACCTACTGTTTGAAATATTAAGATATATGTTTCAGATAGAAGAAAATTTTGGGATTGGCACATCCAACTAGTTTGTTTTTGTTGCATAAAACTAGCTTTTCGAATTTTGATTTTGTTTGTGTTTTTTTACATAAAACTAGTTAGATGTATCAATTCCAAAACTTTCTTCTATCTCCATACATTTTAACAATACAAAAATTAGTTACATACATTAATACTTAAGTACTATTAATGCCATACCAGAGTTTCCCCCAGAGGGTTTCAAGGGGGCGCTCTGCCTCTCCTGCCCTTTAGTTTAAAAAATAGCGCCCCTCTTGTCCCTCATCCAAAAACTAGCGCCCCTCTTGTCATTCATTCATTCAAAAAAAAAAAAAAATAGCGTCCTTCTTGCCACATATTTGAAAAAACGCAGCCCTCCAGCGATGATCCGAACGCACTAGAGCGCATAAATTACACAAGAAATCTGTGACGGAATGCAAAAAAAGCCTCATATGCGTCCCGTGGGATGGGGAATGGATGGGGATGGATTGGGTAATTTCGCCATAAGATCGCTAAAAAACAGCAATTTTCGTTAAAAATTGCGAAATAACAACTAATTTCCGGCAAAATTTGCAAAAAAATGGCTAATTTTGTCAAAAAATGTCACAAAAAGGCAGATTTTTTCAAAAGATCATGGAAAAACCACATATTTTTTCCAAAAATCGTGATAAAACGAAACATTTTGTCAAATGAGGTCGCAAAAGACGGCAACTTTCGTAAAAAAAAATAGCGATAAAACGGCAGATTTCGTCAAAAGATTAGCGAGAAAAACGGCAAATTTCATCCAAAAATCACAATAAAATAAAGAATTCTGTGAAAATTTTGGTTTTTTCGCTTTATTGTCACGAGATATGTTGTTTTTCCCCGATTTTTTTAGCAAAATAGGCTGTTTTTTGCGATCTTTTAACAAAAATTGCTGTTTTTACAATCTTTTAACAAAATTGGCCGTTTTTTCAAGATCTTTTATCAATATTTGCCGTTTTTTCGAGAGCTTTTAAAAAATTACCTTTTTTTTTCAATTTTTTGATTGAATTTCTGTTTTTTCGCGATTTTTTGAACCGCTAGATTCTCGATTCAACTCTATAAAAGTGCCCTTAAAAACAAAAAAGTGCCCTGAAAAATGTAAAAAGTGCCCTTTTCAGAGCAGTAGTGCCCTGCCCTTTTTTAAACCTGGGTGAAACTCTGGCCATACTATATCAATTTTGATTTTCATCTTAAATTTCTGCTTCAAATAATAAATGGGAGTAAAAATGAGTTATTGTGGATCATGATATTTATAAAAATCTATAGTTTTCCCTTATTTTGTTATCATCAGCTGTTTATAAATAGCCAGACAGGACACAAAGTCCTGTCTCTGCATGAGCCGACAGACAATAGAATGATATGTAGATAGATGTTTTTCAAATTTAGCGAGGATGTGCTTACTATACTCAAAAATAATCATACACAAAATATTTAGATCAGTTCTATGCATAACTTTGCACAGTTTTTGATGATATTATAATGAAAATGACACAGATATTGCAATTATGCCACCACCTTTCAGGAGACTTTTTTCAAATTCAAGGAAAGCCTCTGAAAATAGCCAAATACTTACAGAAAAAATTTGGTTCATTTCTATGCATAACATTTTACACTTTTTGGTGGTACGATATTGAAAATGGCACAAAAAATGCTATTACAGCACACACCTTTCGGCATTCTTTTTTTCTTTCAAATTTTGAGAGGTCTTACTAGCCATAGACAACACACAAAAAATTTGTTTCCATTCTAAGCATAACTTCATATACTTTGGGGTAGTAAAATATTGATAATGGCACAAAAATCGCTATTGCAACGATCCCTTTTAACAGATTTTTTTTTCAAATTCAGAGAGGACCAACTAGCTACAGCCAAACACTCACACAAAAAATTTGATTCAATTCTATGCATACCTTCATACATTTTACACATGACATACAGACACACATAAACAGACAGACATTTTGTAGAAACTTGTAAAACTTTTGTAATATTTTTTGGAATCTTTGACCCTTAAAATGTGTAAATTTGTCAAAAACCAAAAGTTGAAAAAAAATTTCGATTACAGTTCTTTTTTCTATTGAAGATAGAACAAAGTAATAATAATTTGTTTAATAATTGTAAGTATGAACAGATGCAAATGATCCATGAGCATATCAAGGGAAAAAAAAATATTATAAAAGACTTTCTGATTTTAAGGAAACTTTCCTGAATTTTGGATCCTTCAAAATTTTTATCATAAATAGTTGAAGGGTTCTAAACTCCAGGGCTGCAGAAAATGTTTTTACTCCCAATGTTTTAACCCAACTATATGAAAAATTCTCTAATCTTTTACTATTCTTTTTTACTCTAAACTTTTGTTATTATAGACTTATACATAAATTCTGTATTACCATAGGTACAGATTTTTTTTTTCAAACTTTCTCAATATATGCACAAGTATATATTATTCTGAGATCATTTTTTTAAAGGTTATATCATACAGATCTTTCTAATAGTAATTGGAATTTTTCTGACTTGAGTAATTACATAATTCATTGTGAAAAACAAAATCGATTGTAAATTTTTGTGCAAAGTTTCCCTAGATGCAGGGCCGTAGCTAAGGGGGTGCTATAGGCAGCTCAGCCCCTCTTGGAAAAGATTCCAAGGTCACTCAATGAACTTATGTTCCGAAAATTCAAATGAAATTCTGTTAAAAAATCTTATTTAGTTTTGAGATCCTTTTACAGTTTTTCAGAATTATTAAATTGTATCTAAAATAAGTAATTCAGTAAATAAGTAAAATCAGTATTTCAACACTCCTTCATCCTATTTGTATATAGGAAGCTAACATGATGTTTAATTTTGCATCAGTTATACACTCAAAATTTTCATCTTCCTATACCTTTCTTAGTATAAATGAAATTATTACAACAGTTTAAAAAGAAACAGAGTGCCTACAATGTGAATAGGCACTTATTTATCTTTCTGTGTCAAGGAAAGAGAAAAAAAATTATGAGCCCCCTCTATTGATCACTTCTAGCTACGGCCCTGCCTAGATGGCCAAAATTTCCTCAATCCTGGATTGTCAGATCGGACATATTCTGCACCACTGGTCAAATATTCTGTTTGTGTGGGTCTATGCAGTGTTTATGGTTAAATTCCTTCATTCATCTGTCTGCCTAATATTTTAAATGACTGTAAATGTCAGCAAAAATGAACGTCGAGACCCATAAAATTTTGTGCCATTAAGCGTTGTACAAACACTTTCTAGATTTTTTCTGCAGAAGAGTAAGAAAAAGAAACATACCTTAAAATTAATTAATTTTGGTAAATTGGATGGGTAAGAAAAGTGGTTTAAAATATTAGATATTGTTACAATCAGAGCACAATTATTTACTACATGTTATCGTCTTGTTAATCACAAAAGTAAACAGACGCAGAAAAGTGAACGAATCTGAACAATTTATTCACGAACTTATGAATCAATGAATCACTGCATCAAAAATGTTCAACTAATTTTTAAAAACATTAATTTATAAAACAATCATAACGCAGTCGATCGAAACTACTATGTCCTCGGGTTTTAAATTCAATTTTGAATAACAAACACAAAAATTTATTGGAAAAGCTTGTTTCTATTAATAATTGTCAATACTATGAACAGGGTTTTTATTTTATTTTTAAAGTAGTAATTATATTGAAATTGCAACAGTTTAATTAATTAATAATAGTTTAATTAATTAACTACACGGGAGTTTCTCCATTTAGTGAATGAAAATTTTTCAATAAATCATGAATGAATGAATTTTCAATCGATTCATTGTTCATTCCTTAGAGGCTATGATTCATTTTTGGTGTGGGCGTCATGTCTTGTATTGTGATACTATTCTAATTCTAATCTAGTCTTTGAAAAAGAAATTATTTGACCCTACTCCGTCCTCTTTAATAAAATAAGTTGATTTATAATATTAAAGAGCGAATGTAGTCCAAAATTTTAAAAATGTTTTTTCGTTAATTCTCGTATTAGAAGTTGTACAATTTTTGATTTGATCATATGATGGCAGGAAATTTCATGTATCACTATTAATTAAAATTACTTTTGTAGCTAATAATTTCATTTATTTATTTATTTTTAACTAATTTGACGATTATTATCCAGATTTATGGAAAAAATTGATTTACATATTTCCTGAAACTGAAAGCATCTTGCTCTCATGCAGGCAGAATTTGGCTGTGTGCAGCTTGATTGAAAGTAAGTACTTTATGTTTATTAATGATCGCATACTCACGTATTTATATAATATTTATAGGAATTTGTCTAAAACTGTATAACAATATTTGAAGTAATTAAGCTATATAAAGATATCTTAAGTGAGTATAGTTACTTCAAAAAAGTAATAATTTCCCTAAAACTGTATAAAAATATCTTAAATAATTAAACTATATAAAAATATCTTAAGTGAGTATGGTTACTTAAAAAAAATAACATTTAAAGTTTTGGCATTTTCAAAATGCTAGATAGTTTCTCAGAAATGCTGTGCTTGTGCTGGTAAATAAATAAATAAATAAAATAAAGGAACAAATGTAGTTTTCGCCTTAGTCCGCCATTTTCTTTCTTTCTTGGTCACTTATGACCACATTATATTTAATTTTTGAAGAATTCAGAAATTAAACATAAACAACAACAAAATTTTAAATTGAAAATCAGCACTCCAAACATTATTTGTAAAAAAGGAAAAATGTAGGGGAAGGTAGAGGAGGAATGCATAATTAACAAATGGTAAATATGTACATTTTAAAACAATTAAATAAAACAAATATTAATTAAAAAATCATATTCGGAATTTACTATAAAAATGTTTCAGAGATTATATATCAATATATATAAATGTTAAATCCAAATACAGAAATTTAAAATTGTCAAAAAAATGGCCGCTATCTGCTAGCAAATTATACATGATAGCCCAATAAATAAATGTACATACTTTAATGTCAGTCAGATGCAAATATCACAAAGAGCATCTTGTATTTTTTATGTATTCAAATGGAAAAAACTGCTTTGATATTGAAATAAAATGTTTTGATTTATTAAAATAATTACTATTATCTTCGTTTTCTTGATTTCTATTTCAAATTAGGTATATGCAATACAAATGCTGGGAATAAAAGTGATATTTTGTGTCCAGTTAATAATACAGATTTAAATAAATTTTTATTTATTTATTTTTTTTTATTTTATAACTGCATAGCTAATTTATAGTTGCCATATTTATATGTAATATAAGGAAGTCTTTTTTTTCTGTTTGATTAATCACAGAAAATTAATTAAAAAAATTGTGTCTTGATTACATGTATTAATTGAGCTTATTGGTATTTATTAAATGACTTGTTGCTGAAACGGTTATTTCACTTGATTAAAAATGGAAAGTTAGAATCTTTATATTGTTTCAGTTTAAATATATACATTAGACGGTACTAGTCTGTTATCCTGTTGACCGATTTCACCAAATTATACAAATCACGAAACTAATAGCCAAATTATACATATTGACGTAACTTTTATTTTAAATAATAAAAAAATAAAAAATTAGTAGAATATTAATAAACAAAATAGAAATAAAAAGTGGAAATAAAAATCAATGATATTTTAAATATGTGTTTCGTATTTAATGTCATTGAATTGACATTCATGATCATCCATTATTGGCATTTAATCTTATAATTTGGTGATAATTTTTTGGTTGTCGGGATAATTTAGTAGTACCCATTAGATACTCTGAGATCCACAATTGCCTAAAATCTGCAGTTTGTTTTCCGGTGTAAAGAGTGAAAGATATAGTTAAGTTGCAATAGTATAATTCTAAATTTTGCTCAAATTAACAGTGATCACACTGTTTTGTTTTATTTTGTGCCAATTTTTATATGTTAGTCATGCTCTTTTGGCTATTACAGCAGTTTAATTACTAATCAAAATTATTTAGTTTTGGATGTAAATTGATGTATCTATAGCAGAAACTCACCATGTTGTTGTCATGCATAATATTTTGAAGTGTAAACTGTATTTGAATTGTTTATTTTTTACTACTTCGTTATCCCATTGACCAATCTCATCAAACTAAACAATATAGCCTAATTATACATATTGACTTAATTTTTATTTTAAATAATGAAAAAAGAAATAAATTAATAAAAAATTGATAAAATTAAAAAGTAGGATTAAAAATCACCTGATGACACTTTAAGCCCATGTAGTATCATGTTTAATGTGATTGAATGTAACATTCATGATCTTTGATTATTAGCATTTAATCTTATATTAAAATTATCTTAAATCTTATATTAAAATCTTATATTTATATCCCAGTTGTTCTGGTTGCTTTCTTCTCATTGGTTGCTTTCCCTTAGGCGGGATCGTTCCCGTAGCAGGTATATAAATCTGGGTCTTTCTGTCTCTGCTCAGTTTTGCTTTGTGTAGCTCGCTGAGTTTTTGCACTGAAGAAGAATCTCGATAGTAGATTCAAAACAGCTGTTTGCTCCCTTTTCATACTTTATTTGTGCATTTATTATCATTGGCTTTCTATCTTTTAACATTTAATCTTATAGTTTGGTGATAGATTTTTGGTCAACAGGATAATCAAATAGTATCATTTATTTTTATTGCATTCATCTCTCCATGTTTCATTTTTGTTTTTATTTTTTCAATATTATATGCACATTTCAGTATTAAATCTGGTTATTATTAGGGATGCAACGGATATCCGGCCAATATCCAATATCCGGCATATCCGGCTGATTTTTCAATATCCGAAATATCGTCGGATATCCGGATCACAATCACCGGATATCCGACTTCTCTGTCGGATATCCGATCGGATATCCGGAGAATGCAGCAAAGCAAATATAGATGAATAACAGTAATCCTTTGATCCCAAATAATACTGAAAAACTTTTGTTTATAATGCAAAAGATGAAATAATAAGCTCCCTATCAATATGAGTAAAAGATAATTCTCAAAAGCTTAAAAAATTGCCAGCTCTCCTTACTATTTATATTAAAATTCTGTAATAAATTCAAGATTTTACATTTATATCTTTTAGAAAATTGTATCTTTACTTTTGGATTGTAAAACAAAATTTGAAGTCAAAATAGCAAATAAAGCCTTTTTGTAAAAGTGTATAAAGATAGAAAACCAACATTTAGAAATGCTCAAATAATGAAAGAAAAGGTTGCAAACAGCTGTTTCGAATCCATTGTCAAGATTCTTCATCAGTACAAGACTCAGCATGTAGAAAAAGCTAAGCTGAGCAAAGCGACAGAGAAGCGCAGGCTTATATACCATCTAGCAGCCTTCACCTGCTACGCTGGTCAATGTTGTTTAAAGAAACTTTGAATCAAACGAAATTTTTATATCATAGTAATTTTTAGTTTTATATCATACTTTAGACTGTCTGTCATCGGTGAAAAGTCCATCATCTAAACGGAAAGTTCAATGTTAGTCACCAATGAATGACGTAGCGCTCAACATGTTAACAGTTTTAATCACATAAAAATTCATTCAGCAGAGCCTTTAAAATAAAGCCAACCTTTTGTAATTGGGTTCATCTGATTTAAAACATCTTTCCATAAGTATTCAATTAAGCAACGTAGAATGCTATATTACATTTGCTGCAAAATTTCAGAAAAATTATCCAAGTAACAATGTAAGTTCCATTAAAATATCTATCTAGTAGAACTTATGTTATAAGCAGCCGGAATGAAATTTCACTTTGAGTTTTATATATATTGATATAATTAAATATATCTTACATAATCATGTTAACCTGATTATAGAACTCTTTTTCAAAATTGTAGGTACAACAGATTTTTTTGTACAATGATTAATACAAAATTCAGACTTCCTTTTATATAGATAGATTGAAAATTTCAAGTTTTTGCGCAGAAGGCATCGCCAAATTAGGAAAATGCAAAGTATTTCACGAACTACTGGATTTAAAAGATTTTGCTTGGTACCATTCGATTCAGCATAAAAAAATACACTAAAATATGTTATCAGTTGAAAAATAACTACAAAAGCCGATTTTTAAGGATTTTTTTTTTTTAATTCGTTCTTTTTTTCACCTCCCTTGGGGGTGGAATTCTCGAAAATTTCTTCTTAGCGGCACTCAGTATTATGAGAAGTGTTTTTATCCCAATTTTCAAGATTTTTGGTTCGGCAGATTTTTTTGTGCTGTGAATAATACGAAATCCAGACTTTCTTTTATATATATAGATAAGGATTGAAAATGTCAGGTTTTTGCACCGAAGACATCGCCAAATTAGAAAAATGTGAAGTATCTCACGAACTACTGGATTTAAAAGATTTTGCTTGGTACCATTCGATTCAGCATGAAAAAATACACTAAAATATGTTATCAATTGAAAAATAACTGCTAAAGCCGATTTTTAAGGAATTTTTTTTAACTCATTCTTTTTTTCACCCCCCCCCCCTTAGGGGCGGGATTTTTAAAAATCTCTTCTTAGTGACACTCAGTATTATGGGAAGTATTTTTATCCCAATTTTCAAGATTTTTGGTTCGGTAGATTTTTTTGTTCTGTGATTAATACAAAATCCAGACTTTCTTTTATATATATATAGATTACAGGAGCGAATGATAGTAGATTCTAAATAGCTTTTTGCTACCTTACATGCATTATTTATGCATTTCTAAATATTGGTTTCTGTTTTTAGTCTTTATAAAATTTGAAATTGTTTAATAAACTATGATTTTATTAATTTTCTTTCTTTCGCTTAGTTTAAATAATGGGTTAATTGGTTTATAAGTTAAACAACCAAACAAACATTTTTTACTTTCTTCTATCCTTGATAGTAGAAAGTAATGTAATCATTTTTTTTTTCGACAAATTTATATGTTTTAGGGATCCAATATCCCTAAAAACATGTTTATTAAAAACCTGTCTGTCCCAATGTTACCATCATATCATCAAAAATTGTATGAAGTTATACATAGAATGAACCAAACATTTTGTACATGGTTTTGGCTGTAGTTTTAGACATAGGAGCATTCTGATGAGGACACCTCCATGATTAGTTTTGCAAGTTCATTGGATAAGTCTAAGAGGGGGGGGATGGGAGGTAACTCCCCCATCTTGAATTTAGTTTAATGGGTTTTTCACATAAAATTTACCGATTTGCTTCAAAATTTGGATATAGGTTCATTTGGATAAGGCACTTCCCTGATTTGTTTTGAGAGTTCATTGGATAAGTATAAATGGGGGGATCGGTGGGACTACCCCTCTTAATTTAGGTAAATGATTTTTCTTGCAGAATTGACCAATTTGTTTTAATATTTGGATACAGGTTTATAGTGATAAGATGTTTCCCTACTTAGCTGTGGGGTCCTTTTGTTAAGCATAAAAGGGATACCGGAGATTACCTCAAACCCCCTTAAATTTGATAAATAAGTTTTTATGCAGAAATATCCTATTTGCTTTAAATTTTGGATGTACATTCTTTTTGATTAGACGAATCTCTGAGTAGTTTTGGAAGTTTAATGTTTAAGTATAAAGAACTGGGATAACTCTTCTTAAATTATATAAATGGGTTTTTATGAAGAATTATTCAATTTGCTATGAATTTTGGATCTAGGTTTTTTTTATGTGATAAAGCATATCCTTGGTTAGTTTAGGGGATTCAATGATTAAGTATAAAAAGGGGAAATGGGGGGGGGAGCTATTTCCTCCCTTAATGTTTTTTTTCGAATGTTTTTGAATTGGCAGTTCATGCAGCAATGGAAATTTTGCATCTTGCTAGAACTGGCTATTCGCAAACAGCTGATGTATAGCA
Source organism: Maratus speculifer (assembly GCA_964019185.1). Taxonomy (NCBI): domain Eukaryota; kingdom Metazoa; phylum Arthropoda; class Arachnida; order Araneae; family Salticidae; genus Maratus; species Maratus speculifer. The sequence continues at coordinate 30,975,793 of CAXHSM010001376.1, forward strand.
GAATAACAAAAAAATATTAATTTTAGTAAATAACATGATCGAGATTAACTCATTCTTAATCTAATTGACTGCAGCAAAAATTCTAGATGAAAATCAAAGTTGGTATGATATTGAACTAACAATATTGATGTAGTATTAATATTTGTAAATATTTTTTGAAAATTGAGATCTATGAAATAGAAGAGAGTCTGAGGATTGGTGCATCCAACTAGTTATTTTTGTGACTTCATTATAAATATTTAAAATTAAAAGTATTTTTTTCTTTTCATAAATTTCAAAGTGATTTAACTTAAAATAATATTAAATATAGCTTAAGGTAAGACATTTTTGAATAATTAAAACATGAAAAAAAATCATCAATTAAACCTGTATTTGGATATAACTCTTCAACCATTCGTATATTAGTAAGACTTTTATGTTTACATTATAAAAGGATGCTATGTATTTCTTTGTGAAAATTCTTTACAATTATAGACATATTAATAAACATGCAAAATTTGTTCTAAAAATTATCAGCCATTTCATTGTACATATTATAAGCAATTTTCAGCGGTTCAATGACAAATAAGCAGAGTATTAAATATTATAATTGCATTTTTTATTCAATATTATTATTATACACATACAGGGTTTGAATTTCGGGACGGGATGGCAGGATTCATGCACTAATGAATCTTGTGTCATTCCTGTTTCCCAAAAAAATCACTTTTTGAAATTTTTTTCTTTGTGAAGTAAGGGTCAAGTCTCAGGACCGACTGACTATTTTCTTGATATTTTCCTCTATCGATTGACAAATCTCACAGTTTGCTCTTACGACAATTATACAAAATTCATGATTGTTTTTCTGCGTTTGACTGAAATGTTTTGTAATTTTTCTCACAAAATTTCCCGTTTGCTGGTCTTACAAAATTTTACAACTTTTTCTTTCTGGAGACCAACAGGCAAAATTCATAATTTATTTCTCTCAACTAATTCACAAATTTAGCTATTTTATTCTGAGACTGATTGGCAAATTTCCCTTTTTGTTTTTGTGACATTCCGATGAAATTAACAATTATTTTCCTGTGTCCAGCTGAAAAATTTGTGTTTTGTCCTTTGTTATTGGCTGACGAATTTCATGATATTTCCTTGTGACAGCTTAACAAATTTTACGATACTTTATTGTAATTGATTGACAAATTTCGATATATTTTCCCACTACCCAAGTTCTCTCAAAGTTCAAATTTTTTCAGGCAGGTCGACAATTTTTTAAAATTTATTTTTGCCGTGATGGACGAAATCAGCTACATTTTTTCTATGACAGATTTATATATTTTGCGAATTTTTTTCCTGTGCCAAAACAAGAAATAACTAATAGGGCAGTAATGGTCACTAGAGTCTGAGCTCTATCACATGAGTCTGGAATTAGCTCTGAACAAAATGAGATTAAATCCTGTGTTGCACATTTGAAAAAAATAAAAAATAAATAAATAAACATTTTTTGTTTACAATCAGTGGATCAACATTAGATTTTTTCATTTTTCAAAGTCATCGCACATTTTGTCATCAATGGGTGATATACAATCACCGGAGGATATTGACAATACAATCACCTACATGCATTATTCTTGAAAGTAAATTAAAAATGAATGCCAATCAGATTAAGAAAATTAAGAAAAAGAATTAAGAAAAAATAATAAGATGAAAAAAGCATAACCAAGTATTTTCGATAATTTAATGTGTTAGAAAAGTTGCTCTGTTCTGTTTGTCAAAAGTGTAACCTATAAAAGATTCTAAGCCACACAAAATCGAATAAACATTAATTGAAAAATTCATTTAGCAACTCAGTTATTAATTGGCCATAACATTGAGTGAAAATTGAAAAATGATATAATATATATAAGGTTTGATTATTTTCCTTTGTTTTAATTAAAATAAACATTTTGGATAATTATCTTGAGTTGCTGATTTAATTTATTTCAGTGGAATTTTGTCCTGTCGGTATAATTTGTAAATATTTAAGTGGCATGTAAAAAATAATAGGGTTTAAAAAATATCCCCCCCCCCTCTCATATAGTTTAACTCCCCTGCATTTACAAATGTTATGAGGGAAACTCTCTCCTCCTGGGAAAACCTGAATTTCAAGCCCTGATAGTCAAAGATATATAGTTTCTGTAAAATATATTGCAATATGTTTAAAATGTTGTAATGGTGTGTGAAACATGTTTGCAATTTATTATATGAGATGGCATTGTATAAAGAAATAAACGAGCATTCACCATAACTAAAAACATATTTAGTACCGGATATCCGAATCCGGCAGGCAAATCGGATATCCGATATCCGGCAAAATCAATATCCGTTGCATCCCTAGTTATTATCTAGAAACTCAACTTTTCTAATGGAGAAAATATAAATTTACTTTATTTAAAAAAATCAATATACTGGTAGTACTAATGGTAATTATGTTCTTTTTCCAAGACATTTTAAAATCAATCAAGATTTGTTTTTTACTAAATCAAGATAAAATGGCATAAAATTTTCTTATTTGATGATTATGTTGTAAATTCTACTTTCATCGAAGATAAAAATGCATCCCAACAATAGCTTTAGCACCATGCATGCAACTCTAACTGTTGAAGCTGTATCATTTATGTTTCCTTTTCTGCATTCCTTTTGATTTTATTTTGTAATGATTTTTATATTTTTTGTGATTTCACATGTATTTAAGGGTGATTCCAATATTTTTAAGGAAAAAGGATCGAAAAAGAATATTTTTTCAATTTGAGAATAAGCTAAAAAATAAGAGATCATATAAAAGCTTGATTCTGTTTTTAATGTTAAATTTTTATTATTTTATATAATTACTTTATGTAATTACATATTAAATTAATTTAAATTATTTTACTTAATTATTTTAATAATTTACTCTTTTGTAACTGTTTAAATTAATGGTTTCATGAAACTGATAATTTCTATGCTTAACTACATTAAAATTACATTTCCAGAGATGTAAACAAAGAAATCAGCACAACCTGAGGATTGAAGATGTGTGGATTTGAGGGAGACTACTATCGATAAATTATTTATATTTAAAGGTATGTATTGCATTCATTCCAGCAGGGCTGAGCGATATATATCATCAAACTGACAAAATCAAAATATAAATTATAGTAATAATATCAAAAAATCTGTTCAGCTTTATAAAATGAATATCATAATTCTGGTGTAAACTGTGATTATCACAACTTTTTATTAAACTGCAAAATTAAACAATGCTTCTTCGACTTCGAGTATACTGAGGATTCTCCCACCTGTAAACGTGATGACTCCTCAAGATTATCTCTGTCTAAACTGTAATATTATTATAATGTCATTATTTTTTGTTGAGTTTAACTAAAATTTCCTTTTTAACTAATATCATATTAAAAAATTGCGATGAATTGAATAAACTCAATAGATATTTCATAAAAGAATATACATCAGTGAAAATTGTGGTAATTTCGTCTTAATTTCAAAAGAAAATTCAATCTGAAAATATCCACCCCATACTATCCTATGGGAGGAAATCTATGTTTTGCCAAAGATTTTTGTTGGAAAATCTTTTGCATTGTATTCATAGGGCAGACCACAAGTTTCAATATCTCTGAATAGGGAGTTAATTCTCCATATTATTGTCGAGCTCAGTGGTCTAAATTGTACTAAATAACGATTTTTATTTTTTTTTACTTTTATATTTATTGTTGGATTATCAAGATACAAACAGTGTGATTTCTATGAGCCTAAACAGTCTTTTAGAAGGATAATGTGTAATAGTTTTGGCTTTTATATGATTGAGGATAAATATCATAAATCTGGTGAAGGGTTTTTTATGGTATTAAAAGTATTAGGCTCAAAATTCCACATATACTGCAGTTTTAATTTTATTTCTCATTTTTACTAACTTTTAATGTTTCACGTCGATTTTTTCATCCTTCATGATAAAATTACGATTAGACTGTTTTACACGATTAGAGTGAATTTTGACTCCTTCCCGAAACATTTTACATTTAGCAATTTTTAATGCATTTTTCTTCACAGTTCTTAGTAATTTCCAAATCCAACGGTGTTTTTCTTTTCTTTTTCTTTTTTTCCTTTTTTTTTCTCATTTGTAAAAGGATTTTGGCTTCAAACTAAGCTATTTTTAATGCGTTTTATAGCCTTATTTTGAGATTTTATACTTTCCTTGTTCATTTTTCATCATTCAAAAAAGATTTTAAAATGCAGTGTTTTGCCAAGCATAGTTAAATTTGGATCCCTGGAATTTTTGAATATTTAGCGATTTATATGAAATGTCCAAAATGATATTTAGCAAGTGTATGTATACTGCGTTGATTTTTTTTACATTGGTAACAATAATTCCATTTTAACATTTTACTTAATATAGTAGATTTTGTCTACTGCAAATTTTTTATTTTGGTGATTTTTAATATGATTTAGCAATTTTTACATATTCTTGTTGCTTTGTACCATTTTTTTGTTATAGCATTAATGTAAATTTTGTCCCCTGGTATTTCTTAATTTTTAATAATTTCTATCATTTTATCAAGCACCACGGCGAGTTTTTTCACTTCCAGAAAAGAAATTTTGTTTGAAATTTTTAGTTTATTATATTAATAATAAGTTTCTCCATAAACGATTTTTTATTTATGGCGAATTTTAATGTGATTTTTAGTGTTTTTGTAATTTTTTTTATGTTTCACATCCATTTTTTGTCATTCTTGAAGGGTTTCCTATTACAGTAGACTCCCTCAAATCCATACTCATAAAATCTACACATAATTTATTGATGTAAACAATGAAACATTCATTTCAGATGAAGGTGCAAAATTTGATTTTTTTTTAGTTTTTATATCAATTCCATATATTATTTTATTAGTAATTTTTTTTAAGGTTATTGGAATTAATGTTTTTTTTCATGAAGAAATAATAATTTATTTCTGAAACAAAATCAAGATATTGCTGATATCATTGGTATTCACAATCTAACCAAATATATTTATGTATTAATCAAGCTTCTTTAGTTATTAAGTCAGCCAAAACTCAAATAAAGCTTCACTATTTTATAATCCTGATGTGAATTAGTAATGTACCTTTATGAAGCAACTTTCATTGAATAATTTAGGAAAAACTCATTTCATCTTTATAATGAACAGTTAATTGTTCATTAAAATTGTATTCATGTTATTTATTTATAGTTATATCATGTTATTTCAAATTATTCATGTAAATTATTATTGATTAAATTGACCTTTTCTTTTAGTGTTTTAATCATTTAAAAAGTTATCTAGATTTTTATTATTTTAATTTATTACTTATTTTAATATTTTAATACATTGTAAGCATTCATTATATTTTTGATTTCCTTACTAATTACATTTAAATTACTTTTAAAAAAATGTAAATGAAGCAATGCCCAGAAATCTGCAAAATTCTAAAATCCACACAACCTCTGGTCCCAAGCTTTGCAGATTTGAAGGAGCATTTATATGGGTGATTCTCAAAATAGGGGACAATTTCAAAAGTGAAATCTTAAAAAAAATTGCTTTTAGCAAAATTTCTGAAAAAAATAGGTGTTATTAATATAGCATTAGGTATACTTTACATGTAGTCAGCAGAGCTAAATATTTAAAAAATAACTTAAAAAAATAATTAAGTATTTTTTGAGCCATGCTAATGACAAAACAAATTGCATGAAATAAATACATTAAGATATTTTTATTTTCTTCCTGTTTAAATATTTTTTTCTATATTTATTAGCCTTCCTTTTCAGCAAATGGTTTCCATTTTTACATATATACATATAAGGAGAATAAAAACATTACCAAAGAGCAAACTTTGTTTACATGAGCAACATTCTGACACTAACAATGTAAGAAGCTGTCTTAGTGATTTTCTGACGGATTTAATTTTAGGGATAATAAATGTAATACCTAAATTTATATGTAAAATTAAACTTTATAAAAGATACAATATAAGCAATGGTTACATTTATGCACATAGGAGTCTTTAGCATGGACAGAAAAACCATGCTAATGACACTGATATTTGTCTATGCTAATGACAAATTTTAATTTAAATAAGATTGTGAGCCATAATATAATCACAATGCAATAGTCCTTTCTGGGGCTTTTTAAAACACAAAAGTCCTATGCAAATAAGTAAAATAAAAATTTTAATTATAAAATAAACATGAAAATTATTATCCATTCTAATGACATACAATTGATGTACGCCCCTAATATTCAACTTCTATTCTTAAAATACAATGCATGCTTCTATATTCAGGCTCGGATATAATGGCTACTTGTTGCCATGGAGAAACTTTATATTTTCAAACTATGTCATATGTGAAAATGAAATTTTGATTAATAACCAGCTGTTATAGTATGACCTTGTTTTGAAAATAGAATATGGAGGACAAACTTTAATTCTTTTTTTATATACTATAATTTTATTTTTAAAAAGAAATTTATTGGATAAATATTCTCCTTGATTAATTTAAAGAAAGAATAACATTTGTTTTATTTTATAAACATGATATTAACTCTTTAAAAAGCTAGTATATACAAGGCAGAGCTGCTGTGGACATCCATGCTAATGACATTTTGAACATTTATTCTGTTATTTTAAGGAATTTTTAACTAAAAAGTGAGTAATTCTTGAGTGCAAATAATGAATAATATTAAGACAAACATATCTAAATATAAAAACATGACAGAAAACCTCTCAATTTTTTTTGTATGCCGAAAGACATAAATTGTGTTCTATTTTGAGAATCACCCATATACAGTCAAAGATCTATAATCCGCACAAGTTGAGGCCAAAGGTTGTGCGGATTATGGAATTTTGCGGATTATAGAGTATAATGGATTATGCGTCATTTTATCATTCTTAGACAGCATTTTAATTCTATAATCAGTATAATATGGAAAGATAAATATGAAATCTAGTAATTAATTTAATAAATAATCTAAAAAAATGCATTTTTAAAGTTATTTTATTTTTTTTAAATGATATATATATATATGTATTTAAAGAACAATAATTACATAATAATGAGATTTATTTTTTTAAGGAATATTTTATAGAAGAAAGTATTAAAAAAATGAGAACAAATTATGCACAAAAAATAAACAACACAAAGTAAAATAAATGGTAATTACTTCAGTATACTATAATGAAATAGTACTATGAATATTATTTAAGAAATCTTTTGTTTAACAAAAATAAGAGTCGAGTGTTGTTTGTTTCAAAACCCGAAATGAATGAATCATGAATCTTCGATGAAATGTGCGTTTTTTCGAGATTTTTTTAATTGATTTCTTGCTTGTTTTGGCTTTTTTTTTTTTTACAAATTTCTCCTTTTTCCTGCGATTTTACAACAGATTTTATGTTAAAAAAAAAAAATTCAAGTATCAATTTTTATGATTCATTCAACGATTCATTCATTTCATCATGATTCATTCCTGTAAATTTTGTTGACCGATCGCGGAAAAATCCCGTGTAAGCGCCCCCCAATAACTATTGTACGATTTTTCGTCACGTTTGGGGGGGGCGGATTAACGGTATTTTACGGTATAATATTTAGTTCTCAACTGGTGCTGTGTTTACTATTACTCTCCTGAACTTGCACAAACTGAAATACCTACGAATGAACAGTTGTCAATTCGAACATTCAGTAAGATTAGGTACGTTCCGTAATACAGTTTAGTTTTTTACTGTCAATAAAATAAAAGAGTAAATAAAAAAAATACAGGTTTTATTATGATTTTTATTACATTTTTTATTATTTGTTAAAAAAAATCATTTTTGGATCACGGATTTGTAATTTTTTTAACTGTTTATTTCATTGTTTACATTCGTAAAGTAACGCGGATTATGGGAAATTGCGGATTATGGGTGCGCGGATTATAGATCCTCTACTGTATATTAAGTTATATAAAAAAAAATGTATATTTAAATTAAGAAATGCATACATTAATTGAAAGCGTACTTCCAGCAATTTTTATTTAAGGAGTTAACTGTAGTTAAGTTCTTTTTTTGTCCCTATAAATGAACGATAAATTCTATACACACCCTATTCTAAAATTAGTGTATGGTAGTATACTGCATATGTATTAATTGAAATATGTTTACAATATTGTAATATCAATAAAAATAAAATACACTACAAATGATTTTTCCACCATAGATCATATGAATTGGAATTATTTTGGATGTCCTTATAAACGAACCATAAATGCTGCACATTTACTTTAAAAACTGAACATACCATCTATTACAACACCCAAAAACATATATGACAAACTGAGTTCACAAACACTTTTCAAATATGTTGAATTATCTTGATGAAGTGTGTCAACTATTGTTTCAACTATTATATCTTCTTGATACTAGAAACATGCAGTTGAAATTTTTGAACCTCATCTTTACTTTGTAGCAGTAATTTGAATAACAACATCTATATTAGAGTTAGTATAATAAATAATACAGCTTGTGTAATTGGAATTAAAGTGCAAGGAAAGAGGAGGAAAACTTTCTGTTTGAACTTGTCAAACATATCAAAATATTCATTTAAAATGGATATAAATATCTGGACATGCAAAATTTGTACTACGGTATTAGAAACAGAATGCAGCATACACATAGACATTCATTTTTTAGACAAGGCCTTCAAATGTTTACATCAAGAGTGTTGGGAGGTTGAGTGTTTTTTAATATAGATAAAGATAATGGGTGGAGGACATCAAATTCAAACTTTGAGCCAGGTGCAGTTTTCTCTTTTTCATGGTTGCCACTAGGATACAAAAAAATCAATTTGATAAAGCACGCCCTTTCACAAAATTCTTTTCAATGAAACAGGTACTTCACAAAATTCCATTTCGTAAAAAATCTTTTCATTAATTATTTTGATTAAAATGTTTAATTCTAAAAGAGAAAAGGCTCACCAGAAAAGAAATATTTAGCTGAAGTATTTAAAGAAAATATTATTAATAAATGTTTGGTTCAAAATAGAGAAACTGTATTCCATCTTTTGAGCCAAAATGTTTTTCTTCATAAAAAAAATAAAATCTTACAGATTTTATATTTGTTTTGTTGGCAGGTTTCTGATAAATAAACTTACCCGAAACAACTGTTTTGATTAAAATAAATAGTTAGGATTTGTCATAATTGAAAATGTAGCACTTTAATATATGCTCTCGGTTTACAAACTGGACGAGACTTGATTTTGGAATAACTCAGGAAACATTACCTTAGTTTCTTTGGTATAATTCTTTTTTGTATTTGTTATCTGGTGATCAGTATTATAAGCAGGGATTAGAAAAAGTTTAGTCTTATCGCCATTGCAGCAGTTTAATTAAAAAATAAAATGAATCATTTACAATAAATCATGATGAAATTCACGATTCATTCTTTCACTGGCGTTTTGTCGCGTTCTCTGTCTGTAATAGGAGGTAATTATTATTAGGTACATAAATTTATTATACTCAACCTCTTTACTAAAATTAGTTAATACTAAGATTGGGTAGTTTCTTTCGTTACACTTTAAGTATAAACTCTACAATTTTCTATTTGATAATGACTGCACGGAATTTCATATGTTGCAACTTTCATTTTTGTTGATTAATCATTGGGTTATTTAAAGCATTATTAAAATATTTTATTTACAATAGATAATTTCTTTTATCATTATTATTCATTTTTAAGTAGTTCAACTTGTAATTTTAATTTAAAAACAGCAAATTTGTTTAAAGAGTATGTCTTTAAGTTAATTTTAAAACATTGTGTTGCTCATTAACTGAATTTTATTCTTTTCTGTTCAGTTGAAAGTAAATGTTAAAAAAAATATTTGATAACATAATGAAGTGTCTCTAAAAAGTTTATCGAAATTTTCATAAAAGAACACATACACTCAAGAAACTATGGCTGAATCCTAGAACAAACAAGACACTTGGCAAGACGATAAATGAGATTTCATTGTTACCAGTTTTAAATTCTTTTCACACCTTCTGTGTCTTTAACTGGAATTAGGATTAGTTTGTTCAAATTAGCTGGTTTATTATCATTTGGATGGTTGGATTTTTAAAAATGTGTTTGTGTCATAAGTTTTATTTCTAGTTGTGTATTTTGCAAAGTGATGATTTGATGTATAATCAGGATTCTATAACAGCCAACCAAAATTTAAAAAAGCCATGGCAGTGGCTTTTATTATTTTTAACTGGGTTTATTTGGTCTTTTTTTGCACATAATTGACTTTTATACAGAAAAGCATTTTAATTACAGTCAAGGTTCTATAATCCACGCACCTTTAATCTGCAATTTTCTATTTACTTTACGAATGTAAACAGTTAAGAAAATTTACAAATTTGTGATCCAAAAATTGTTAAAAAAAAAGGAAAAAAATCATAATAAAATATTTACTTTTTTAAATATAACTCTTTTATTTTATTAGCAGTAAATAACAAATTGTACTACTTAAGATACGTAATATGTATATGTAGTTATTTTTATTTAAAAGCACACATATATCAATTTTTTAATAAAATAACTTTAAAAAAGCATTTTTTTGAGATAGCATATTAAACTAATTATTAGATATCATAATTATGTTTTCATATTATATTTACTATAAAGGTAAAATTATGGCTAGGGATAATAAAATGACATACAATCCATAATATTCTATAATCCATAATATTCCATAATCTGCACAACCTTTGATCCCAACTTGTGTGAATTATAGAACTTTGACTGTATAAATTATACATTTTAAAGCTATTTTTAATTTTAATTCATTTTAACGACATTTAATTAACTTGGAATTTAATAATTTTGCAATAATAAAGATATTATTACTGGAATAATATATAGATATAACTGTTAGTGATTTGTAATCAGAAATGAAATATGCAGCTAATTTTTAAAAGGGCTATACCAACTGCTTTTTATCTGGTTTATACTGACCCTTAAACATACCATTTTTTTCTTTTTTACTGCTTTATAAAATTAAAGAGGCTAGTAATTATTTAGTTACATGTTTTACCACTTAATTTTAAAAGCTAAGAATTCTTAATATACAAGTCTTATTTTACTTATCATAAACATTAAAGTCATACAGAAATTCATTTAATAAAATCACCATTTCTCACTTCTAAAAACAGTATTAAGAATAGCATATGCATGAATATGCACTCTTATATAGCAACAAGCATTTAAAGTTTTAATTCAACAAATTACAAATTTTATGGCAGAAACATTTTTTTAATTGCTCTTTTTGTTTTAATAAATCATGTACTGAACTTTCCTCAAATAATATATCCTTCCTAATTTCTCTTTGCAACATTTTTTTATTTTATGATTTAATCTTTCCATATTGGCAAGTTAGAATGTTTCCATTTTTATGTGCTACATTTTGTCGTTTTTCAATTAAATGTAAGCTTTAAAATGTATGGTATTTGTGTAGCTATGTAGCATAAATTTTAAAAATACCCCTTTTTATGTAATTTACATTCATTTCAATATTTTTTTTCAGACAGTGCCTTCATAGTTGCTTTCTAACAGTTATAAACACTTATTTATTTAACAAATTTATTAGAAATTTATAAATTTGTAATAGAAAATATTTATAAGTGCATTGAAAATAAATTAATCTAAACTAAATATGAATTAGCTGTAAGTTAAAATTTTAAAAATAAAAACCCATTCTTTTTAAATGGCTAAAACCAAACAAAGCTGCCAGCTTCTATTGTCCTGGCTAAAAGCCAGCAACCTTGTGTATAAAAGTTATAAAAAGTTTTGGTGTGTTTTCATCAGTGAAAAAAAGGTGTTGTTGGAATTTGTTTTTGCAAAAATTGTGGCTTTTTATGCAAATAATTATATTTAGGAGTAAATTTAACATTTGTCATGCAGAGTGAGCAATTCATTTTTTTTTGGGGGGGGGGGCATTTTTGTGATAAGTAGTGGACGGGGAGAGTAAAAAGAAGAATTTTTGTTATGTTTGTGTGTCACTGAATGACAAGGATGAAGGGTAACACTTGGTTATCAGATCGACCAAAATATTATCACCAAACTATAAGATTAAATGCCAATAATGGATTATCATATTTATAATGACATATTTTTCTGACGTCAAGCATGATATACCTGTTTGTTAAGTCATCAAAAGATTTTTAATTTGACTCTTTATTTGTATTTTTATTAATGTTTTATCAGATTATTTGTTCTTTCATTATTTAAAATAAAAATTACATCGATTTGTATGATTTGGCATCAGCGGCGTGCAAAAGGAATCAGTTGCTCCGGGTGCCAAATTTATGCTACTAATATCATTTTTGGCCTGTCACGAGAAAAAGTTGGGGGAGGGAGTGCCAAATTCTAACTTTGCCCCAAGTGCAATTTCTCTTTGCATGCCCAAGTTTGGTGTATAGTTTGGCAAGTTGTATAATTTGGCAAAATTGGTCAACTGGATTATCATGTTGTATCAAATAAAGATAATATACTGTAAAATTATGATTGTATATATGAGAAATAAAAGTAAGATTTAGCTTTAAAATATTAATTTGTTGACCCCACCCTATTTATTTGAACAAGTTAATGATAAGATATGTTTCTTCCTAACTTCTGTATTAAAATGATGACAAAAAATTTCACTTGTCACTATTTTCATTTTTGTGATTACTATAGAATGTGCAATCACAAACCACATACTTACTCACAAATACAAAACTAAAATGACAAAAAGTAAGATAATTTTAAAAACAATTAAATTATTATTAATAAAAGTCAAATAAATTATGTTTTATGTATATTTAAATATACACAATAAAGATGTGATACATTTCCTTTAAAATATTCAAAGAAATTATCTCCATAAAAATAGCCTATTAATTCAGATCAAAAATACAAAGTAAGGAACTTTTATTTCAGATTTAGCCAGTCTTAATAACCAAAATGACTTTGATTAATACCTAAATATATTTGTTAAAAAGATTGTGATCAATATTGATAACAAAAATATCTTGATTTTTTTTTCTACAAAAAAATTTATATTTCTTTCCGTGAAAAATCACAAGATCAGTCTTATTATTAAGAATTACATATAAAACAAAAAAATTCTGTAATTTTGCCTTTACATATAAACTAGAAATTTCATTGTTTACATTGTGATAATGTGTACATTTAAGGTGCATGTGGATGTTTTGGGTTGCAGATTTGAGGGAGTCTACTGTACTAGAATTCCTATCCTTATTGTGATCAGTGCAGTTTAATAAAATGTTGTTTTTTATTGAATCTTAAATTTTCCATATTTCCCTATCATTATTAGATAGTAACAGTTTGTCATAAAGATTGTAGTAAATCACAGCATACTTATCTAAGTTCTATTTATATCACAGAAAACAGGATTGATTTGACATCATTGTCATGCATCACACCAAAATATAATACTTCGCCTTCTTTCCAAAGGTGAGTTAATGAGTCAATTTTTATTATTTAAATTTTTTTCGGTCCCATTTAACTAGATAGCAGTTGACATTACTCAATTGAAATTAGGGATTGCATTTCTTGGAAATGGTCAATATAATTTGATTCTTTCTTCCAAATTCAAATTTAGAAAATAAAGTCAAAATATGCAATCATCTTGGGTAGCTTTTTTTATTTTATAAAATATGAATTGTTTTCAAAAAGTAAAGATATACCTGAGACAGTAGGAAACAAAAAGATTTAATGAGTGCGTTGGCTTCATATATTTTAATTTAGAACATTGTAATGTTTCCCTAACAATGAGTAGTTATCTGCATAGTAAGCTTGTTTTGTGTAGCACCTGTTTATGATGGCTGTGTCAAATTAGAAACTTGCCAAATATGATGTATGTTCCATTGTGTGTTTTCTTCAGGCAAAAGTTTGCATCTTGCAGATACACACAAAGAAACTGATACATGTTATGAATCTACAAATTGTAATGAAATGGAGTAAGGCTTTCTTTTGAGATAAGACTAACTTTTATGAAGAACAAAGAAAAGGTAGGTCATCTGTGATTTATTTCTTTAAATAAAGGAGGAAACAAATTGAACAAATTGGTATCAGAAGAAACATGTTGTTCAGCAAAACTTCCATGACAATGATGAAATCAAAATCGAAATTTAAGTATGGTTTCGACTATTGGTGGTAAACTTCTGGGATACAAAATCCTGTACCCATAATAAAGGCTGCTAATTAATATGTTTCCAAATAACCTTAGGTAATGATAAGTCTATGAGTATTTAAAACATTCTTATATTAAAAAATCTCATTGGGAAATTCATATTTGTAACTTCTTTTTTCTGTGCATCTTTATTACTTTTTTATTTTTGTCAATACATTTTTTAAATCTATGGATCAATTAAAAAGAAGTTTTAAAATCTGGGATTAAAATATATGTGTCATATTAATTTAAGCATAGATTTTTAGAAGTATTTTGATTACTAAGGAAAAAAGAGATATCTTAGACAAAAATATATTGAAAAGGTTAATTACCTGATGAGATGTATTAAATAAAAAAGTGCATCAAACGCCAATAGCCTTAATGAGAACTCAGAAATTAAATAATTTGCTAGCAGCCTTAACAAATGCTTGGATGATGAAAACAGCTATGGGCTAACTATAAAAAAAATAAGGCATATACCAATAAATATTTTGTAATAGCTATTTTATTGGTTAAAAGTTTTTGGAATGAGTATGTAGCATTGTACCTATGCTTTTTGAAAAATTCTTTAATTTTTTAACACAAAGTTTCAAAAGTGAAATTATTTTTACTACATTACTACTACATGCTACTTATTTACATGCTACTTATTGAAAGTAAAAGCAGTATGCTAATAAATTGTACTAAAAGGAGATATAAAATGAGTGACAAAATAAATACATGTGTATATATTTAATTTATTTTGATTAATTGCTATTATTAACTTATTTGTTTTAGAATGAAATATTTATTTTCCCCTCCCATCCGATGTGCTGCTGTAACTACAAACTCCATTATAAGATGCTCTGTTATAACTCGGTTTCATGATACTCTTCAAATATGTCATCATCATATTTTCATAGACAGATTCAGAATTGCGATCCAAAATTGAAAAAGAAAAGTAATTTTAAACCTATAATCTATTATGTAGGGTATCAAATTCGGTATAAATGTTAATAAAATAATTATTTCAATAGAATGCAATTTGTATTAGGAATACCAAATTTTGTTCTGATCACCATTTACATTAGACTGAAAAACTTCATAAATCTGGAGGAATTCTGACTAAACATTTCTGTGTATTATAATTCTCTTCGCCATAACAATAATTTCTTTTAACCTCACAGCTAAAATGTATTACTGTTTTCTTAGATAAATGAAATTATAGATTTTTCTCATCATTATACTTTATTCTTTATTTTATGAATCCTATTGAATGTGCATGTTCTTGACAATATTTTATTTATACAAATTTGATTCATTTTTAATTTATAATACCTATAAAAATAAAGTTTCACTAAGTCTGTGTATGTCAGTAGTGGTTAGCAAAATCTACCGCATGTACAATTCTGAAATACTTCAAAGACTATTCTGGTGCACCTAAGTCTAAGAATTTTTATTTTTTGATAATTAGCAGATTTATGAATTACAAACTTATCAAATGTGCATTATTTTTTTCTGAAAATTGGAAGCATGCCTGCCCATGCTCTGTTCAGTAAAATCCCTTTTATCTTAAAATAAAGTACTTGCTTTCATTTGATATGCAGGGGATGGAATTTTCTAATTAGTATTACTTCTTGAAGAAAATTAGGAAAAGTATTTGAGGAACTAGCTTAAATCTGTGTATGCATAAGTAACAAAATTTTCAGCATCCAAATACCTATTTTTAATTTTAAAAAATTGGTCATTAATTTTTCAAAAACATTCATAAAACGATTGAAAAATGATCTGGAACAGTGATAGGCATAAACGTTAAAAATTGATCTAAAAAGAGATCTCTGTTGTCGATCCCTCCGTTTACATTACAAAAAAAAAAAAAAAAAAAAAAAAAAAAAAAAAAAAAAAAAAAAGGAAAGAAATAATTGTGAACGAATGGAGGGAAAGTGAATATAAATAAAGTATAGATTTTAAAAGCATTAAATCTATGTAAAACTCCAGGTGAAAAAGAAAGGGGGGAAAGCATAATTGTAACATTTTTCTACAATAAGTATTATTTTACATAATTTTTTTTTCCTGGAGTCCTCCGATACATATTATTTATATCGTATAAAAGTTTTAAAGACAGGGAGTATTCGAAATGTAGATTGTCAGCACATGATTGGTACAATTTCTGATTTTTCTGACTTTCTCATGCGATGTATGATTGGACTTTTTGATCACGATTTCCTGTTATGCATTTCTTGTCCAGTTTGATTTCCAGGAGATATTTGTCTAACTTTTTTCGACTCCCTCAAGAACAAAAAATCATGAACGCATCACAAATTATGAAACATTTTCCAACACATTCTGAATTTTGTAACACCTATAATTTTCAAACATCTGCAGAATGCGGCACCCCCAGCATACGGTATTATGGGCAGCAGGAACCCGAGGTTTGTTTTGATTGTACTGTGCAGCACGCACGGTCTAAGCTGTCTAACAGAACACAGATCCATTCACAAGACATTTTTTCAGATATACTTTTTAAATTTCAATATAAATTTTCAAATTCGTTTGAAAAAATTGAGAGGCCCAGGCATCACAAGGTGGGTCAGGTAGTTTATTTATAAATTTTTATTTATAATGTTTTTCCGATAATAGTTTTTTTATTGGGTTGGTAAGGAAATAATTTCGCTTTTCACACATAGAGAGCGTGACGTAAAGTTTTTAAAATTAATTTTGTCAGTTACATTATGGCACTTTGATATTTGATAGCAATAACTTTGAGGTTGCTTTAGAAACTTGTGCAGTGTGATTTTGTTTGCATACGTTAGTTGATGGTCAGTTATAACATGAAGTGCAAAGACGGACATTTTCGGTATCTTTCACTTTTTTTTATTTACGTTAAAGTAAGAAAGCTTCGGAGGCTCATAAAGTGATGTTATTTTATGATGTTAGCTATTATCACTTAAGCTAATTACTGGTTAATTAATGATCAGTGGACTATTTAAATACTGATAATAGCTATTAACCGACAGTTTTTCCGATGAATTTTATCAGTTTTATTTTTGGCACTTTCCTATTTGATAGCAGTGACATTCAATTTGCTTAAGAAACACATGCAGTGTGATATTGTTAGCACATGTTAGTTGGGGGTCAATTGTAACATGAAGTGCAAAGACAAACATTTTCATTATCTTTCACTTTATTGTTTATGTTAAAGAAAGAAAGCTGCGGGGGCTCATAATGAAATATTATTTTATGATGGTAGCTATAATATTACATGTATTTAGTACATCTATTATTTAATATATCAGTTTATATTTTATTTATTTGAGTTTTTGTTGAAGTTTAATATTTATACGATTGGGAAATTCACTTGACACGCCATTGATTATATAAGCAAAATATAACTGGCAGTATAATATGGATTTTAATACTGTGGCTCAAATTTTACTTCAACTCGGTTTTTCTGTGCTTAGTTATTCTTAAATTTCTTTTTCAGGAAAAGTTTGAACTATGCAGCAAAATATTCCTGAACAAGAGCTTCTTCAAAAAGCAACTTCTGAGCCACAGCAAGGAAAAATATTTGTTTGTGATGTTTGCAACAAAGGGTTTTCTGGAAAAAGTCATTTAATATCACATCTGGTGTCTGTTCATACTAGTGAGAAATCTTTTGTATGTGAGATATGTAGTAAGAAACTCTCCAAAAAGAGTAATTTAAACAGGCATCTGTTAATTCATACTGGTAAGAAAAATTTTGTGTGTGGTATATGCAACAAGAAATTCTCTGACAGCAGTAATTTAAACAGTCATCATTTAACCCATACTGGTGAAAAATCTTTTATTTGTGACATATGCAACAAGAAATTCTCTCATAAACATAATTTAACTAAACACTTATTAATTCATACAGGTGAAAAACCTTTTGTGTGTAAGACCTGCAATAATAAATTCTCACAAAAGGTTGATTTAAACAGGCATCTATTAATCCATACTGGTGAGAAACCTTTTATTTGTGAAATATGCAACAAGAGGTGTTCTCGTAAGAGTGATCTAAGTAAGCATTTCTTAAATATCCACGCTGATGAGAAACCTTATGAATGTGAGAAATGCAAACAGAAATTCTCTGGAAAGAGTGCTTTTAACAGACATTTGTTAGTTCATACTGGTGAGAAACCTTTTGCGTGTGACATATGCAACAAGAAATTCTCACGGAAAGGCAATTTAAGCCAGCATCTCTTAATTCATACTGGTGAGAAAGCTTTTGCATATCAAATATGCAACAAGAAATTTTCTCATAAGCATAATTTAAATACACATTTATTAATTCATACAGGTGAGAAACCTTTTGTATGTGATGTATGCAGCAAGAAATTATCTAATAAGAGTAATTTAAACAATCATTTGTTAACTCATGCTGATGAGAAACCGTTTTCCTGTGAGATATGCTACAAGCAATTCTCCCGAAAGCCTGGTTTAAACAAACATCTGCTAATTCATACTGGTGCGAAACCTTTTTTGTGAGTTTAATAAGGAATTTTTTTTTGCTTATAATTTAATTGTTAATTTGCTACATGCTGTAGTTAAATTTTTCTTAGAAACCTCGTGATATTCTAATATAAATGTTGTTTTTCTTGTCAAATACTTCCGTCCGTTAAATGATTTACTGAACTAAAGTATTTGAAATTTAAAGTGATAAACTGCAGATTAGGAGTGTGAATATCAACAATGACAAATATAGTTTTATTTTCATCTTGCTTTATCTATTTTTTAAAATCTTACATTTATTTTTTCTTTTACTTTGTGTAGATTTAAAGGCTTATAATATTCTGTTATGATTGAGGATATGTTGCAGAAAATATTCACGTTAAATAGGATTTAACTATGAATTCTTTGACTGTAAAACTGACTTCTTTACAAAGTATAAAATATGTTTGTTTAAAGTTCTGCCACCATCGTTTCCTCTGTAATACCAACAATAAAATATAATTAACTGTATAAAAACTGCTTTTCTGTGGTATACAGATTATAGTTTCACAAAGAAATAAAAACTTCATATAAGATTTAAAAAAAACAATGAATGTTTTTAAAATGTGTTTGAAATTTTATTTTCTTCATCCAGTTTCTCTTATAAAACTTCCTGACATACCTTAAAATTATTTAGATTTTCAATTGCCTTTCGTATGTCTGTGCTCTAACTCACGTCAATTAATTGGACTTCCATCTAATTAGTATATGTCACAGAAGTTTAATATTGCACATTCACAATTGAAAGTCAATTGGTTAATTTTTTATAGTTGTTCAGAAGGATACTAAAAATAATTATATTCTATTACGGTATTCAAAAACTGTTTGTGGTCCTTTTGCATTGTTTCAAGAATTTATTTACCGAAATTTGTGTGAGTTTCTGAGATGTAATAAAATAAGTTTTCTGTATAGTAGGTAGTTAAAAACTACCAAACACACACAGACCTTGCGAAACACTCTGTGGTTCGTTAGCCTTGGCTGAATAAGTTTAATAAGGTCTCGCCATAACGATGACGTCAAAAAAATGTCACACTGGATACATTGGTTGTAAGTGAATCATCCATAAATGCATGAAGTTGTCCACAAATGAGCCATTAACGTTTTAGGCATGATCGTTTATAACGATCCTTTAAGCATGTACGAAAATTTGCACAATAAAACAAAATACTTTTTAAAGATTAATTAAGATAAAATGTTTTTTTAGGATGCAAAAAATCTTATTATTATACAGGTACACTTTTCAAGAAAATCAAATTCGTTCACTTTGAACTTTTCCAAAACACAATATTTCACATAGTGAAATTATTTATTTCCTTACATATTTAAAAAACTTATATGCAATGTATTTATAAATAGTTGCATTTCATAAAACTATATAAAGTATATAATTGAAAAATAAACTACTTAATTAATGCATTATATCTGCGTTCCCGACCTGTGGACCTCTGGTGGGTCATTAAACAATTGACTTTTACCAAAAAATATGTCTTTATTTTCATCTGTTTAAATAATGTAACAAATACAATATTTTAGAACTGCAATAACCGTAAAAACTATTAGCTTAAACTAAAATTCCATCAGAGAATAATGTTTTCTAAAACAATTAGTCGGTATTATGTTATGACCTGTATGTGAAATAATGGCTGCAGTCACGCAGTCATAATGGAAACCCTGGATCCTCTTTTTGAGCTTGTGGATCAGAAATCTTTTTGAAGAATATTTAAAAAGACCAAACTTTTCAAATGCCAAAGAAACTTTTACATTGAGCTGTATTGCGACCACTCTTTGAAGGCAATATTTAAGGATAAAATCTTTCATATCAATTTTGTAGGAATGTACGAGCTCAATAACCAGAAATACTTGAATCAACTTTAAGGTGCTTAATGCTTGACTAACCACATGCTTGTGTGGATGTCATTTTTCTACTTTTCTGTTTTTGAAAAGTATGTACAGAAACAAACTTTGTACAGAAAGACACTTAAGGTTAAAATTAACCAGTTTTAACCCTGATATAGATGCCCTTTTCGATAAACACCAATACCACAAATCTAACTGTTTGTAACATTGTGTTTGGATAATAATTAAACGTATTTTTCGTTATCTTTGATACATGTGTGTTAGGGTGGTGCGAAAAAACAAAAGTTTTTATTTCCGAATCGCTATAGTGCGGAAAAGTTGCGATTGGTAAATACAAGAAAACCAAAAAAAGAATTTTTCAAATCGGACTATATCTTCCGATCACGCAAACCACCTAAAAATTCAAAAAAAATTGAAAATTTCTGATTTTTTCAGAATTTTTTTAAAAATATTACATATACATATATTTTATCACTATAGTGAAAGATATTTGCATATTGTACTGTTTAATAATAATAATAAAATAAATTGAGCTTAGAGAATATCTTTTGATCGCGCAAGCTCATTCATAATCGGGGAAAAATTCAATTTTCAGTGATTTTGATGTATTAAGAAAACAATTAAATAAATTCAGTTTGCGGTCTCATGTTGAATTTTAAAAGTAAATTAATACTATTGAGCACATTAGGCCATTTTTGAACAACAGAGATCTTACTACGAGGAGATCGCTGCAGGGCGGAAAGGTTTAGTAGTTTGCGTAACTCCTGTTAGCCAAGTTGCGAAACAGCGCTGAAGTCGCCATACGTGTTCGACATACCCATCTCTCCCCAACCTCGTCCACATGCACAGTATGCCATTTCGTATCAGATAGCCCGTGAAAGAATTTCGGTTGTTAATTGGGTGCATTATTTTAAATACATTAACAAGTGGCATGGATACGGATATGTATATGTCGTTGACCAAGAAAATTACTAGACAATCTTTTCATTGTCCTATATTCGGTCATCCAAGAGATTTTCTGCCAAATATTCTACCAACACACGAATGTAGCACATGTATACTTAAGAACTATATACCTAAGCCTGTATACCTAAGACACTAAAGAACACACTTTAAATGAATTTGAATGCTTCTAGAATTGTTAAAAACATTTCTAGACTTTTCAATAAATGCGTCCATATAATACGCATTGATATGTAGAATGATACATGTTTGAAGATGTTTTATAGTAATCTTAAACAGGTGTATTATGTCTCTCGTGATATTTGTCTCAGAACTGAGGAGGATAAATAAAGTATCGTCCTTTCTTCTATCAAAATACATGCCATGTGGTTCTTCTGAAACCACTTGACTTTTACGTAAATTTTTTCTAGTGCGGCTGATTTCCATTCTAATTTTGTATCAATCGATAACTTGAGAAGCATTTGTTTTAGTTATTACAGCAATATTTCCTAGCACACTCAACACTATAGCAGCACCTACAGGGTCAGATACACCATTGCGATCGCAATGTAACGATGTAGATTGTAACTCCACATTCATTTGCCATGGTAATTTCTTTTTCTTAAATCTGATAGGCTATATTTGTCATAGTAATGAGATTTTACATATACCTACATTAGCATTAAAATTCTCTTGTATTTCTTCTTGATGCTCAAGATCTTTCATTTCCGCTTCAACAGATTTGGAAGGTTACCATTTTATTATATAGTTTCGTCGTCCAAGTCTTGTATTCAGTTTTTTTCCATCTTTTGATTTATAGTACCAATTTTTCTCGTTCCGTACTTTCTCTGGAGGTAGATAAATCTATGCTCAATGACTGGGATTTGTTGTGTTTTTCAGATGTACAATTAGTCTCAATCGGACACTCCCCCAGATCTGAAAACATTTTACAGGCGCAATTTTAACTCATTACGTATTTGCAGGCTGTAATATCACACAGTTGAGCTCCTTGTTTGTTTAAATTCATCAACCTTTTATATAAAATCTGACTTTTCCTTGTCTACAATATAAGATTTCGTTAATTTATAATACTTATCGTATTAGGCATAATCTTAATGATTCTGTACTCAGAAACATTATAGGATTGAGGCCTTCTAATAGATATATTTTATTTTTTGTGCTATTGTATTGCTGACAGATGAGAAACTCACTTTAATTTTGTTGAGTTTACTCGCTAATAGAAACCTCTCCTCAAAGCAATACATCTTCATGTGTTGAAAGAATATTTGGCAGAAAATATCTTGGATGACAGAATATAGGGCAATGAAAATATTATCTAGTAATTTTGTTGGCCAACGACATATGTATATCTGTATCCATGTCACTTGTTAATGCATTTAAAATAACATAATACACCAAATTAACAAACGAAATTCGTTCACGGGCTTTCTGATACGAAATGGCACACTGTGCAAGTGGACGAGGTTAGGGAGAGATGGGTATGTCGAACGTTGAACACGTATGGCGACTTCAGCGCTGTTCCGCAACGTGGCTAACAGGAGTTACGCAAACTACTAAATCTTTCCGCCCTGCAGCGATCTCGTCGTAGTAAGATCTCTGTTGTTCAAAAAAGGCCTAATGTGCTCAATAGTGTTAATTTACTTTTAAAATTTAATATGAGATCGCAAACTGAATTTATTTAATTATTTTCTTAATACATCAAAATCACTGAAAATTGAATTTTTCCCCGATTTTTAATGAGCTTGCGCGATCAGAAGATATTCTCTAAACTCAATTTATTTATTTTATTATTATTAAACAGTACAATATGCAGATATTTTCCACTATAGTGATAAAATATATGTATATGTAATATTTTTTTAAACATTAGGGGTTAGACGAAGGGGTTATCCCCCCCTCATGCTAATAAAGTGTCTGCAAAATGACAATAAGCATCCTCACAGGAAATGACTTGTAGGGAAGCTCAACTCGGAAGCGAGTCGCGCCAGTGTAAATCCATGAGACTTGGTCTAGGTAAGGTCGGTCTTTTAGAAGCGGGTCATGCCCTGATCTTACATTTTTGTGCAGATTCGAGACGGTCCAAACTTCTTTTTCTTCCAGGTCGAGCCTGGCATGGTCTTCGTTGTTTCTAGAGGTCTGTATAAACCAAGATTTCCAGATCGGAGCTTGGTCTGGAATGAAAGCTAAAGCTTTCGGCACGTATGATAAGCATTATTGGCCCGACCGCGACTTGTGCACTCTTTAAATTCTTCCCTTCGTGCCCAAATTGATCTGGCATTTTATTTTTTTCTCATTCCAATGAATTATATTTTTCCTGTACATTTGTTTAGCGAAATGTTTTGAAATTGAATTTGATATGATCAGTTACGAAGATGTATTTTTTTAAATCTTTTTCTTTGTAAAGCTTTGAAATTATGATATGTTATCATCTGTGTACTATCACCCTAAACTGATTTTCATTTGAATATATTTGTTTAAATTACACTCTCAAAAAAACTTCCGTCTTTTCACAGAAAATGAATTGGCAGCACTGCTGCCAGAAATTGTCTGTAGATTGACGATTTTCCGTTTATATTTTTTTCCGTCAAAAGAGGAAAAATATCCGTCACTTGAAAAAAGTTTGGAAAATATCAATGCAGAAGAGGTGAGGATCGAACTCACAATACCAGCATTAGAAGGCGAGCGCTTTTCCTCGGCGCCACGGTTGCACATGAAGTTTGTGCTTTGAAATAGAAGTGTTCCTTTCACATGGGAATCGTTTGGTGTATTTTGTTAAAAATCTTTTAATTTTGCAATTAATATCGGAAAGATTTCATCTTTAATGAAACTGTGGCTGTTTTTTTTACGTTTAGTATTAATATAGTATAAAAATGTGAATTTTAAATATATTACGTAGATTGTTAGAGAAAAAACATGGATGTTCTATTTTTATTCGATAAGATTTTTTTTAAATAATGTCAATTTTTTTCGCATTTTATTTTTTAATTAAAATATCTTTTAAATGTGCACTTAAAGTATATTTTATATGCGAATATTTATCATAGAAATAACTTAGTATATTCAACGTTATTCAACTTATCCAACTTTGAATAACAAATTGTGAGAATTTTTGAATGAATAAAAAAAGTAATTGTTATTTATTTTTAAATTCGAAAACATTTTTGTCTTTTTTAACTAAATTAGACATTTTAATCTATATAATATTTTGTTTTTCATATTAAAAAAGTATTCGAATTTATTACTAACAGACCCAATACGCATGCGTGCTAGAAATAAACGGAATCTCTTCCTCATTTTCCGACATTCGCAATGAATTCACAGATCAAATACTTTTTTGGGAGTACGGAAATTATTTGTGAAAAAATAAGGATAACTTAATGTGTAAATTAATTTCCGTTATAAATCTGTATTTTATGATCTAATTCTATTAAAATAACACTTTCCCAAACACGTCTTTACATATTTTAACTTTAAAATGTGTTTAAATTTGAAATATGTAATATTATAAATTTTTAATTCTACTTATTAATTTTTCCTAATTAATTAAATTTTAATCCTATTTTTATTTAAATAATATGCACGCATGTCAAGCATTCGCTTCCAAAAAATTATCAATAAGAAAATTCGAACTGAAAAATAATCGTACGTTTTGAAAAATAGTCGCTAAAAGAAATCAATTTTGTCAATCATTCACAGAAACTGATTTCGTTTTTGCAAAAGGATCACGAAGAATATGCTAATTTGATCAAAAAGACGCGGGAAAAAGCCGAACTCGGTCAAAGGCCTGCGAAAAAAATGAGAAACTCTTGAAAGGATCGCGAAAAAACGCGAATTTCGTCAAAGGATCGCGAAGTAAACATTAATTTTGTCAAGCAGCCACGAGAAATATCAAATTTCGTCAAAGGATCATAGAGAAAAAGCGAATTTCTTCAAAGTATCGCAGAATGACCAAATACTAAAACAGAAAAAGCGATTTTCGTCAAAAAATCACTTAAAACGCAAATTTCTTTAGAGGATCATGGAAAAAATCGAATTTTATCAAAGAATTGAGAGAAAAGATCACAAATTTTATCAAAAGGCTGCAAAGTTATATTGATTTCTTCAAAGGAATGTGAAATAAATGCAAAAATTTCATCTAAGGGTGGTTAAAAAAATATGAGAACTTTATCAAAGATTTGCGGGAAAAATGTAGTGATCTCTTTAATAAACAGCATACATACGCCTTATTATAAATATAATTTTAAATCTGAAATAAAACACTGAATTAACATTTGAAGAAATAAATACCTAATGCCAGCTAACATTAATCTACACTCGGCCTGAAATCTCCTACACAACTTTGCTATAGACTTTCAGAAAATTTTCTTTGAATTTTAGAAATATTTTTCATACTCAGAACCACCAAAGATCAGGGGTTTTCTTTATTGCGATTCTTTGTTTTAGTTTAAAATAATAACGATATATGGAGCTATAAACATTAAGCGCAAAATCAGTACCCGGTGCAGAAAGATAAAAAATCAGGCCGAGATTAAACGACTGTTGTTAGTAACACTATCTATCGCTGTTCTTCTAAAATAAAATCAAGATTCGCTATAAAAAAATCTCTCGACATCTTACATAAACACTCCTGCAACATTTTTTTAAATTGCTGTCACCATTTGCAAGTTACTGAATTTTAAAATGAGTTAGTCCATTTTAGGACATCCGCTATGCTTTTTTTGTAAATTTCAAAACATTCTTTAGTGAATTACAACTGATTTTAGGTATAGAGAAAAAATGAGTCTTATACCAAATTAGTATTTTTTACATAATTCTGACGATTAAAAAGTTTTCCCCAATAATTATTTGGGCACAGTGGCGGATCTAAGTGAAGGGGGGTGATGAGACGATATCCCCCCCCCCCTCTTGATCCCAATAAAGGGTCTGGAAAACGACATAAGATGCCCGCACGGAAAAAGATTTAGGCCTACATTCGAAATCGGTGCTGACCGGTTCCGGCCACACCAACTTAAATACACGAAGCTGAAAATGGATCAGGTCTTTAAACTTTCAGAACCGCGGCAGTCGGGTCTTATTTTTTTCTGCAGAGTTAGACCAAAACACACTTTTTTTGCTTCCCGGTCATGCCTGGGGTGGACTTTGTTTTTTCTAGAGGTCTACACAAACCAAAATTTCCAAGCCCAGGCTCCGACCGGTATAAAAGCTAAATGCTTGGTATGAAATCGAACCAGCCCGTATGCATTGGCGGATCTAAGTAGGGAAGGCGACAAAGGGGCGATCGCCCCTTCCCCCTTGGGCTAATAAAACTTTCGAAAACTTGTCATCTTAAATGTCCTGGGGCGAAGCTCGAATCCGGCCCGGCCCTGGTCGCACCAATTTAAATCCAAGAGATTTCGACTGAGCCAGTCCTTCTCTTTTTTATCCGACCTTTATTTGAGCCGTGTTTTTGTATTACTTTTCTGCAGATTCTGGTCGGGTCAGACGTCCTTTTTCTTCCAGGCCGATCCTGGCCTGAACTTCATTCTACTTTAGAGGTCTATACTGGTCAAATTTTCCAGATCGGGGCTGGGCACGGTATAAAAGCTAAACGTTAGGTCCGCCTTTGAACTAGATAGTATCATAGTGTTAATGGCCCGATTCCGACCCGTGTACTTCTTTAACATTTTTCCCACTGGCAAAAGCTTTGCTGGCATCTTACTTATTTGTTATTCGTATAAATCATATGTATGTTGTACGTTTCTTTAGAGAAGTCTTTGAATTTTTTTTTTTTTTGATAATTTACTGAGATGCATTTTTAAAAATCTACTTTTTTTTTCTTTATAGAGCTTTAAAATCGTGTTTTTTTATCATTTTTTAAAAATTCTAAACTGATATTCTTACTGGATTAGCATTTGAATGTCTTTGTCATACTTTTATGTGCATAATTGCCTAAAAAGTCATAATTATTATTATTTTTCAGTACTCATGAATTTCGAACATAAGCATAAATAAGAGTGCTTTATGAACAGTGATGAATACAGTGCACGGCCCGGGCAGGACATTACCTTCCCGTAGTAATAAAATGACCCCCCTCAGAAAATTTTAAATATATATTTTTTTAATTTCAATGGTCAAAAAGTGTATTTTTTACTCTGGAATTCTATAATGCCCCCCCCCCCCCCGTCCAGGAGCCATAATAATCTCTCCGGCAAAAAATTGTCTGATTCAACATTATTTATGAATAATTTTTTTTGCAAAGTGATTTGAGTTGCAAAGGATCGGAGAAAATTGTAAATTTTGTTAAATAGCCGCAAATAAAGGCGAATTTCGTAAAATGTTTGCAAAAAAGACGCGAATTCCATTAAAGAAACGTGAATTTTATGAAATGATTGCGAAAGAAACACAAATTTCAAAATGTAGCAAAAAACCCTCAAATTTTATAAAAGTATTGTAAAGAAAAGGTGAATTTCTTCAAAGAATCGCGGAGAAAATCGAATTTCGTTAAAGAATTGTGGAAAAACTCAAAAATCGTCAAAGGATCGTGATAAAGAATGCGAATTTTATCAAAAGACTCAAGCGATCAAAATCGTGTCAATCCGAACGCTTCTCACAAGAGCGAAAACACAATCCGAATTTGACCGAAACCCAAAATAATGTATGTAAATCTGTTCCAAATGAGCTAAGCTCAGCTAAGAAGTAAAAATCAATCCGACCACCAACAAAACGAATTAGTTAGCCGTACCCAAACGCGACCCATACAATAAATAAAAATAAACCCAGCCAACAACAAAAAATAGAATCAAACCCGATCCACAGCAAAAAGTAGAAGTAAAACGACCCGCAATGAAAAGTAAGCCCCAACTCGCGCATGAGATTGGAGGTTCCAAATTTCTAACCCCCCCCCCGCCCTTTGCAGACTCTCCAGATCCGTCATTATTTGGGCGTGTCCATTATAGAACTTTTACTGCAAATAGTTTTTATCATCATAAATATTTATATATATTTTTTTAAAAATGGGATCATCCCGAAATTTTTTTGCAAACGTTAAAATGCAATCCGAAACTGACCCAAATCCGAAATAATGCATGTCAATCTGCCCAAAAATCAATGTACTAGAAGCACCTAGAAAGTAGAAGTCAATCCGACATGTAACAGCAAAGTAGAATGCAACCGAACCCAAACCCGACCGACAGCAAAAAAGTAAAAGTCAACTGGACCCAAATGCGATCCAAAGGAGTACAGGATAACACGATCAGCGGATAACAATAAAGACCAACCAGACCTAAGTCCGACCTACAGGAAAAAGGTAATTTTTACGACTCAGAACAAACTAGTAGAAGTCAATCGGACTCATAGGAAAAAGTATAAGATAACCCGACCAACAACAAAAAAATATATATAAGTACCAGAGCCAGGCCCGACTCGCAAATCAGAATCGAGTCTCCAGATTTCTAAAATGCCCCCTCCTTGAGGATTGTCCAGATCCGTCCTTGTCCCAAGATCACATAAAAAAGCCCTTTACAGGAATCATACATTTTAAATACCATTTAATTAGAATTTTACATTTTTTTTAACCAATTGAGAAATATGTAATTGTTTCTGTTGGTCGAGAATAGTGATATCTCAAGCATTTCTCAAGTGATGTCAGGATTTTATTCGTTTTCTGATTGGTCCATGTTTACTGTCCAGAAATGGAATACCTTTAATGCCATTATGACAATAAAAGTATAGAAAAATACAAAAAATTAATAATTCAAAAACAAATTGAGGTACAGATTTTAAACAAATAGCATTTAAAAGTACATTTTCCCCCGATCTGACGGTGTAAAATTTGAAAATGTGTGATGTTTAGAAATTTAATTTGCAGTACTGGAAATTGTAAAACGGAAATTTCATTTCAAATTTGTTAATGATGAGTTCAGGAATATTAATGTTTAATCCATGGAGTACATGGCTCTGTTATTACATAAACCACGTTTTGTTCATCATAAGAATTATGTTTATTATTATTTTTTGTCTTTAGCATCACCTACACGAGGGTTAGAAGAGATTCATTTCTGAAACAGTTGATGCATAAATACATGAATAGTTTAATGCGTTCAACAATTTATTTGAATGAAATATTTAATGTGTGGGATTGATCCAGCATGTATATCCAGACTTTCCTTGGTCTCAACTGTCAGCTACAGAATTACCCCCCCCTCACACTTAAATTAATCAAACAACGTTGACGTCAAAAAGAAACAAAAACAACGATCTTTCGTGTTAAAATGAGATTTTGTTGAATGCATTTTTAGATTATTTTATGTTATTTATCAATAATTTAATGACATAATTTAGGAATTTATTTATTCTTTTGTTTACTAAATTATATTTTTTGCAAATCCTTATGTTACCGTCAGTTTTGTAATTAATTTTCTTAGAGGACTATAAAGCCTGTTTTTTAAAGATTTACTGAAGAACGTTTTTAAGCTTTGTTGATTAATCCTTTGTATTTAATACTAAAATAATAAAGTTAAGGATTTTAAAAAAATACTTTTTTGTTAATTATTATTAGATATTTTTCATATATTACAAAATACATTTTCTCCCCTCCTGGATTTCGTGCATTTCATCAGAATTATTAACTATGCCACTTTTTCATTGTAAACAAAATATGCACTTAAGATCTTGATTTTTTTTCCCCTATCATTAAAAAATTTTCTTTAATAATTCAGTTACACATTTATTTAAAAACTTTTACAAAAAAAAAATAATAATCCCAATATTTAATTATCCAAAAAAAACCTCTTTAATAATCAGAATACGTTTAATGAAGCACAAATATATTTTCTTTCTTATTATTTCTGCTGTGATAAGTTGCATCTAATACATTTATTTTAGGGCAGTTACTTTAAAAAATAGGCTGAAGAAAATATAAAAATAACAAATTTTTATCATTGCAAAATATATATGCTTTTTTTCATATTCGATATTTAAAAAATATTTGAATGTGCGAAGGATTTTTGATAAATATATTTCCAAATTTGAAGTCACGTTCACAATTTTCTATCTAACCATTCGTACTCTTTACTTGAGGTTCTAATCTGAGTGCCAGCAAAATCTAGAAATTTACTTTCAGAGGCAAGTCACCCACTGAAACAGTCTGATTATCGCGTCTCAATCTCAATATCAGTTGAATGAAAAAAATATTGAAATGAAACAGCTTTATGAGTAAATATACATTATTTTAAGTCATGACGTAATTTTCTGTAGCAAGTTTTTTGAAAAGTTATTTTTAATTGTAAGAGGAAAATGACATCCGTAATGATTTGCTTATTCGCACTGTTTCCATACTGTCTACAACAATGGAAGTAAACCGATTGCTAACCTTATGAAGAAATTTCATATTTTTTTTTAAGTTAATATACAAAAATGGGATTATTTTAAAAAATAGTGAGTGTAGACACATCTACAAATAAAATTCTTTCGTTTAAAAAAATATTTATAAAAATCGGTTCAATAGGAAGTTCAGGGCAGATGACTAAATAAAATATTAAAAATATATATATATACTAACCGACTTTTAAAAAAAAATGAATCAAGCTTGGCGACAACTTGACGCTAACGCATATGGATGCATAGTTCTGATATGATTATGATTTGAAGACGGTTCCAACAATGAAAGATGATTTGCACCAAATCATTATTTTTTTTAATCAAATCCACATTTTTTTATGTAAAATTTCTAATCATCAGAATTTAATGAAATTAAAATGGGACCACATGGGCATCTTATATTTTCAAGCAAAAAAAAAAAAAAGAATTATCAAAATCAATTCATATTTCGGGAAGTTATGAGTAAACAAGAAATATATACAGGTCGAAATCACAAGCTCCTCCTTGAAGTCGGTTAAAAGTCAGGCTTGTTTTTTAATCACTTCACCATCTGCACCGGATAAATAGTGGGTAAAAGCACTGTTTCCATATACCTGTCGCCGGTAAAGTGGTAAAATATACAGGCAACAGGAGACAATATTGCAGTGCCACAATTTTTTTTTTATTCGTTGATATAGGACACAAGCAAGAAAAAAATGGTCTTAGACTCTAAATCACGGATCATTAGCCTATGCAACCGTTATATATGAGTGGAGAAAACATGCTAAGTAAATATTGAATTAATTATTAATTCAATTTAAAAAATATTTAGCTCACAATGGCTCCAAAGAATACTCATATTCAAGCTCATATTCAAAATATTAGAACAATTACTTTTTATACAACTTAAAAATATCGTTTTGTAATTTAATGTCTTTTAATGCAAATACCCAAGCGATATTTGTATCAAGAACTTATTGTTGATTAAACTTGTTTATTATCTTAAAAATAGTGTAATTTTTTAAAAGATTAATTTAAAAATGTATTTTGAAAAGTCAAAATATTAGAATATTTATTAAAGTGGTTCAAAATATCAGAAATTTCACATTCATTCACCTTTAATTATCATAACCAGTAGCATCTTTGATAAAATTCAGATGACTTTATTTAAAATAGGTGTTCTTTTTGCAATTTGTTTGCTTTTTCGTGTTAAAAAAAGGGTCGTGTGAGTAAATCAATTACACTTCGTATGGTTAATTTGTATCGGCACGGTAAACATCAATGTTATATAGCAATTTATTTACATGGTTCGCAAAAAAGCGTTAATAAAATACTTAAATAATATTCAAAAAATGGAAAATTTCAAAATAATTGTTGAAATGGTGGACAAAAACGAAAAACATCTTCTAGCGATAACTTGAAACTAAAGCGTAAAGTTAAGATTTTTTTTTAAGTGCGCGATTCTTGACCGAAAATGGAAAGAAGAAGGAGTTGAAGTTTCTACATTGAAGACATTAAGATGTCTCCATAAATTTAATTTAAAATCTCGTAAACCAAAAACAAAATCTCTCATGACTGCAAAATAAAAGAGTATAAGATTAAATTGGTATAAATCAAAACATTTATGGAACGAAGAAGATTGGAAAAATATATTATTTAGTGATGAAAGTATGTTTTGTGATTCATATGTTAATCAAGATATACGACTTTGGAGAATGAAGCAAGAAGCATTTGATAAATAATGTCTTAAGAATTCCATAAAATTTGCAAACTAGTGTCATGGTTTGGTGTTGCATCAGTGCAGATGATCTAAGTTATGCTTCGTCTACGAAAAAGTTAACTCATAGATATGTAAAGAAATTTTGGAGTATTAGATGATTCCATCATCAGAAGATTTACTTGAAGATGATATAATCTTTCAACAAGATTTAGCATCACCACATACCTTGATATCAACTAAGAATTGGTTACCTTAATGTCAACTAAGAATTGGTTCCACCAACGTAACATTAAGGTACATCCTTGGACACGAAACTCAGACTTTAATCCCATCGAAACCTTATTGTGTATATTGAAGAAAAAAATTCTAAAAAAATCCTAATTCAAGTAAAACTGAGTTAGTGGCATGTATAAAGTCTATTTGGGCTAAAATTGATAGAAATGGTTGCAAACACGTAGTATATAGCATGCAAGATCTATTGTACGCTGTAATGAAAGCTAAAGAAAATACTACAAAATACTAACTACCATTTACTTCATATTCATAAGGTAATATTGTTGCGCGAAATAAAATATTCTAATATTTTGAACCAATCAAAATTTTATTCTAATATTTTGATGTGTTTCAGATAGTATATACATAATTTATTGTAGTGTATTTTATGTTTTGTGATTGTCAAAATCTTATCTAAACATTCCAGATTTAATTTGTAAGAAATTTAATTGCATTTAGTATTAAAAATAAATAAATGAAAAATATTTTATTTTCTTATGACTTTTTTCTTAATTGTTATAATATTTTGAATATCAGCTGTACATGATAATGGGATATGCTTCATTGAAATCCTCGTGAAATTTTTTTAAGAAGAAAATTTAACAAATGTGTAAGTTTTTTTTTTTTTTGCAAACAAGTATATTTTAGCACACTTTTCATAATATTTTCGAAAGCGTTACTTCAATTAAACCTTTCTTATCGCATAAGATAGTGAGGAAAATTTATCCTGTCAGTGTCAGATTAGTTTATTTTTAACTTTTAGTTGGAATTTACTTTACAGTGAATCCAAAAGAATAAAAGCAACTACCAAAAAGGTTTATATGAAGTGTTACTGAAAACTAAAGAATATGTCAAGAGTTATTTGCTTATTATCAAAAAGACACCAAACGGTGGAAGAAGTATAATTTTTTTTTTATTAAATGTTTAAATACAAGAAATGTGATAAAAGTAAATGAAACAGCATATACAAATTTTATACTGAATTTTAGGAGTAAAAATTTAACAGATTTTCAAGAAGTGTTTATTTGATATGAAACAAATAATGTTTTCTTAGATTGCTAATCCTAGAAAATGCTTTGAAACACACTTCACAAACAAATTCCTTTTCTTCTGTATGCGTCAAGATGTCTTTTCAGACGACTATTCTCAGAAAACTCTTTGGAACATATTTCACAAACAAAAGGTTTTTCACCAGTATGTGTAAATAGATGCTTTCTTAAAGTACTTTTATCATTAAAACTTTTGGAACACACTTCACAAACAGCGTCTTTCTCCTGTATGTGTCAAGAGATGGGTTCTTAGATAACTATTTCGAGAAAATGTTTTGGAACATACTTCACAAACAAAAGGCATTTTTCTTGTATGAATCAAGAGATGTCTTTTTAGGTTACTATTACGAGAAAATCCTTTGGAACATAGCTCACAAACAAAGGGTTTTTCTCCAGTATGCATTAAAAGATGAGTTCTGAGAGTACCATTCCGAGAAAATCCTTTGGAGCACATTTCACAAACAAATGGTTTTTCACCTGTATGTGTCAAGAGATGGTTTCTTAAAGTAGTTTTATCATTAAATGCTTTGGAACATACTTCACAAACAAAGGATTTTTCACCTTTATGAATCGAGGCATGTCTTTTTAGATCATTCTTACGAGAAAATCTTTTGGAACATATTTTACAAAAAAAGGGTTTTTCAACTGTATGAATCAAGAGATGTTTCCTTAGCTGACAATTATGAAGAAATGCTTTTGTACATATTTCACAAACAAAGGGTTTGTCTCCAGTGTGAATCAAGATATGGCTTCTCAGATAACTATTCTTGGAAAATGTTTTTGTGCATATCTTACAAATAAAACCTTTTTGTTTTGTACCGTAGGAGGAAGGTATTTCTTTTTGAGGAACAAAGTGCTGTTCACCAGAGAACGGTTTTTCTTCTGTAGTCAATGACATTTTCTCAAGAATAATAGTTTTTTTTCAGAGGATAACAGAAACTCCCGTAAAGTATCTGTATAAAGAGATTGTCTCTATTTTCATCCAAGGAAATTATGTTTTGAACTTTAATAAAAAGGTTTTATCCAATTGCGATTCTAAAAAAAGAAAGAAAAAAGAAACAACTCACTGTTCAATAAATTGCACTAAATTTTAACTTTGAATTAAATATCAGATATCTTAAGTTTCATTTCTTTCGTACAAAATTCATACATTAAAAGATGTAAGGAATAGAATAAAATTTTAAAAAAAACATATTTATTTACAAGAACACAAATAAAAACTTTTTCTTTTGTTTTAAAGGAAGCATGTT
Organism: Maratus speculifer; assembly: GCA_964019185.1. Taxonomy (NCBI): domain Eukaryota; kingdom Metazoa; phylum Arthropoda; class Arachnida; order Araneae; family Salticidae; genus Maratus; species Maratus speculifer. The sequence goes on from CAXHSM010001376.1 coordinate 31,010,932, forward strand.
TTTCTTTTTCAGGAAAGAAATGCAGTTAACCAGAGAAAGGTTTTTCTTCTGTAATCGATGACATTTTCTTAAGTGAAATAGTTTTATTTCAGAGGATAACAGAAACTCCTCTAAAGTATCAGTATGAAGAAATGGTCACTTTTTTCATCCAAGGAAATGATTTTTTGCACTTCAGTAAAAAAGTTTTATCCAAGTGTGAAACTAAAAGCAAAAAGAAAAATAATAAACAACTCACTGCTTAATAAATAGCACAAAATTTTAACTTTAAATTAAATATTAGATATTTCAAGTTTCATTACTTTTGTACAAAATTTATACATTAAAAGTTATAAGGAATAGCTGAAACTTAAGAAGCAAATTCATTTATAAGAACTATAAGTTTGTAAGGGAAATCACAGTTGTAAGTTGAGTGCGCTTATGTCTCAACACATCTGGCGGGAGAGATATCCTGCTCCTCGCACACATGACACATTTGTGTGCTCTGCCTTCTATCAAAACAATTTTTAAGAGAAATGAAAACATTCTACTAGTGATTAAAATACTAATTTCAATGAAATTTCATCAGATAAATTTCCAAATATTGTCATTACAAAGGAAAGATTTATAAGTTATGCATGAGTTAAATATAGCACTAAATGTCCTATATTAAACATTGAAACAATGTACTGCAGAGTTCGCATATGGGAAGAGCAGAAGTTCATTACTCAAATGGTAATATAGAAACATCTCTAACATTCCTCTTAAGTATTCATTTGTCAGAAAAATGTACAGTTATCATTCTTAATATATAATTCTATATACAGTAGACTCCCTCAAATCCGCAAACCAGAAATCCGCACATATTTTACAGATGTAAACAATGAAACTTTCAGTTTAGATATTGGGAAAAAATTTGATTTTTTTTTTAGTTTTGTATCAATTCCAAACATTTTTTAATTTGTAATTTTCTTAATAATACTCTATGTTTTTTTCATGAAGGAAAATCAAGATTTACTGATGTCACTGGTAATCACAATCTTCTTACCAAATATATTTATGCAATAATTAAGATTTTTTGGTTATTAAGTCTGGCTAAACTTGAAAAAAAAATCCTTATTTTATGATTTGGATGTGAATTAGTAATGTACTTTTATGAGGCAAGTTTTGTTGAAAAATTTTGGAAAAATACATTTAATCTTTATAATTAATATTTAATAATACACTATTGATTATTAACTTGACCTTTGCTATTAGTAGTACTTTAATAATTTTAAAAAATATCTAATTTTTTATTAGTTTAGTTTATTACTTATTTTAATACTTTATTATATTGTAAGCATTTATTATAGTTCCGATCGCACTATTAATTGCACTAAATGACTGTTTAAAAAATGTAAATAAAGCAATGACCAGAAATCCGCAAAATTCTAAAATTCACACAACCTCTGGTCCCAATCTGTGCGGATTTGAGGGAGTCTACTGTAATATCTTTTCCTTATATAATATTCTATTATAATATCCTTTTGCTTAAAAAATCAATTATTCTACCACGAACCATTTGGTAGAAGATAAAATTTCCTGTCTTATCTGTACCAAAGTTTCTTTGTGTAGATCATTCTTTTTAAGTTTCTATTTTTCCCTACGCTTCATATAATTCAAATAATCGCACTTCCATAACTTCCAAATTCTATGGCTAAATTTCATTATTTTTTGCAACTTTAACAATTTGTTTTCATTAATATAATCTAAATGCAGTTTTGAGAATGAAGCGATAAGTCTTCCTATGAGAAAATGCAGAGGGATTAACGTTTCAAAGATTTTTTTAAAAATCTGATTACAGTAGGGTAAGGGGACATGAATTTAAAACTCCTTCAATTTAAACTAGCATTGTTGAAATTTCTTTTAATCTTTTTTTTTCAATTATTTATTACCCATTGTAAATTAAACTTAAATGTGATTTTAATCCTAATTCCCAGATGCCACCAAAATTTGAGGATTTAGCAAGGAGGTGAGTAGATTCCTATTGAATACCTTAATGGCTTCAGAGATTAAAATGTTGCTCAAAGTCTTTTGGAGAAGTAACCATTTTTTGTAACTTTTTCAACTCAGTGTCAGTTTTGATTGAACATTTGCATCTTCTGCCATACAATTTTTTTGGACTGGCTGTTTAAGACCTGAATTATCATATTTGGATATCCAAGTACAAGTGTATTACCTTTGTACAGAAGCATACATACACTACAAAATAAATTTGATTTAATACACCCTTCTTTTGGTTTTTAACTTTAACAGAAAAAAGATCCGCAGTAATCTAAGTCTGTTACAGAAAATGGATAGTTTTGTGTTATAAAGATCTATGTATATTTAATGAAGAGAGTCCATTTTTATACTGAACTGACTTATCTTTTCCAAGACAATTAAATACTTCAATAAATCCTCTGTACCAACCAGAACTAATTTTTATAAAAAAAAGTACTGAATCTCTAATTTTCAGCAGTGATACCTCCCCCCCCCCCAACTCTCTTAGTGACTTCCTTCAAATCCGCAAAGTTTTGCCCCGAAAAAAAGGGGCCTGATAAAAATTAAAATACGAAACAGAGATAAGGAGTTTTCTTCTTTCCTTTCCACCCTTTTTCAACTGTTCCCTATCTGATTATTTTTTCTTTGCATCTTCTCTAGGTCTTACTCTTATCTGGGGATCACAAAGGTTAGGCTTTACGACTGCATCTTTTTTTTTTTTTTTTTTTTTTTTTTTTTTTTTTTTAACGAGTGGAGAATTTTTTCTTATTTCACACATTATTCAATTTTCACTTATTTAATTTTAATTTCTCTTTGTTTTAAAATATTATAATACCTGTTTTTTTTAATAAATAAAATGAAAACATGTTTATTTAACAAAATCCTATTCAATAAAGCAGCAAATTTAGATAACTTGAAAATATTAATACTCATTTTGATTCATCATCGATTTGATTCATATAAGTTACTAATGTAATTAATTAGTGGTTCAAAAAACCACTATGTGAACATCAGTTTTTGTTAGTTTAAAAAATTATTTGTTTAATATTTTTTTGATGAAATTAATACATAAATTTGATTAATATGTTAATAATTATTTTGCATCATAATATCCAAACTAAATGAAATGCATGCAAATAGTTAATATCTCACAAAGAAACCACATACAAAAATTTTTGTTAAGGTCTTAGATAGAATGGTATAAACCACATTGTTACATGAGAAACCACATTGTTCAATAATTACATTCCAATGCATAATATAGGTTAAGTGATAGTGATATAATTATCAGTGTATTGAAAAATTAATTGTATAGTTTGGTTGTTTGCATATACATTAGAAGACAAATTACTAAAAATAATTTAAGTTTAAACTTAAAATAAATCTATTAAAGTCACATCAAGACATTATTCTAATTTTAATATCACATCTTTTAAAACTTATATTTTCAGTTTACAATAGATGTGAATGACAAGACATCAGGGAATAAAATTGTATGCATTCTTTAAGATAATTTTTGCATATGCAATTATGAATAAAACAAAAATAAAATGATCAAATAAATAATACATATATAAATATATATTTGATAATAGCATAGTATCACTCAAGATTTGATATCTTTATTTTTAAGAGACTCATTTAAAATTAAACAGCCATAAGATTAAGTACTGCTTCAGAAGCTTTTAATGTATTTTGATATCATTGCATTTTTTAAGTTAATGATCAATATATTTTTTTTTAATTTAAAATTTTTAAATTAAAAACATAAAAATTAACTAAATTCTACAAATTTATAACTTTATCAAAATTTTATTTTTTATTTCTCCTTGCATGAATAAAATGTTTAAACAGATGCCTTATGTAAAGAAGGCTATAGAATAACTTTTATAGAATTTGTATTATTATTTTCATTTATTTAATTAAATATATTTATTTCTTTTTTTCTATTAATGGTTCTCTTTTATAAGTTAAAAAAATTAAATGTAAAATCATTTGAAACTATTTGTGCAACGGCTGTTTCTTTTATATATAATACAAATACATTTATTTACAGTCAAACTTTTTATAATAATAAATTGTTTTTAACTTTTAAGAAATGAAATCAATATAACTAATTAGTAAATAATGACTAAATACGTGTGGTTATTCCTTGAAAAACAAGAAAATAAAGTGGTTGAAAAAAATGTTTTGATTTCATTTTAGAAACAAAAAGACATATATGCACATGTAAGGATAAAAATATATGCTTTTGTAAAGTTTATTTATGAATAACTGCATTAATAATGCTTTTGTATAATAAACACTGACACAGTTAAGAAAGAAAAGGGGGGGGGGAGAATTAAAACTAAACTAAATGTAAAAATTTAATTTAGTTTATACAGTTATTTTAGTAGGTTTATGATTAACAATTGATTTGTAAAAATAAACTACAAAATTAAAAACAAATATAGCTTTTTTTTAATGTATCAAATTGTATAATGCATCAATTGTCTCAAGGCTCCATAAAATGTGGATAACTGGGTTAAACTATTATTTATGTGCATTAATATTTTCCTGGAATCAAAATTTGGGCATAATGTACAACATTACTTTTTTTTAAAACTAAATAAAGAAAAATATCATTTATATTACATAATAAAATTCAGAATACCAAATAGGATATAGGTTATTTTTTAATTTCTTTAGAATATAATTTTAATAAATCTCAATATTTCATGATTTAGCTAAGTAATTCAAATGATATATTTAATGTAAAATTGACTTCCATATTTTGTGTTATTGCCATAGCCTAAATAAGATAAATAAAAATAAAAATGTTTTAATAGAGGTAAAATTGAGAACTTTAATGCATTCAAAAGTGATGTAATATTTAATAGAATACAGTCAAAGATTTTTAATCTGCACTTGTTGGGTCCCAAGGTTGTGCAGATTATAGAATATTGCAGATCATAGTGTATTGTATGGTTTTGTGTTTACTGGAGACCACTTTAAAACTGTAAACAATATAATATGAATATGAAAATAACTAATTTAATATATTAACCCATAAAAATTCATTTATAAAAAAAATTACATATTGAAAAATATATATATTTTGCTAAATATATGCACATTATATGGTGTGTATAAATGTTATAGTTGATATACAGGGCTACCCAAAAGAGCTCACCAACGTTACTGAATATGAGCATAAATTATTTAAACTTGAAATAAAAAAATAATATATACACTGAAATTAGATATGAAAATTAAGTTTAATTTTTGTGATCATTTACTAAATTCCATGAGCATTTGTCAAAGTACACAGTAAATTTTAGCAGCAGATAGATTGTGGAATTGCAGCGAATTTCACCAAACAAAATTAGCGGTCTATTTCAGCAATCCTTTGACAAAATTTGAAATATTTTACCTTGATTCTTAACTAAAAGTCCTGTCTTTTTCAGCAATCATTTCACAAAAATTCGTGATTATTTTTGTGATTAAATTTTCACTTTATTCTTTCACAATCAATTGTAAAAATTTATGTTATTTTCTGCAATCATTTCTCTTTTTTTCAACAATTGCTTGATGAAATTCATGCTTTATCAGTCATTGATTGATGAAATCAGCAATTTTTTTACTGCAACCATTTGTCGAAGTTTCCAATACTTTTCATAGAAAGATTGACAAAAATCGTTATGTGATACTGCAATCTTTTGACAAATTTTGCAATATTTTTGCTTGAAATTTGCATTTTTTCTGCCACTACCTTTTGGAATTCACGATATTTTTCAACAACATATTGGCAAAATTCATGATTGTTTTTTCCCATGGTCGTTTCATGAAATTTTTTACCAATTTTTTCATGATTGCTTGCCAAAAATTGTGATGTCTTACACAGTCGATTGGTGAAATTCATGACTAATTGTCAAAGATCGTAATATTTTTTAGTGACAAATTGGCAAAATTCCCATTATTTACTGCTGCAAATCAATGTGGTTTATAAAAAAATGTAGATAATGGATTCACGCATTATTAATCCTTGACTATATATTTTTAACTCAGACAAAAATTGTATAGCTATATTTTTTTTTCATGTATGTTAAAATATATGTACATGTAGATAATGTAAACAAATGCAGATTAAATAATTTAAATTAAGATTTAATAATAGATTAAAGTTAGTATACAAGTAAAGCTTCTCAACATGATTGTATTATTAGTGGCATAATTCACTCTTATTTTTCTTAAATATTGGTAACTTAAAAATAATGTATTTAAAAATTTATTTTTTTGTATATACTTCTATAAAATTAAAACAGCAGAGCTTTAATCTTAGAACATGGAACAGAAAATCAAATTCATTCAATGCAATTTAATTATTTTACTATAAATTTATGAATGAAAATCTATATTTTCCTTTAAAAATAACACAGATTTTATTTTCATAATGGCAATTTTACTAGTCCATATTTTTACACCAATTCCAATTAACTTTGAAAAAATAAACAAGTAAAGTATTTCTACATGAAATCCTTTCTTAGAAAAATTCTATTTTCAGCCAAAAATCAATATCATTGTCTAATTGTTTAAAATAATAAAACATTATTCAAGTCATTTTCATTTGAAAATTGGAAAAATAAATAAATAAATGAATAATATGTAAGTAAAAACACAATATGAAAAATTTAAACACTTTATAATTGCTTAAAAGAGTAAGAGCGCACACAAAGCTTTTGCAGCACATTGAGAAACACCAACATATAAATATTTTCTAAAAATAGTCAGGGGCTTCACTAAGGGAGGAGGAGGAGTCTCCCCCCCGAAACATTTGTACATGCTGATAAAGTCGGCGAATTTATAAACTGAATTGACAAATTAGTTTAAAATTTCAATAAAAAACTATAATGCATTTTCTATTTCTGATAGATTTGATGAAAGTTACCAATATAATTACAAATATTATTAAGCTTTCTACAAATTAAAACTATATATTATTATTTCTAACTGTGATAATTTGGTAAAATTATGAAACTAGTTGGCAAAGGCCAAGAACTATTCTGTTTGTTTTTCATTCAATTGGCAAATACTGAATTTTGAATTGGCAATTTTAGGTTTTTTCCCTCACCAATAATAAGTCTTAGTGAAAGCCCTGAAAATAGTCACATACCACTTAGAACTTAAAAAAAAAATTGTAATAAAAAACTTCATGAAAATAATATAAAATGATAAATGAAACAGCAGTCTTAGTCATTGCTCAAATATGCACACTCTATTGCTGTTGTTTATAACTTCTCTCTTCTTTGTCTATTTATTGATTTTCACATTAATTATAAATTTGTAAATTAATTAAACCTGAAAATGAAGAAAATAATGTGTATAAATTAGTAATTCGACATAGATTATATTCAATAGAAAATTTTTATAAATCCAGTAATCATTAATTATAAAGTTAATTTTTTTTTCTTTATTGCAAGGTGAGGGTACTAAAAAGTGTTTTAAGAAATAGTTGCAAATTAACAAATTTTTCATAAACTCAAGAACAACTAAGTTTGAAATCCCTTATAGGATAAAGAAATAAAATCTATTTTTCATTTAGATATAAACAAAGGTAATTTAATAATTTATGTATAATTTTAATTACATAGATTACATTTATTAGACTCCAGTACTATGTTTTAAGAGATTTTCTTAAATGAAATATTATTATGAGTTACTTAAAAACACATGTTTTTCATTTACTTATAAATTCTCATTATTGGAGCAGCTGCATTAGATTTTATTTTGTTTACTAGATTACTTTTAAACTCAATTTCATGGTTTTCCTTTAAAGTTGGTGCATGGTCATGGGCACATTTTCCAATTTTGCAAATTTCATTGTTTTTTAATATAATCCTTACCTTACAGGATTAATATTGGATACAATGGCAGTAGGTTTTATTCTTAATACTTTTTTTTTTAATCTTCGAGAAATAAAATATATTTTTGTTTACCACAAATATATGCAAATGATTTTTTAACAGGATTTCATTTTTCATGTTAATTAGACTTAAAGACTGTATAAATACTAGTTTCAATGGATTTCTGTTATGGTAATATCAGAGTTACTTTGGTTTTAATTGTAAAAGTATTTATATATTCAACTTCCATAATGAGATGATGCATAAATGGAATCATTCAGGGATACTTTTATGTTATTTATGTTAATTATATTATCATGAGATAACATGATTTCTTGCAGATTTTTTGTGAACTATTCCACTTTGAGCCTTGGCATAAATTAACTTTATTTTAAAATACATTACTTTACTGCTGCATAGCACATAAATTGATGTATTTATTAAATTTGTTATTCTTGCTGCATTTTTGCTACTTTTTATAATATTTACCATTGTTATAACTTCCGATCTACCAAAAATGGATTTTAGCGAGTATTATTTATGATACATACTTATTGAATTATTTAGTTAATAATATACTAATCTGACTTCAAATGATTTTAACAGGATTTCATTTTTCACGTTAATTATATTTAAAGACAGCATAAATACTGGTTTCAATGGATTACTGCTATGGTAATATCTCAGTTACTTTGATTTTATTTGTGAAAGTATTTATATATATATGTATATATATATTAAAGAAATTTATGAAATATACATCCTCTGTCACAAGAAGACTGATTAGAAATGTATAAAATTTTTACAACTGGGAAAAAAAAAAAAAAAGGAATTGTGAGAAGGCATTTTTAACGAATTATTTAGATGTATCTTACCTATTTATTGGTCAGATGATGCAATATATAAAACACTACTGAGGTAAGTTGAAAAAAACAATAAAAATAGGAGTCAATTCAGGCAAAATTTAGGGCCTATTTAACATATTTTCACAAAAATCTATTTAATAAAATGAGACCCTTCATAAAAGTCAATTTAATAAAACTGCCTACTAAACCAAATGATAAAATGGGTCCCATCACAAAAGTCTGTTTGAAAAAATGTATCTTTTCACAAATATGAAATTAATATAACAGGCCCTATGGAACGTAAAAATAAAATAATAATTATAAAATAAGTCCCTTAGTAAAAATATTTTTCATGAAAACATTTTTTAAATGTTTAGCTTGTAAATAAAACCAAAACACATAAACTTTATAAAAGAGGATTTAAAGAAGTTTTTGTTAATAAATGCTTCATAAGAATTTGAACACTGGAATTTCAACTTTCATCATAAAGCGTTATTTTTCACAAAAATGTAATAAAATTCACAAAAATCATTTTTATTTTAAACAAAAATGGCCCCAAGAATAAAAACCTGTACCGACCCCTGAAAACGATAAATTCTACTGGAATGTATCCCTGACGGTAAACGCCACAGGCTTCTTTTCTTAATTTTTGTGGAATCTGTTTATTTTTAATTACCAAAAGAAGGGGGATGGGGACTAAAATGGAGTAATTCTTTGTGATTTTGTTTAAATTAAGATGGAGTCAGAGCTAAATTTTGACACTTTGTGACTCCTGTAAGATACAATTTATTTTCTGTCTTAATGGTTTCCTGGTCTATAGGAACACACCAAAGTTTTATGTGGCAAGTTGTAGAATTTTCAGTAGAAAAATAACTAAAAAACGTATCTTATCATTGATTTATTTCAGTAAAATAGAAAGATTAGTAAACTGATTTCAAAAATTACCTACTATTACAAGCAGAGTACACTAATTTAGTTTGTGGTATCGCAAAAGTAAATGAGCGCCAACACAGTGAATGAATCATGCTAGAAGAATTCATTCATGAATTATGAATTAATCAATAAATCTAAGATAATAGAAAATAAATATGCAATATATATATATATATATATATATATATATATATATATTTTTGTAGATAAGGAACTAAAAGCACTATTTAAATTTCACAAATCTAGCACTTGAATATTCCTTAAAGTTAAGAATTTGATGCAATTTGATTTTAAACAACTCACGAAAATTTAGCTTGGATTTTTTGCTAAAGCTTGTTTCTGTTAATGGTTGTCTCATAGCCAGAATTAGAACCAATGATAAAAAAATGCTAGTCATATTGCATTGCAGCAATTTAATCAATAAACATCATAAGTAATTTGTCAACTACACCGATTATTTCACAGATTTTTTTAAATGAATCATTATGTAAAAAATTCATGATTCATTCTTGCGTTGGCATCTAGTCACTTGTCTTATTTGCAATATCAAGTAATTTTAAAGCATCAAATTTTCTATTTCTGTCATTTGCATTGTGTTATCCTTATAACTGTTGTTGATTTTAATATTTCATTTGAGAAATGCACACTACTGTGATTTAAAATTAAATATAAGCCCTTTCCCCCTTGGCATATCTCTAAAACTCAAATGCTCAAAGACCACCTATCAACAGCACATGATCTGCTCTTCACCACCGCAGCTGCCTGCGAGATGAACATTAGACTCTTTTTATCATCATGATGAAATCTGCTTAGATTGTCTCTTGTTCGATGGAAGTTAACATGGGCATCACACCCATGTAGGTATTCCAATAGCAATCGCTTTTGAGCCTTTAAGCATCAATTTATTCATCTCATTCTCTTTACTAAAGTAAGTTAATGCTAATATACTTTCTATAATTAATCATCAACTAAAACTCTATGATTTGCGATTTGATAATGTGACAACACAAAACTTCATGTGATGCAACTTTCATTTTGCCGATAGATGGTCATTTAAGGGGTTAGGTGGGTTTCAGAGGTATAAAAAAAAGGTATTTTTACGATTTTTTATTTTATATAAACAATCATACATTTAAAAATTATAATATGGCATATCAAAGGTACATATTTCAACAATGTCTCCTGAAATTTTTATATAAAAATGTTGAAAATTCAGCCATTGAGACCTCATCTCCCTGGGTGTCTCACAAAAAAGTGCTCTCGCCGTGGACAGCATAACTTATTATTGGTTCATCTAAAATTAAAAAACCAAAATTATTTCGTTAGTACATATATAAATCTCGTATTTGAACGAAGGGAAAAAAAAAATATATATAATTTTCATTTTTTCTCAAACTTTGAAAAAAAAAATCTCATTTTTTGGTCAAAATTTCGCCATTTATTGACTTAAAAAAATAAGTTATAATGAAAAAAAAAAATTCCTTCGTTCAATAACTAGATAATGTTATTTTAAAGATATCTACACAATTTGAACTAAATCGGTCCATAACTTTTCGAGAAATCGTGTCCACCGACTTCAAAAATGAAGTTTTGAGAAAAACACGTTTAAAGTTTTAAGTTGAACTTACATGCAAGAAAAAAACTTTTTTTTCAACTTACATAGAATCATCGATTCCAGCACCATAAAGCAGAGTACCCGCTGCTGCGGCAATGTCTAGGGCATCCTTTTGCTCTTGCCTATGACGAATTCTTGCTTCACGAGTCTCAATGTCAGCTTTCCTGTCGGCAATGAGTATGCGTTTTTCATCTTCTTTTCGGGCATACTCATGGCTGTTTCGGCCAAGTTTCAAGTCCATGCCATGCATAAAAAGCAACAAAGCTGAAATCTCTTCGTTGAATGTGCCAGCAGCGACATATGCAGCGATCCCAACTATTTTTGAACCAGCAGGGAGTATTTTAGGAGTAATTTTCCAAACTAACTAGTTTAAACTTTCATTATTATTTTGAGTGAATCCACCAACACACCTCTCTAAGAGCTCCTCTTTGCTGAGGTCTTCATAAATGGGTCTGATAGCTGATGAAACTTCACTTGTTAATGAATCATAATCATGTTTGTATGATGACAGAGTGTTCATTGATGAAGCGCGCTGCCAAGTGCACCATGAGTCAGGGCCCTCTGGACATTTATCGTGCTGTGGATTTTTGTCTGTGGAGGTATAATGGAAAAAAGTTGCCCAAATAGCGTCTCTCATATTTTGTACCGAATTGCAGTTTCTTCTTATAGCTAGTCCATAATAAATTGTTAATTTATCAATTAACTTGCCAGTAAGTTTTCCTTTGCCAGATAGAGTTTTTTTTCTAATAGATTTACCGGCCTTTGTTTTTGTTTCTTCGACAGTTTTATTGACTAAATCACGTAAGCGTTTGCCCATCCTTTTTTGCACATGTCATACGCATTCTTTTTTATTAACAATAAAATCATCACCATAAGGTTTGGCATTGAGAACTCCAGAGTATGTTTTAGAGTCCCCGTCACCAATATAATTTGAGTACCTTAGGCCATATTTTTCAAAAGAGCGTTGAAACATTGCAACGATTGATGAAACTTCCATATTACCAGCTGGTCCTTGGTGATTGGCACTACATTCGTTTTTTTGGAGATGATCTGCCTGCCACTCTTCAAATTCTATTGTGCTTAGTTTTTTTTTCCAGGCTTCACATAATTTACAATATGAGGATTTTACAAAAATATCTAAAACTTTTCCGCTACAATATCCAATTATCGAAGACACACCGTACAATGATGAAAAACCGCGCTTTTTCCAAGTGCCATCACCTGATACAGTTACATCTGTCGTATCATCAATATTATTTTCATCACACGTTAATTTTTTCTCTTGTTTTGCAGCCAATGAAAAAAGTGCTTGAGCAACTGTCTCAACACATCCGTAAATTTTATCAACATAAAAATCGTATGTTGACTTATTCAAGAAAGAAGCACTCATTTCCATCAAGCCACAGAATTTTTTACATCCGGCTAGTCCTAAGCCTAATATTCGCATCACAAAAATAAACCTACGATTTATTTCGTAAGCGTTTCCAATTTTGTGACACGATAAAATGTATCGAGGCTGACATTTTTCACATTCCACGAAAATTTTGAAACCAAGGCCGTATTTCATACACTGTTTAAAATCTACTTTCCCATTGCATATTTTGTCCTGTCCATTTTCGTTTATAATATTAGAGCATTTCACAAATGAAGATAGCGTTGAAAAAACTAAAAAAAAGTCGATGATTGCATACTGCAAAGTACCGTCTTCTGGCACATGATTTTCATCTTGGCTTCTAAGTTTTTTCGCAGACGTGCTAGTGAAAGATTCATTATGTTCCTCAGGATTTTTAGGATTGAATAATTGTTTTCTCTTTCTTGGTCTATCTTTTCTTTGACCACTAGTTATTCGATCAGATCTCGTCACTTTACTCATGATGAATAAAAATTTGTAACACTTTTAATTTCACAGAAGCAAAAATTCACAAACATTTATAACCTTAAAGAAAACTCGTGGATCAGGAGGCAACCAAGAAATGAAATATTTGAGCAGTTTAAGTTACGTTTGAATGATATACAATAAGCAAACGAGAAGAACAATCAATAGACAGCTGCTTCCGTACACCTGCGGTGCGCTACACCGACGTGGCCCAATGGGCGGGACTTCCGAAGGGTCTAGTTCTTGGAATTTTACTCGGATCGATTTAAAATTTTTGGAGAATATTTTAAACATATTGTACTATTTAATAAGACAATAAAAAAGAAAACGATTTTTTGAAATTTTAAAACCCACCTAACCCCTTAAAGCAAAACTAAAATATTTTATTTTTAGCAGATAATTTTATTTATTTATTTGTAATTAATTCATCGAACATTATTCGAATTTAAGTTTCAAAATAGCTAATTGTTTTGTTGTTGTTGCTGTTTAAACGTTTAAATTTAAAACACATTGTTGTTTATCGACTGAATTTTGTTGTATTCCTTTCCATAGAATGGAACTATTTTTTATACTAGCAAAAGCCATGCTTTGTTTGGATTCGCGAAGCATTATTTTATAAAACAGATATTTGAAAGTAACAATTTTTTTTTAATTATTATTATTTTTGCATCTTTATTAAACAAAAACGTTATTTTATGTTTTGGCGCATTTTAATTTTCTATTTATGATGTAAAACTGGCATAATAAGATATTTTCGAAGCAAACTTTTACAAATTTTTTTTTAATTTTCAACTAAAAGCTCTTTTAAAGATGTTTTTACAATTTCAAGTAGCCACTGGTGTTTTTAATTGTTTGAAATATGCATGTTCCCAATCTTTGTAATCAACATCCGATAATCTTTGATAGTTATTTTAGAATAATATATTTGAAGAAAGCTTGAAGAAAGTTACTTCTTCAAAATCCTATTTTCTGGAAAAAACATTTGAAATCTGCTTTCGTTGATACTATGAATTTTTAACTGTAAAACATTTTAACTTCTTCGTTTTTATACATGTTAGCATACGAGAATTGCTGTAATTCTCTCCGCGTGGGAGAACTTTTTACTTTCTGCGAATGGCAACTCAATTAATTGAATTACCTTTTAACGAAGCGCTCTCTCATTCTCGCAGTGACGTTTTCACGAATAATTATTGTTGTGTTTGCAAACTTATTAAAGTCTTATTTTTCTATAAAATCCTTCTGATTAATGAGTCGATATTATTTAGCCACAATACGACCTTCGCAAAAATATTTATAAAGAGCTTGAACCAACAACTTCATGCAGATCTTTTAATTTTTCATTTATATAACAAATTTAAGAATTAATTTTATTTGTTTACAATTATTTTGTTGCCAGTTTACAAAAAAAAAAAAATCCATAATACAATTCTTTTAAAATGTTTAAGTGTCATCTGTGCAAACGATTTTGCGGGATAATGAAAACATGTTTTATTTAATAAATTAATCATGATTCTATCTATAGTTATTTACTCCATGATTTAAACTTTTTTTTTCTGAAAATATACGCGTTTCATTTTTTATTTATTTGCTAAAATGCGTCCGTATTGGAAATGCATGTAATATAAATTAATTAAAATAATAATTTTTTTAACGTTTTACTGTAAAAAAATTATATTCTGCAAATCTACAGATCGTAATTTATTTTTGTGTTTAATTTGAAGTTAAAATATTGAATAGTTTTTTTTTAAAGCGTAAGACAAATTGTAATTTGAGTGGACTAGTAGAGGATTTGCTTCGCTCATCCTAATAATTGGTAGCATACTAAAGTTCTTATGTAAATTTTATCAAAATTTATATAGATTATTAAAACAATCTAAGAAACCAAGAATCTAAGAATCGAATACCTTCATAATATTAGATCCATTGCTAATAAGTTCTGTGGTTGCACTGATGAAAAAAAAAAATTTTTATTGTTTTCTTACATTTAGAAAATGGCACTTGTCTATTCTCATGCTAAAAAGATACACTGTCCAACAATGTTTACTATTTACAACATTTTATTTTCTTTGCTATTACATATTTAATCATATTGCATAATTTAATATTTATCATATTAAAGGCAGCTGTAGGAATATTTATTATGTGTGACACAAATTATTTAATATGATATATCCTTACGTTTTTTTGGTAGGAATAAATTTATAAAATTAATATGTTATTATGTATCTTCTTTCTGTATCATAATTGTTTCATTATAGTCATTAGGTAAAATTTCCTGTTCACGAAAATATTTAAGTCATTTCATTAAATCTAAAAGATTATCATTTATATGAATACTTACAAGCTTGTGCCAAACAAAAATATCTGCTGTAAATGGGTTTTTCCCCAAAAAAATTAAAAATTTAAACCTTACCCATGAGTTTACTTTTCATCCCCAAATTATACCCAGCCTCTACTTTTAAGCTTTTATACTTAATAAATTATATTTAATAGACGGCTACATAAAAAAACTACACCTAATATTATATTTATTGTAAAAATTGCTACAATTTTAAAAAGTCACACACTCTCCCCTCCACTCCTCCTGAAATTCAACTTCAGGAGGAGGAAGTTTAGTAATATGAAAGAGTGATCAAAAAGCTTTCCGATGATATGTCACAGGAGAGGTTCGGGAAAAGTTTGAAAATTAAGGTACTTACGTATTAATGCCACCGCAGCAGAAGTTATGCTAATGCGCCTATAAAGAGCAATCCCTGTTGTCTTGTTATTTTGCTGAATTTGACGCCTTTTTTAA
The DNA here is from genome assembly GCA_964019185.1 of Maratus speculifer. Classification (NCBI taxonomy): domain Eukaryota; kingdom Metazoa; phylum Arthropoda; class Arachnida; order Araneae; family Salticidae; genus Maratus; species Maratus speculifer. Next base: position 31,026,875 of record CAXHSM010001376.1, read on the forward strand.
TGTTTTTTTTAGTGCTTTACTGTTTTTTAGTGCTTTTTTTATGTCATTTTTTTGTGCACGTACGAGCAACAAGATTGCTCTTTATTGGCGGTTTAGCGTAACTTCTACTGCGGTGGCACTAATACGTAAGTACCAAAATTAATTACCTTGTCGGTCCATTCTCGCATTGTCCATTGTTCTTAATTCACTCGCCTTCATCTTTGAAATTTTTATATTTAATAAATAATATATATCTGGGGGATTCCATCTATGGGACAGCTTGGCAGAACTAAAATATGAGAAATATTGAAAGTTTGGGGCAAAATTACACAAAATTCCATAGTAATTATTGAAACTAAGACTTTAGAAGTCTTATACATAAATCACTATACCTCCTAACCTATATTGGTTAGTAACAAAAAGAGCAGATGCACTTCTTTTACAAATTATGACTTGAAACAGAAATGCAGTGTAAGTTTGACTCTATTGCATTTCTGCAAATCTCATCTTGATGATTCGGCACCTCGACTTATGGCTTGTTGATTATTCCTGTTGTGCTTTTGAACATTACATACTGTAAAATCCCGTTAATGCGCCCTTCCCAACCAAATGCCCACTCCCCTCTTTATAAAAAGTTTGAAATTTTCAAAAAATCCCAAGAAAACGCCCTTCCTCTAAAAAAAAATTGCTGAAAGCGGATCACTTGAGAATGATAAATCATAATGAAATGAATAAATCATGAATCTTTGATGAAATGAGTGTTTTTTATCGAGATTTTTTGATTGGTTTCATGCTTTTTTGCTTTTTTTTACAATTTTCTCCTTTTTTCTGCGTTCTTTCGACAAAATTTGTTTAAAAAAAAAATAATAATAAAACACAAATTTTTTTAAGTATTGCTTCAAGTACCAAAATTCACGATTCATTCATTTTATCATGGTCCATCCCTGCAAATTTTGTGAAACAATCGGGGGAAAATCCCGTGTAAGCACCCTCCTCTAATTATTTTAAGATTTTTCGTCACGTTTGGGGGGGCGGATTAACGGTATTTTACGGTAATGTTGGATGGGAATGAGCAATCAGTTTTCTTCATTTTTCAGTTCTCAGTACAGTCAAGGATGGATAATCCACAATTCTCTATAATATATGTTACTTTACGAATGTAAACAATGAAATAAATAATTGAGAAAATTTACACATTCGTGATCCAAAATGATTTTTTAAAACAAACAATAAAAAAATCATAATAAAACATCTATTTTTCTTTATTATAATTCTCTTATTTTATTTACAGTAAAAAACAAAATGTATTATTGAACATGTGTAATTATTTTTATTTCAACGCACATATACATAATTTTTTTAATAAAATAACATTAAAAAGGCATTTTTTGAGATAGCATATTAAATTAATTATTAGATTTCATATTTATCTTTTCATATTGTACTGATTACAGAATTAAAATGATGTCTAGGAATAATAAAATGATGCATAAACCATAATACTCTATAGTCCACAATATTCCATAATCGCGCAACCTTTGGCCCCAACTTGTGCAGATTATAGAACTTTGACTGTACAGTCAAGGATCGATAACCACCACACTCATAATCCATAATTTTCAATAATTTGCGTTACTTTAATAACGTGAATTAACGTTCAGTAAATAATGAAATAAACATCTAGGAAAATTTACAAATTCATGATCCAAAAATGGTTTTTTAAAGCAATTAATAAAAAAATATTGAAAAAATCTCAATAAAAAATCTACATTTTTATAATAGAACTCTTTTTTTTTTTTTATTAATAGTAAAAAAGAAACTGTATTATAGAACATATGTATTTATTTAAATGCACATATACATATATCAATGTTTTAATAAAATAACTTTAAAAAGGCATGTTTTGAGATACTATATTAAATTAATTATTAGATTTCATATTTATCTTTTTTTATTATACTGATTATAGAATTAAAATGCTCTCTAGGAATAATAAAATGACGTATAATCCATAATACTATATAATCCACAATATTCCATAATCCACACAATCTTAGGCCCCAGCTTGTGCAGACTATAGAACTTTGACTGTATATATATTTATTTATTTAAAAATCCAGGCAAAAATATAAATTGTTTATATTTTAAAAAGATAATAAATTACCCCTTAACTATTACCCACCCCCCTCCTAAATAGCTGAACACTAACTAAAGGCATTAGTCAGATCAGTGTTGAATTCAAACACTTTTCTCCAGGAAGTGATTTATGTGTACAGGGAGATTGCACTTTTTGCTCATTGAAAGTACAAAATTTGAAATCTCTGCTCCCAGGGTGATGTCCACCCTCCTGAAATAACCACTGATTCCATGTAATAATTAACTAGAAATATTTAATGCAACAAATACAAATATATTATAAAAACTTCATATAGATTTAGATAGTTATTGCTCTGATATTATTGTTTTTGGTAAAATTTTCTAGGTTTTTTCTTTCTTTTCGGTGTGTGAAACATTTTTTCTGTTATTTAAATTATTTTTTCCTAACATTTTACCTGGTCATCCGTGTAAAATGGGAATGGTTCACTAAAGTTATGAATGTTACCACATAATAATTGAAAAAAAAAAAAAAAAAAAAAAAAGCTGCGTTACTAAAGCAAAAAAAAAAAAAAAAAAAAAAAAAAAAAAAAGAGTCCAAAAAACACCACAATATTAAAAACAACACTTTCCAACATATTCTCACAATTATATATAATAAGAAATAGTATGTATTTATTTATTTTGGAATGCAAACAAAATTTTAATCCAATGGATATGAGCTGAGCATTTAAAAAACTGATAGAACAACCTTAAATTTTCATGGAAAATGTAATAATAATTTTTCTTTTACATGCATTGAAGATTTTAAATTGTATAACTGAAGCCTGTTAAAGCAATCTCGAATTAAATCAAGACATCATGATTTTTTTTGTTTTAAAAATGTAAGTGAAAGACTTGCTTTGAACAGAAATTTTTTTTATTTGTGTCATTTACCGAAAATGGCGCCCAAAACAATTTTTAAAATCTAAAGCAATGAATGAAAGTTATTTGATAATAAAGTAAATAAAGTATGTAATAAAGTATTTAAAAGTAAATCAATAAAGTATTAAAGTAAAAAATAAAGTATTAAAGTAATGAAAGTTATTTGATAATTGGATTAATTTCAGATTATGAATAATCGAAAATTAAAATTGCTCAACAGGAAACATATTAGAAATAATACAACGGAAAAACCCTTGATATAACTTCTAGATTATCATTTATTAATTAATTTTATTCAATATGCCGTTTTTCTGATGAGGATTCTACCATAATGTACGATGATAAGTTGTTTAATTTTTCACCAGAGGACGAATTGAAATGTAGGATTCAAGATTTTTGAGTAATGAATCAATTTATTTTTCAAAGCTTTGTTTTCATTTTTTAATTGAAGAGGTATTTTTCTTTATTCTTGAAACAAATGGTAACATTGATTAGATGTGAGAAAGTAAAAAGTCATTAATTGAGCTTCCTTTAACAATTTGATTCATTCAAATTCAGCCACCGTGATTCATTCAAATTCAGGCATCGTGGTTCATTTATGGCGTTGGCGTCTTTTTGCTTCTATGTGATCTTGGACGACGTGAAAGTTCTTTATTAATAGACGGCGAATTTATTGCATATAATAACCTATTCTCTTTACTAAAATAAGTTATTTTTTTTTTTTTTTTTTTTTTTTGCTTACTCTACTTGTAAAGATTCTGTATTTTGTCATAAAATTATTCTGAAGTGTTAATTATTATTAACTGTTGAAAACTGCTAATTTTAGTTCAGCCTTGTACAGGAACATCTAAGGAATTGATCGACATAAAAAGGAAAGAATAAATTTTACAATTCTATTAATTATGATTTGTTTTCTGAAGAGGGGTAATTTGGGATATGGTTAGTCTTAGCCTAAGTATTCTATGACAGGCACATTTTCTATTTTTATATCAAATTTAGTAAATATCTAATGCTTTATATTTTATAATAAAATGACTAAAAGAATATTTATAACACTACGAAGTGTACTTTTAGCATTGTAAAACAATTTCTTTTACATATTTTCTAAGTATAGTTTAGAAAAAGGAGGATGATATATATTTTTTTAAAAGTGTTATAAGTGATAATAAAAAATATAAAAAACACAGATGAAATTGAAGAAGAAGAAAAAAGTATCAAGAAAAAGAAAGTCATAACATGCAAAATGTAGAGAATTATGAAAACAGGTAACATAAAAATCTATTAAAAAAAATAAAGCAAGGTTCGTGAATAAGTACTTAAGTACTGTTCAAAAAGTTCGACATTGTTTCTTTAGTTTAAATAATATGTAAAAAATATTTTTTGTGCATTTGCACCTGTGCGGAAAACAAACTAAATTAACCCTACTAACTCCTGAAAAAATTATTGTTGCAATGATCAAGAAGAAAATTACTGACACTGAGTGACTGGAAATAAAGTCTACTTTTAAATGATGTATATAAAATTTGCTAAGGGGGCCATCTAAATATTAAAACAAACCCTAAATTTGTTTTTTCTATAGCAGTACCCAATTCTGACTGCATGAATGAATTTTATACCTTTTATTAGCCTAAAAAACAAATTTTTGTGCAATTTATATAACTTAACAAGAAATTAATTATTTCATAACAAGCATATTTCAGGAGCTATATCCAAATTGAAGTTGAGTACTCTATTCCTGACTTAGGGACAAGGGCGAATCTAGAGAGTCTTCAAGGGGGGGTGTGGGCTGTTTTAGAAATTTGGAGAGTCAACTTTAATGCGTGGGTCGGGGCTAAATTTTTCACTGCACAGTCATGTTTCTTCTATTTTTTGCTGTGGCTCGGATCTGGTTGACTTCTATTTTTTGTTTTGGGTCTGGTTGACTCCTTTTTTTTTTTTCACTTTTTGGATTAACTAATTTTTATGCTGTTGATCGCATTCGGGTCCGTTTAACTTCTGTTTTTTGCTGCTGGTTAGGTTTGGGTCAGTTTCGGATTTGGACTTTCACTCTTGGATTCGGGTAGATCTCATTTTCCAAAAAAAGGCTAAATATTTTTGAAGATAAAAGCTATATGCAGTAAAAGCTCCATAACGGACACCCTCAGATAATTATTTAGGAATACTTTTAGATCTACAGAATTATGTAAAAAAATACTTAATTGGTAAAAGACTGATTTTTCCTTCATATCAAAAATCAGCTATGATTTGGTAAAGATTGTTGTAAAACTTATTAAAGAAACAGACAGAGTACACATACCAAATAAGAAAGATACCAGCCCAATTTGGGCTCAGGGGGAAGAATTTAGAAAATTGCACAAGTCACAGTTGGGCCAATAATAATAATCACACAGGCTGGATTAAAGGTCTGCATGGGCCAGAATTTCCAGACAATGTCTGTAGGAAACTTATTTCGACATGGCATGTCTGGTTGTAAAACTCAAAAATTCAGTCGAGTCTTGCACAACCCATTCTGGCCCAACGCAATTTCTACTATTAAAAAAAAATCAATTTTATTATGTAATTAAGATTTCTACAAAGAATACTACATATACATATCTATGGAAAAATTTTACAGTATGTTTTACAAGAAATACACAATAGCAACATTAATAATTACTTAGATTCTTAGACTTTCAACATTCACATAAAGATTCATTAAAAAATTAATAAGGTTTAGAATTAAAAAAAAGAAAATTAAAAACATCATAACTTTTGAAATTCTATAATAAAAGTAGATTTATGAAAATATTTCTATATCATTTTATTAAAAATTCCAAATCCAAAGGAGCTTCCTAATGAAGGTATACAAATAAGCTTTATTTTAATGGTATTTGAAACTATGTTCTGAAAAATTTTGACATGTAAAAATATTTAAAAAATGTTTAAGAATATTTTTAGGCAGAATGAACTTTCTATTAAAGAGAAAAAAAATGTAAACTGCAAATGTGGTCCACTGTGCACTAGTCTCCCCCAGGGGTGCAGAATATGCCCAATCCGTCGATCTAGGATCAGGGGAAACTTTGTACAAATATATCCTCTTTGCTACTGAGGATTATTACAGTATTATTAATTATTACTGAATTATTTATTCTCTCATTTGACTTCAGAGCGAGATTTTTGTTTTATTTTCATTAGCTCGAATCTTAAAATTCAAAACATATTATTCTTTTATCAAAATTGCATTTATATTTGAGTATCATTAATAAAATTGGATAAAACAGAGGTACCCATTTGGGTACTCAGGGACTGAAGAGGATATGCAATTGATTTTCGATAATTTTTCAAAAATGTAAAGCATTCGATTCCGAGGAAAAAAAAAATCTGTGATCAATTTTAAAATTTAGACAAAAAAGTACCATGAAATTTGTCCAAGAATTGAGGCAAAATACGATTTAGTTAGAGGGTCACAAAATAACTGTTTCGTCAAAGGATCGAAAAATAACCACGATTTTCATCACTAAATAAACAGATACCATATAAAAAATACTATATAAACCAGACTTTGATGAAATATCTTCAAATTTTGCCAAAAAATGCAGAAAAATCACAAATTTCGTCAAAAGGTTACAAAACAATCAAATTTCCTTAAAAGATCGCAAAAACACCAAATTTTATCCAAAATCACAAAAGAATGATAAATTTTGTCAAACAAACACAAAATAAAAGTGAATTTCATCAATGAATCATGAAATAACCACAATTTTCATCAAAAGATCATTACATGATGCCAACTTCATTAAAAGTTCACCAAAAAACGCAAATTCCATCAAAGGCCCATTAAAAAAACATAGTGCTAAGAGTGGCTTCCCTTCGAAGTTACTAAGAAAAGTTACTAAGAATTTCAGATTTTTTTTTCACTCAGAATGGCATTTGCCATGTATATTCGCACATAAGTTGAGAAATATTGTAAAAATAAATGTTCTTTACCTACGGTAATACAATACAGCATTTACCTATAACATACTCTAAAATTTTATGGAAATTCTCATGTGGATCGGGGGAAATGTTAGGCTTAGAAACATTTTCTGACACCTGGCCTCTCCTACAGTAAAACTTGTCAAAACAGTAATTATCTTTAACAGAAATCTGCTTTAAACAGAAAAGTTACATGGTTCTGACATGGATTGCCTTACAATTGAATTTGCTTAAAATCTCTCTGAAAGTGATTTTTCATCACTTATTAATGGTTCCATCATATAAAGGATTTTAACAGGTACTTATAAACACAGTAAAACCTCTTAAAGGAGAATCTTTCTACAATGTAATCCTGTCTCAAATGGAAGAATTTCAGAATACCGATGAAACAAACAAAACATTTTATTTAGACAGAGTATCTTAGAAATATATTTGATTGCACTTCTTTTAATGCATGTTCAAAATAGTGGTTTTTTTTTTTTCTTTTCATATCCTTGCAATTCCATCTTGATAAGATTGAGTGTGTGTGTGTATAAATATTGGAAATATTTTCAGCAACTTTAAGAATTTAAGTATTTCTACTTCATTTCTTAATTTAAAAAAAACAGCATGTATAAAATAAAGTTGGATTTATCTTTATAATTATAGACAGTAGTACAACGAAGTTACATTAAGATATACCAGAGATTTTACAAACACTATGATCTAAAAAACTCAGCCCAAACTGAAAAGTTAAATGTATTTTAGTCGAGTTTCGTACAACATAAACATTTGTTTCCATGAGAATTAGGAACTACCCTAGAGCTACAGAAAATGTTACTCAAATTTTATTAAAATATTCTACATCAGAATTTTTACTTAAAACTGTTTAAGCGAAAATTCTAAATGTTGGTTTATAAGTTTAGTTTAATTTAAAGAAATTTCTGATTTATATTTAATTATAATGTGTTTAATATTTAAGAAAAAGACATTCTATTTTAACTAAAGAAACTAGTGAAATAACAAGCACGCACAACAAATATAGTTTATGTTGGAAAAAAAATAGTCTGGTTACAGATGTCTACCACAGCCATAATTCTTCTGGGTTTCTCTGTTTCATGTTCTGCTGTTTTTGATCCCATATTTGGCCTTAATAGTTTCTTCCGATATCTGGTCGTGAACTTCAAGGATGTTATTTTTTTTTGAGCAATTTTATTTGTGATTGATTAACACTTTTATAGAAATGTTGGGTTGTCTAAAATATAATGTTGGTTTCTGTTATTTTACTTCAAAAGCAGTTAATTTTTGATGGTTCGAAACAGTTTTAGAGCATTCTCCAAGTTCAGCAGTAAGTTCTCGGAGTTTAGTATGTAAATTATGGTCGGTTTAAGTTTGAATTTCTCGTTGTTAGAAAAAGAATCTCATCACCATCTTCTTCATACACAACTGTCCTTCCATCAATGAAGTTTCTGTAAGCAATATTAACCCTTTCTTGTCTGGTGTACTATTAATAGTACAGTCTTGTAATAGAGTATTATTCTGTTTTAAGAAGTACTTTTGTTGCCATTTACATGTAGTAATGTTAGTATATATCTATGCATTTAGTATATGGCATCATTTATTGTAGACATTTAGTAATAATAATTATTTTTATTATTTGCTTCATTCTCTTTTCTCTGTTTACAATTCTTTTATTTTAAACATATATTCCAATCTGTAAATTTAAAATGAAAGTTACTATTCTGAAAGAATCATGCGTAATAAAGCACAAAAAGTATTAGAAATTTGTAATATCAGTTAAATCTTATTGTAATACGATATTTCTAAATGTCTCCAAAAATTCTTCCTTAGCCTACTGCCATGTGAATGTTAATTGAATGGTACACAAAACAACAACCTTCGTTATTTTTAAGACAGTGAAATATTCGTTAAACACTCATTAATCTGTTTGGGTAGCTAGTGTTAATGTTATTAACCTAAATGTAATTTTTCCTAAAAATTGAAAAAAAAAAATCGCACCCGAAAGTGTTAAACTGGGCATTCAGAAGTCACAATTGTGGTCATTTCAGATGACTGAGACTTTTTTCAGTGGGAGGGATTTTTGTAACTCTGTAAAGGTCACTTTGAAATTCCGGAAAGATATTGCACTTCTAGGCAATTAATAAGCATTAATTCCTAAATGTTCTGGAGAGACATTTCGATGCTTCGAGAGAGGCACCCCTTAAGTTTGACGCTACTCAGTGTAAAAAATCATTTCCTACGTTTTTCGTATTACTTTAAATTTGTTGAAAAATTACGAATTTTCATATAGTTCTGTAACTGTTTTAATGAATAAAAACAAAATTACAATGCTAAATAATTACATGAAAAATCTAGCTTTTAAAATAAATTTATTTATTTAAAAATGGTTGAAAAATTCAATAAGAAAAATTGCCATCACTTTGTAAAAACCCTGGAGAACATTAAAACCTTACAATATTTCTTTGCTATTTTCCCTAAATATCAACAAGACTCGGAATAAAAGAATTCAACCAAGAAAGAAATATTGATCTCCGGAACTATTCTTTAGATTTATCATAGAATATATTATCTCTCTACATCGAGCCAACCTTGACAAGGAATCTGTATGATTAAAAAAAGTATACCAAAAATTTCTGTAGCAAGAAATTCTGCTCTTTTGAATTTGTCAACAAACTTTTAAGCACCAGTTTCTCATTTCTTGTTTATTGATTGACGGAAATTCTTTTAGAGCTGAAATGAAATCATCAGCATATTTTAGAACTGAAGTTAATTCACATTCAGATTTCTTAAGGTATTTTAAATATTGTAATAAAAGTTCACAAATAATCAGTACAAAATTACAGTTACTTTTATTAATTCCAGGTCGCACATTTCTTTATAACATTGTATGATATAAAATTATAAAATGAACAAAGATAAGGGTCTCGAAACCCAGTGTGATGTTATTGCATTTGAATAAACTGGTCTTTCCCCTTAATTTTTAGCAATAATTGGTGCCATCAAAATCCATTTTCATCTTAGCAGATATACTTTCAAACTTATTCTTAGGGCCTGTCATGTGATTCCATGCATGGGATGATTCTGTGTTTATCAAAAACCTGCCAAGAACGAAACATAATTGCAAAAAGTTCCATTTTAGATAGGTTTCAAGTTTTAGGAAATGTAAATATATATTGTTGTTTTCATATAATCCTGATTTTCTTTAAGGTAGAACACCTTCACAGGATTCATTGAAATATTTCTATACTTTTCACGGGTGCACAACAGAGTGATTACATTATAATAGTTTTAGAGGATACAGTTAAAACGGAACAGTTTACGTTGAAAATTTGCCTAAAACAGAAAAGTTCATAGCCTTGGCCAAAGATATAACTTTGAATTATGCCGTTGAAGATTATACCATTTAACACTTGTCTAAAGTGGAATTTTTCAAGCATTCTGTCTGATTCCATATTAGTAGTTTTGAGTGTTGTTGAATGCATGATTCAAAACACCAGATATTCGTTTGGGGTTGGGGAGTCACGACATCCACATGACTATGATACTGGTTTCATCATTTAATTGCAGTGTGAATTATATTAAATGATAAAGAATGTTTTAGAAATTAACATTAATATTAGATGAAAAAAATTCTAAAATCTGGAGAATTTCTTACTAAACACATTTGCATTCTAAAATTCCATCATTAAGAAAATGATTTATTTTTTCTTTGTAAAATGTAGCATTCTTTCTTTAGATGATATTCAGTTATAGAATTTTCTCCTTAAATTTACTTTATATTTTATTTATAACAAGTTATTTATTTTTAAATTGTTGCTGTATATTTATTTACATTTAATCGTTATACTGTTATGAAAGGCATCTGACACGCCTTTGATTTCGCTAATTTCAGATAGTTGGGAGATTATTGCAATTTTTAATACTAAGGCAGACATTTATCATAATTTTTTTCTACATAGATTTTAAATTTTCTCGATATGTTTGTTTTGTTTGCTTTTAATGAAATGTAAAAACTCATATTAATTAATTTCTAATAATTTTCTTTATTAATTTATTTTCTTGCAGATGCATTAAACCATTGATGTACCACATAACATCACTCAAATTATCTTCAGTGTGTGAAACAAATCTAACAAAATATTTTTTATGAGAGCATTTTGAAAAAGCAGCTTGTTAATTCACAGCCAGGAAAATCTTTGTGAGTTATGCAAGAACTTCTCCCAAAACAGTCTTTTTTGTGCGAGGTATGCAAAAAAGAATTCTCTTACATGAGCCATTTAAGCAGCCATCTATTAACACATACTGGAGAGAAACCGTTTGTCTGTGATATATGCAACAAGAAATTCGCTCGAAAGAATGTTTTAAAGACGCATCTGTTAATTCATACTGGTGAAAAAACTTTTGTTTGTGAGATATGCAACAAAAAATTCTCTCATAAGCGTAACTTAAGTACACATCTATTAATTCATACTTGTGAGAAACCGTTTGTGTGTGAAAAATGCAACAAAAAATTCTCTATTAAGAGTAGTTTAAACAGGCATCTGTTAATCCATACTGGTGAAAAACCTTTTGTATGTGAGGTATGCCACCAAAAATTCTCTGATAAGGGCCCTTTAAGCAGCCATCTGTTACTTCATACTGGTGAGAAACCATATGTGTGTGAGATATGCAACGAGAAATTCTCTCAAATGAGCCATTTAAGAAGCCATCGGTTAATTCATACTGGTGAGAAACCGTTTGTGTGTGAGATATGCAACAAGAAATTCTCTAGAAAGGACAATTTAAACAGTCATCTGTTAACTCATACTGGTGAGAAACCGTTTGTATGTGAGGTATGCAACAAGAAATTCTCTCACAAGAGCTATTTAAGTAGACATCTGTTAATTCATGCTGCCGAAAAACCATTTGTATGTGAGGTATGCAACAAGAGATTCTCCGAGAAACATACTTTAAGCAAACATCTGTTAATACATACTGGCGAGAAACTTTTTCTATGTGAGATATGCAACAAGAGATTCTCCCACAAACATACTTTAAGCAAACATCTGTTATTTCATACAGGCGAGAAACTTTTTGTATGTGAGATATGCAACAAGAAATTCTCCGAGAAACACAATTTAAATCAGCATCTGTTAGTGCATACCGGTGAGAAGCCATTTGAATGCGAAGTATGCAACAAGAAATTCGCTCGAAAGAATGATTTAAGGAAGCATATGTTAATTCATACGGGTGAGAAACCTTTTGAATGTGAGGTATGCAACAAGAAATTTACTGGAAAGAGTCATTTAAACGAGCATCTCTTAATTCATACTGCTGAGAAACTTTTTATATGTGAGATATGCAACAAGAAATTCTCACAAATGAGTAAGTTAAGAAGGCATCTTTTAAGTCATACTGGAGAGAAACCTTCTATATGTGAAGTATGAAATAAGAAATTTTCATTGAAAAGCTATTTAAGGCAGCATCTGTTAATTCATACTGGCGAGAAACATTTTGTGAGTGAGATACGCAACAAGAAATTCTCACAAAACTCTAAGTTAAGAAGGCATCTGTTCATTCATACTGGTGAGAAATCTTTTGTATGTGAAATATGTAACAAGAAATTCTGTCAAAAGAACCATTTAAGCAGCCATCTGTTAACTCATACTGCTGAGAAATATTTTGTATGTGAAATATGCAATAAGAAATTCTCACGTAAGAGCTATTTAATCCGACATCTATTTCTTCACACTGGTGAGAAACCTTTTGTATGCGAAGTATGCAACAAGAAATTCTCATGTAACAGCAGTTTAAGCCAGCATCTATTACTCCATTGCGGTGAGAAAATTTAGTTACGTGAAATATGCAATGAGAAATTCTTTCAAAATGGTGATTTAAGTTGGTATCTATTAATACGTAGTAATGAGAAATCTCTGTGAGATATACAACATCTTTTTAAAAAAAATGATTTAATTTTGGGTGTTATCTAATTGTTATATCTCTTATGTATAATTTTTTTTTAATTTGCCGTACTCTGAAAATGAAATGTATTGCTGTTATGAAGTGAAACAGCAACTTAAAATTTATTTCTGATTTTAATTAGTAAATAAACAGATCAGGAGCCTCAAACATTAACTGTGGGATACAGTTTTGTATTTTTATCTGGCTTTGAATTATCTCAAAAATCTTGCATCTTTCAGTTTGATTCTTTATTACATTATATAAGTTTATTTTCATGTAAGACTTTCTGATGATTCAGAATATAAAAATGTAAAAATATATGTTTAAAATAATTTCATATTAAGTTTTTATCTGTAAAAGTGACTTTCTTATAAACTTTTAAGTGAAAAAATACTTTTCCTTAAAATGTTGTTGCTCCAAAAATGTTTGCATTAATAAAAATAAAAAATAAATAAATATTGAAATATTGCTTATGTGTTTGATACATTGATTGTTATTTCATAAAGGAAAAATGACCTGATGATGTTTGAAGTTTTTATTTTGCTATGCGATAACTTCTTAAAACTTTCCAACATATTTGAAAAGTGTTAGTTCGGTTTAACTGTCTTGGATCTGTGTGTACTCCAATACTTATGACTTACTAGGATTGCCTTGCTATTGACATACAATATTGAGTTTTAATTATGTTACATTCGCGAATCAACTTGTATTGTGCAGCATTTATAATTCGTTTACGGGCATTCTGGAAATAATGACATTCTATTGTATTTTATGAAAGTAGTTCCTAATCTTTTATTGGCCAGGCTCTATTAAATGTTCTGTAAAATCATTACCTTTTTCTCCATCTGTAAATTGTATTTCTTATTTAAAAATGTGAACTCTAATCACAGGATTATAGCATAATAGAGCGCGAACAATACCTATGCATTTCCAATTTTTTAATTTATCAAAGTGGCCATTTTTCTCTCCAAAATGATTGTTTAACTTACTTTTATAAATGCAATGAGATTACACATCTGTGCCTTCGTGATTAAAAAAGTTTTGTTGTACTTTTCGAAGATACTTTATCGTTAAAGAGAAGTGTTATACAGTTTGCATTTTTATCTTCACAAAATATCTGGAAGAGAGACTTACATTTAACGTGAAAATAGATAACATTCACACATTTTATAAATCATTTTTCTAACTTATTAAAAGTTGGTGAAAGATCTTTGCGCACTAAATTATCTTTCTATGGATAACACAATACACAAGAAGCATTTCAAGATTCTCATCTTTATGAAATTTAAGCAGCCATTATTCTCCGTCACTTTTTTCTTTTCTAATATGATTAGTTGACTTCCATGTATTATCTGAATTTAAAATTTAACCTTTTATCTACTGACGATACTTATAAGCACCATAAAAATTACTTATTATAAAATTCTTTTAGTACGTCAGTTAGTTCTAATACTGCTAAGAATGAGTTACAGATATATTACTTAATTTTAGTCAAAAGCATTCCTGGTTTCACAAACCAAAAATATATTTTAAAGGTTGGATTTTTTTGCCTTTGTATCTTTTCAGCTTTCTTGACGCTGAGGGAGGGGGATAGGGATTTTTCACCTCAAAATTACTTCTATATTTATATTGTAAGATCATCATATATGTACATTTTATAATTCTACAAAATACTACGAAAACAATTTAAAATAAACGATTTGAATTGGGTTATAAATATTGTACAAAATCCCTGCAAATTCAAATTGTGGGATGTTGTTCGGTACTTAAAATATAGAACAGAGATGTTACAGTCACATTTTTATTGCAGACGACACAGCACAAAACATACTATATACAAATCGCATGACGACGCGCAAAACAATCAGTTAAAACATTCATATAATTACTTTAACGCCAAGAACATCTCTAAGGAAGATGTATTTCCGAACACACATCCAAATCTTACTCTCTACTAAAACTAAATTACTTCACTTCATGTTTTTAGAAAGGAAGGCAAAATATCCCAGGATATTTTGCCGAAAGTGGCATAGCGCCACCTATAGATTCCATAATTTAGGGAAGGCAGTCATCTTGTTACAGCCTCCTCCTCTGGTTCCGCGAACATCCCGGTGTGGAACCAGTAACTTTCTTAGGTTGTCTACCATGTTTCCTAATGGGTGCGACAGGCTCAATGTCAGAGTCATTACACAGTTTTAAGGCTGAAGTGTGACATCTAGCAACTGGATCATTAGGACTGTCCATACTTGCTATGACAAAAGTGGTGGGTGATTTTTGAGTTAAAATTATGTAAGGTCCATCAAGTTTAGGCATGAACTTCGACGTTTCGTTGTTAGAGGCTTTATTTACTGGATGTAAGTCGACCCAAACTTTGTCTCCTGGAATAAAAATTTGTTCCGGTTTCCGTCTTCTGTCAGCATATTTTTTCCTCTGATTTTGCTTAGATTCACTTTGTCTTTGATTTCTTTGGTGAATTTTGCGAATTTCTTGAAGTATGGAGTAAAGTCAGGTACAAAATTGCCATTCTGAATTACAGCACGAATGTCGTGCTGAACGTCATCCGTTGTTCTCAGTTCTCTTCCAAACTGCAAGAATGCTGCTGTTTCTCCAGTAGTGTCACACTTAGCAGTATTTAGCACAAAACGGATTGTTAGAAGCTTTTCTTCCCAAGAGCAGTGATCATTTTCTACAAATATAGCCAATCTCGGCTTGAGATCTCAATTTTACCTCTCCACAGGATTGACCTGGAGATGGTATATGGGAGTTGGGTTTTGTTTGATACCTAAAAGAAAACAAAGTTGTTGCATCACACTACTAACAAATTGGGGTCCGTTATCACATATTATACGTCTTAGTAGACTACATCTAAGGATAATTTCTTCAATCAGTGTAGTTGCACACTGCGCTGCAGTAGCATTTGTAAGGGCAAACAATTCAACCCATCTTGTTGGACAGTCTTCTACTATAAATATCCACCTTTTAGAGTTCTTGCTTTTAGGTAAAGGGCCAAAAAGATCAATTGATAGAACTTCAAATCTTTGTGACTACAATGGTGTTTGTAATAAACCGGATGGTTTTTGATTAGAAGGCTTATACCTATTGCATTCAACACAATTTTTGATATAATCTGCAATGTATGAAAGCTTACCAGTCCAATAGTACCTTTTGGATATTCTATTTATCATACCTTCAACACCGTAGTGACTAGCCGTAGGTGAATCGTGGTGTTCTTTTAAAACTGTCTCCCTTTCTTGTGGTAGGGCAACTAGTTGAGCTTCTTGTGATTCCGAACTTGGAGAATACCTGTATAAAACTCCTTTATTCATAATATAACCGCGATCAGTCCAGTTAGTATAGTCAAGGGTTTTTTCTTCATCTTCGAAACTTTTAATAATTTTCTTTAATTCTTCATTGTTCAGCATTCATTCATTTGTTCTTTCATTTGTTCAGCACATAAATCACTTGATGATTTAGAAGGAATATCAACTATTATAGCGCAAATATCGTAATTTTCTTTATTGGTATGATCACAAGCAGGACGAGAAAGCATGTCAGCTATGACGTTAGCTTTGCCTGGAATATATTCTATTTTCAGATTAAAATTCTTGCAATTGAAAAGCCCATCTGGCAAGCCTTCCAGAAGGTGACTTTAACCTCATGAGCCATCGGAGAGGCCACTCGGATGCCACTGGTCGGATGCCACTGTAACTTCTGTTGCATCAATGTATCCTCTAAATTTATTAAGAGCCCAGACAACAGCAAGTGCTTCTCGTTCTGTGGTGTGATAGTTGCGTTCTGCAGCAGTCAGCAATATACTGGCATACTCAATCGGATGCTCCTCAGCACCTTCACCCTGGAGAAGTACTGCTCCCAGAGCATAAGTACTTGCATCGGTTCGAATGAAAAAAGGTTTAATTTCATCAGCTTGTTTCAATATGGTACTGAAACGAGTCATTGCTGCAAGGTTTGAAATGCATTTTCTTCATCGGCACCCCAGTGCCGTTGCAAATTCTTTTTAGTGAGGTTACTAAGTGGTCTCGATATTTTTGCAAAGTCTTGTATAAAACGGCGATACCATGAACATGTCTGCAGAAAGGATTGCAGTTGTTTTATATACTTCGGAGGTGGGATCCTCACAATAGTTTCAACTTTCCCAGGATCAACTTCTAGGCCATTTGGTGGGATCCAGTGTCCTAAATATTTTACTCTGGTACAAGCAAAATTGCATTTTTCTCTATTAGCAGAAAGTTTTCATTTGTCTAATCTTTTAAAAACAGCTTCAAGATCAGCTAGACGTTATTCAAAACTTGATGATTAAACAATTAAGTCATCAAGATAAGTGAGAATATTTACATCTGGGAGTCCTTTGCGAAAGCTGTCCATTGTCCTCTGAAACGCTCCAGGGGCATTGCGGAGACCAAACGGCATTCTTCGAAAGCGATATGTTCCTAGAGGGCATACAAAAGCGGTTTTATCTCGATCAGGTTCATAGACACTCACTTGATAGTAACCAGCATTCAGATCCAGCGTTGTCATGAACAGAGCAGTTTTCGCCTGATGCAAAAGATCGTCCATACGAGGGAGTGGATAGGTATCCGGTATAGTAACTTCATTCAGCTTCCTGTAGTCTGCACATAAGCGAACACTACCATTTGGCTTAGGAATGAGCACAACTGGTGCAGAGTATGGAGACTCGCATTCCTCAATAATTCCTTTGGTTAGAAGATCATAAATTTGGGTTTTCAACAATTCTTTCTTTGCCGGTGATAACCTGTAAGGAGGTAGTGATATAGAATGATGTTCTCTAGTATTTATATGATGTTTGACGACGAGTGTTGCTTTTCCCCCTGGTCGAAAGATACTGGAAAATTTTTCAAGTAAGTCATTAAGCTTTTTCTTTGTATCTCAGATAGATGCTGACCTTCTGTTTCTCTTAACATAACCGAGTTATCTGTGGCAGTTGGTGCTGAGATTTCAGGCGTCGTAATGAAAGGATCATCAGAAAAAGGAATTTTATGTTTTGGATTGTTCTGGAAATACCAACTTTGCCTTCGCATGTCAAGTACAATCCCCATTTTATTTAAAAAAATCTATACCTGACAAGCTTCTATTTCCCTCAGCTTCGGGTAACGCAAAAATCGTTGTACTAGTTGTACGACCTTCTATTTCAACAGTGATTGTTGCTTGAAGAACGTTGGTTTCTTTTCGTAGGCCATAAGCATGTGTTATGCTTACACCGGTGTCTTCGAACAAAGTTCCTTGGTCACAGAGAAGCTTGTATAACATTTCCCCAGCAATGCAATGAGTAGCTCCTGTATCTGCGCAAGCAACACCTGTAACACCGTTTACCTTAATATACAACAAAGATGTTGCTTGAGTAGTGACAGAACAAGATTTGAGATGAAGGGAACGAAAATTTGCTGATTGTGCCTGCGTAGATGGAGAACAATTAGGACGTTTGGCTTTGACAAAACCTTGTTTACCACAGCCATAACAACTTATAATCGGACGCTTATCATTGTTTTCATATCTTGAATTTATATATTTTGAAGTAGAATGATTATTTTTATAATTTGAAAAGTGTTCGTTAGCTTCATGTTTGGGTGTTGGATTTTTCCAGAATTCTTGACCATTTGAATTTTTCGGCAAAACATGTTTCTGTGCTTCACGCGTTTTTGAATAACTTGCTGTCTTTTGAGAAGAAGGTTTAATATTTTCGTAAATGTCTAACTTTTCAACCAACACGACATGATCATTTAACCTGTCCCAGCCATCTAAATAATGATTTTTATATTCTGGTGGACACATTTTCTTAATCTGATCAGCAATTATTAGTTCAGTTAGTTTTTCAAATGAATTGATTTCTAATTCGGATAACCAACCTTCAAAATAATTTCTAAGTTCAAAATAAAAATCTTTCCAAGTAGAATTTTTTCTTTTTTGACATCGGCTAAATAATACACTAAACTTTTTTGCTGTCAACTTAAACCTTTTAAGCAATATGTCACGAATATAACAATAATTTTTGAACATTTATTCTGGTTCTCTGACTATAAGTTAACCAATGTCGTTCGGAAGTACGGCAATTAATTGTGAAACCCAAAATTCTTTGGAGACATTAAGCATTTTCATTTGACATTCAAACATTGTCAAAAACAAGGACATATCATCCTTTTAAGGAATAAATGTTGGCAAGATATTTTTAATATCTATACGCATCTGGTCTATTTGATTTTGTAGTACTGTTGTCGCGGTAGGGTTTTGAGCATGTAGCTTAAGCTTTTCTAGCTCATATGCTCTTTCCTCTGCAATACGTTTATCCTTAATCATTTGTTGTTCTGCAATTTCTTGTTTTTTGCGATCTTCCACGATAGAATTAAATGCCTCTTTAACAAATTGTTCGTCAATTTTAAGCAGTTAACACTTCATAATTTTCTCACGTAAAACTGATAGTTTATCATGTTTACCCCCATCTAACTCTAATTCTGTGCCCAAATTAAACAAATCGATTTTTTTCCGTTTTGAAAGAAATGCCATTTTTCTCAAATTAGCTATTGTTAATTTATGCTTAAATTAGAAAGCTATTAGATATGTGACCCATTAAATAATAAGAACAAAATGACTACCTTCCCCTTACAGGTAAATAAAACAGGTATATATAGGTAAACTTTCATAAATAACTGTTAAAAAATACAGGAAATAATTTAAAACATACTAAAATATACTACTAATTTAATCATGAGCTTATGAAAATATTTATAAGAAATATTATTATACGTTAAAATTCAACCTTTTTACCAAATTAGCTTACCAATGACATAAATCATTCATTTTAAATATATGAAATATTATACGTAATTCAATGTGAAATAATTTTCAACCACACATAAATATCAAAGCAACTCTAAATATAAATGAAGAACTTACTTTACATCTAAAAAATAAACAACATACGAAATAATAAAATTTATAAGAGTCATTTTTATACGCTGTGCACGGATTAAAAAAAACAAAAACAAATTTCACTTACTCAGAATCCTTGCTTTTAAAAACAATATCAAAAGAAATCACTTCCAATTTCAGAAAACTAATGTTTCTTAATAAGCTTACTCAAAATCAACATAAAACAAAACAAACAAAAAGTTATATATATATATATATATATATATAGATATATAGATATATATTAAACCGCATTTATCTTAGTAAATAAAAGAAAATGAAAACTTTTTTCCGCAGCTGGCCAGCAAAAAAAAAAAAAAAAAAAAAGAGAAACAAACAAACAAACAAAGAATTTTTTTTCAACTTTTACTGGTAAGAAAACAAATAAAATAAAAATCTATTTTTAGATAAAGATTTTCAAAGATTCACATAACAATTAAAAGCACGCAGAAGTAATCGAAAGCATCGAACGCTTCTAAGAATAAAGTCAGATTATTAAGTAGAATACTTTTATATGACGAAATGAAGAAGTTTTAATCACAAACACCAGTTATGTTGAAAAACTTAGCACACAATTAGAAGATAATTTGTTGATATCAAATAGTGAAACTTTCTCAGAACACTGGACTATTTCGTAAGAACAACCTTGCTTATGAAGACCGAAGAACATTACTTATTGTAAGGTCGACAATATTTTTCAATTGGGTACGGATTACTCTTTTTGTATTTATTTTCTTGATTTTTTTGTCAGGATGACACACTTAAAACAGAGAATTGAAGAAGAAAGTACTGTTAAAAATAAGAAGAACAGAAATTGGATTTATTGTCGAGTTGACAATATTTTCAAAATGGGTTATCCTTTCAAAATTACCCTTTTTTATATACTTTCTTGAATTTTGCCAGGATGACACTATCACACACAGCTTATATTAAAGAAATTAGCACAGAACTGGAGTATATCTTGATACTTGATATGGCACATTTAAAATGTAATAGAACTTTTAGAAAACACAGAAGGAATTGTTCCTAACGAACACGGCTCATTCGAGAACACTAAACTGGATTTATTGTCGAGGTGACAATAATTTCAAAGTGGGTGCGGATTACCCTACTTTAAATATAATTTCTGGAACTTTTGTCAGGATGACAATAGAGAACTTGAGACGAAGAGAACTTTGAAAACACACAAATGTTTCAAAAGAACTCCATTTTTCCGTTGGGCGCCAGTGTGGGATATTGTTCGGTACTTAAAATATAGAACAGAGATGTTACAGTCACATATTTATTGTAGACGACACAGCACAAAACACACTATATACAAATCGCATGACGACACGCAAAACAATCAGTTAAAACATTCATAAAATTACTTTAACGCCAAGAACAACATCTCTAAGGGAGATGTATTTCCGAACACACATCCAAATCTTACTCTCTACTAAAACTAAATTACTTCACTTAATGTTTTTAGAAAGGAAGGCAAAATATCTCAGGATATTTTGCAAAGGATAAAAGTGGCAATAGCGCCACCTATAGATTCTATAATTTAGGGAAAGCAGTCAACTTGTTACAAAATTTTATTAATCCTTCTAAATCCTTCAAATATTTATTAAATGATTATGTAAATCTTTTAATTTAGTTTAAACAATTTACGTAAAATGCTATAGAAATAAGTAATGTTCTTCGGTCTTCATAAGCAAGGTTGTTCTTACAAAATAATTCAGTGTTCTGAGAAAGTTTTACTATGTGATATCAATAATATATCTTCTAATTGTGTGCTAAGTTTTTCAACATAACTGGTGTTTGGGATTAACCCTCTAAGCGTTTAACCCGTAAAATTCCGTACACTAAGCTCCAGGTTTCACTGCAATATAAGCAATGTTTAAGATATTATAATTCTAAAAATTTAATGAATTTTCAAAGCATTGAAGAATGATTAAGACTCTTAAGGATTACATTTATATTCCTAAATAAGATTTTTTATGTAATATTGAAAGAATCATATTTTATTAGCAATTAAGACAAAATGCAGAGAAAACAACATTACAAATTTACTCATTTGCAAGACGCTTGGAGGGTTAAAACTTCTTCATTTCGTCATATAAAGGTATTCTACTTAATAATCTGACTTTATTCTTAGAAGCGTTCGATGCTTTCGATTACTTCTGCGTGCTTTTAATTGTTATGTGAAGCTTTGAAAATCTTTATCTAAAAATAAATTTTTATTTTATTTGTTTACTTACCAGTAAAAGTTGGAAAAAAATTGTTTGTTTGTTTGTTTCTCTCTCTCTCTCTCTCTTTTTTTTTTTTTTTTTTTTTTTTTTTTGTTGTTGTTGGCCAGTTGCGGAAAAAAGATTTCATTTTCTTTTATGATTGTATTTAGAATATAAAATTTTTATGAATTCATAATTTGGTAGATATAGGGTTAGAATGTATATGTCATCAATTAAATTTGTTGCTGTGCAGGATGCCTGCTGCAGAGCCATACATATTTATTATCCACTTTTTCACTATTTGAAATTTACCAGATTTATAAAATAGGCAGTTACGTTATCCAGATATTTCATGTATTTTTTAAATTAAATGTATTCAAGACAGTCAAGTTCATATATACCTTTAAGTAGTTTGTCGTTTAGAATATCATCCTGCGACATACAGCAGAAACAAATAAAAATAGAAAACTCATTCAGTAAATTACCAGAAGTGTTCAAAAAATTCCAAAATTTTGATCCAGAAAAATTATAGTGAGATTCAAGGCTACAAAACGTTGTCAAAATATTAAAAAATATATATGTTTAATTATTTTGGTATAAAATCTATTTCAAACTTTTCATGGGAACATTTTAAAAATTCAATAACAAAAATTGATTGTTTTGATTTTGAATCTATTCTGTTTATTTTTCGTCAGAAAAAATTACTTTCCAAAAAGATAAAAAAAAAAAAAGAATAGTGAATAAATGAGTAACAAACTTGGAACTGTTTTCAAAAAAGTCAAATTGTTCCCCCCCTCCCTAATGGGGCGTATGCGGCACGTTGGAACCATTGTTCTGTAAGAAAATGTCATTTGTGATTTATTTTATCAGAGTCCAATTATGACTAATTGGGGTCCTGGGCAAAGATAAATTAGGGGCCCTTTTCGAAACATTGCAACATTATTCAAATAGAACTGATGGTCACTCATATGTGTATGTGTAAATAATAAACATATTTTCGCACACTGGTTATAAATAAAAGAAAATTCTTAGCCCCATCCATTCTAAATTAAATATCTTAATAAAAGTACAATGTTTTTCTTCCTTAGTGCAGAACAAAACACTTTTACATAATTTTAGCAATTATATCATTTTATGATGAATTTAATAATTTCAAAATACAGTCAAAGTTCTATAATCTGCAAACGTTTCAGCCAAAAATTGTACGGATTATGGAATATTGGGAATTATAGAGTATTATGGATTATACGTCATTTTATTATTCCTTGATAGCATTTTAATTCTATAATCAGTGTAATATGAAAAGATAAGTATGACATTGAAATATATTAATGAAACATGAAATCTAATAATTAATTTAATATACTATCGCAAAAAATCCCTTTTTAAAGTTATTTTATTAAAAGAATTATGTATGTATGTACATACATTTAAATAAAAATAATTACATATGTTCCATAATGCTGTAATCCGTTTTTTACTGTAATAACTTTTGTTTTTACTTTTAAAATAAAAGAGTTTTAATAACAAAAAATGTATGATTTATTATGATTTTTTGAATTTTTTTATTATTTGTTTTAAAAAACATTTTTTGGATCACGAATTATTAAATTTTTTTAACTGTTTCTTCCATTGTTTACATTCATAAAGTAACGCGAATTATAGAAAATTGTGGATTATGGGTGCGCAGATTATCGATCTTTTACTGTATGGGTGATTCTCAAAATAAGGGACTATTTCAAAAATGAAATCTTAAAAAAATTACTGTTAGCAAAATTTCTGAAAAAAATAGGTGTTGTTAATATAGTATTAGGTATACTTTCCATGTAGTCAGGAGAGCTAATTATTTAAAAATTAACTTAAAAAAATAATTAGTATTTTTTGAGCCATGCTAATGACAAAACAAATTGCATGGAATGAATATATTATGAAATTTTTATTTTCTTCCTGTTTAAATATTTTTTTCTATATTTATTAGCCTTCCTTTTCAGCAAATGGTTTCCATTTTTATATATATACATATAAGGAGAATAAAAACATTACCAAAGAGCAAACTATATATGAAATATGCTTTCTGTGGCATACGAGATGTAAATTAATTTTTTTTTTGTTTTTCGGCATTTATACTCAACCTGTGGCCCAAGAAACATTCACTGATCCAAATTCAATGACACTTTGAGGATATTGAAGACCTTTACTTTTACCCTGTATATATTTAAGAAGAGAATTTTTTTTATCTTATTTATAATAATTTAAAGTTACATTAAAACATACTAATTATCACCTGCTTAGTTAAAAGTTCTGTTTACTTGGAATTCTGTTTATAGTGCAATAATGTGTATATTTTTAAGTCTACTACAGTCTTGTAACATTATTTTAAATAGTTTTATTTACTTTCTGCATTTTTGGCTTATAAAAATTTAAAACTCTTTGAATATATAAAATTCAAATTTCTTAAAGAGAATTTATTGATTTTTTTTTAAAAATTAGATCTTGATAATTGTAAGTTTTGTAATTATTAAATAGCTCATACTAACTCTATTAAGTTTTTTGTGCTACTTTTTTAATTGTACTATTTTGATAACATTTTTTGCATTATTACATATATATGTATGTCGTGAGGAAAAGGTATGACAGATTTATAGGATCATACAAAACAATTCAATTACATACTGATTTATGAGTGAAAAAACTGCAAACAATTTTTTATGATTTTAAGCATAATGATTTTTTAATTGCATTTCTGAAGTTTGCTTTGAGATGCTAGCTGTAAAATATGACTATCTTCTAATGTTGTTTTAAATGCCCAAATGGGCGAATGTCTTGCAATTTTTTTTCTAATATGCTGTTGCAAATAACGATTCCTTATCTTTTTGTTGTAAGCACATATTAATGTAAAGAATTATTCTTCGTAAAGATGCCGGGAAAAAATATCGCAAATTTTTACACATACTCACTCATCTTTAACAGCTCTTAGAAAAGTAATTTTCATCTCAGAAATGAAAAATATAGTTTAAAAAAACTAAAAAACACGCTTTTTAAGTATATCAAACTAAAAAGTGAAAAAATAATTCGCACTATAAGCTGAAAACGAAAATAGATGAAAAATACTATATTACTATAAAATCATTGTTATTATAGAAATCAATTAATAAGCAATAAATAAAATTATCGTGGAAAAAAAGCGTGGGGTGCTCCATCTACCATGCTCCATCTATCAATTCTTAAGAAGCACTCCATGCTTTTTTTCCACGATAATTTTATTTATTGCCTATTAATTGCTTTCTATAATAACAATGATTTTATAGTAATATTGTATTTTTCATCTATTTTCGTTTTCAGCTTATAGTAAGAATTATTTTTTCACTTTTTAGTTTGATATACTTAAAAAGCGTGTTTTTTAGTTTTTTTAACTATATTTATTTTTTACTTTTTAGTTTGATTACTTTTAAAGCGTGGTTTTAAGTTTTTTTAAACTATATTTATATTTAATACAAAAACCAAATTAATCAGTTGGATAGTTTCAGAGTAATTGGTGAACATACATAGAAAAAAATACATACGCGTCAAATTGATAATTCCTCTTCCTTTTCTGAAGCCGGTTAAAACTAAAAATTGTAATACGGAAATATTTTTTAAAATTTTAGATAGATGTAAATAATGTCAGGAGTGGGGTTCGAACCCACAATCTCTTTCAAAAAACAGAACTTCAATCCGGCGCCTTAGACCACTCGGCCATGCTGTCTACACTCCATTCAGTGAACGTATTCAACACTTTTAATTAGCGAAAAATCACTAATTTTATTAGTTTTGGCCTAATTACTAAAAAAGTATTGAACCAATTTCGATGAAACTGAAGTGGTACCAATTCGAGAGCATCGTCTTTCATTTAACACCAAAAATAAGTTAATCGGTTGCATGGTTTCGGAGTAATCGGTGAACATACATAAAATAAGGAGAGTTACAAACTCACAAACATACAGGTGAAGTTAATAAAAGCGTAAATTTTTTCATTGACATTGATTTTCGAATTTTCTTTTAGAAATTGATCTAAACATTTCAGAGCACAGAAAATTTGATAAATTTGTTTACCTTTAGCAGTTTTTTTTCTCATCGAATCAATAAATGCCTCATCATTTATATTTTGTTTTGTGCTGTCAAACATTGGTGCTTGCAAATCTCATTTGATAATATTGTATCTATAAATAAAGAAAAACTTGTTCTGCCTTAGAAATACTTAGAATGCTTAGTAAAATTTGTACTGTTTCACATGTGAAAATATTCTTTTTGTTATTGTTGTTAATGGGCAGCGTTTTATCTATTGCAGTTTGCATGAGTTTTGTTGGCTATGGAGGGAAAAGTTAAAGTATCGTTTATTGAATTCTTTACACTGTTAGTCATATGTAATGCAATAAAATCATGATTTATTATATAAAAATTTATTATGAATCAATTCATTCATAATAAATTTTGTCTTAGTTTGAATAATATCACAAATAACTTTTGTTTGTAGATATATTTTTTAAAATATCAATTAGATGTTTTTAAAAATACATTTAATTTTTTAAATAATCCGGCCGTTTTGATTTTTAAAAAATCCTTCTTCCCAACCATGGTAGATGACTATTTTATAAAATTTTAAGTATAAAATAGATTAATAATTTAATTAATATTTGATTGTTAGTTGACTCACTTTAATAGGATGATTTACCATAGAGTTTCTAGAGGATTTTTGGTTTATATTCTTTTTTCTTTTGCCTACTCTATACAGTCATACACAAATATAAATAAATAGAAGAAGATATAGACCTTACATTTTATGCCTCAAATTGATCAAACGCTTAATTTCCATTTTTTAATATTTTAAATAAAAAAATTAATTATATTTTCAGTTAAAATTATTTAATTTACTTTTTAAAATTTATATGCACATGCATAAAATTTAAATTGCATCGTCATTGTTCCAGTCTTGACAAAATCGAGAACAAACTATTAAATGTATGATTTTAAGTGTCTAATATGTTACCATGGATAATGGCAAGAAATAATTTGTCATTTCTCTGTCGAAATTTCCAAATTAAGTTAATTTATTTGCAATGTTGATTTTGTTTTGAAAGTACATTATATAAAACCAATATGCTGTGCTTGGGATATTATTTTACATATTTGGAGTGCAAAGCATTATTTAGAGATTTAGACAATAAGGATATCTCATTGTATTCTTTACAATATTGGCGCAATCATAAGCTCCAATAGAATCAATATTTGTTTAGTACTAAGGTTATATAAACAAATTTCAAATACTACTTCATTTATAAAAAAAACCCCACAGAAATCTATATTCATAGTGATTTATTGAACATAAATTCTAATCAGTTTTCGATATAAACTATTGGAAAATGCATAATTTTGATGGCACAGTTGATCGTCTTCTAAGAATTTCTATGAGTAAAAAAGGGACTTTCTACCCACGTAGTACATGGATCTCTGTTTTCTTTTCGCATCTCCATTATAATTCTTGAGTCTTCGATGGGGCAAATCTGGCAAATGCTTAAATCACAGATAGGCGAGGATGCTTTAACAACTTGCCACTTTAGATTTTTTTCATCCCAAAGAACAGGAGGACAGCGGGTATCATATAAATAAATTGAATTATTATCAAACACGTAAAATATATCTCTAATTGTGACAGCTTTCGGCAAAAAGTAAGCAAACGGCAAATTTTCAAAATCCTTCCAAGTATCCCTGTCAGCATCATATATATCCACAGATTTCAGGTACTCGTCATGGTTCTGTCCACCCATAATGAATAGCTGCTCTTGATAGACTGCCAACGCAAAAAGGCGACGGTAAGTTTTAGGAGCGCTTATTGTACGCCAGATATCAGTGATCGGGTCATAAACTTGTGCAGATAGATGTTCAGTGAAAAGATCTCGGATTCCGACCATGTAAATCCTATTGTTGACTGTAGCAACTGCACTTTCAACAAAAGCCTGATGAGTTGCGGCGATTTCCCATGTTTCGGAATCAAAATTGTACCGTTATAACTTTGTTACAATCTCATCCATTTCTATTTCTGGTGAAGTTCCTACCATAACATAAATATGATTTCCGGATTTTACTACATCGTAATTCTGATGAGGTATGTTTGGCAGATTTAAAGTTGACCATGTCTTCGACAAAATATCAAAAGCATAGATCACATTCTCCGCCATATCAAACATTATGACAAGCGGTCCTGATCCATGCAAAACAACATCAGGACCAACAATTTTCGAGCTGATATATCGCCAAAAATCAATGTCTTCATCGTACGTAATGAAAATTTTAATTCCCTCAGTATAATCTGATCTATTAACGAAAGACTTGGTAAAGAAATGTAACTTTTTGGGGATACTTTTTGGAACTGCTGATTGTTCAGATACAGCTTTTATTAGCTTGATGCAGGAAGGGTTTTCCTTAACAAGTGGATGATCAAGAATTTCAGAGCACAAATCATTGTCGGCATCATTAAAACGAATGGATAAAATTAAATTTTCGAGCCATTTCTTTCTTTCGTCTTGAAATCCACAAACCCAGCGCTCTACAGCCTTCCATAATTGCCGTTCATTTGAAACATTCAAGGAATCGGAAGACAGCAGCCAAATTAAAGATTCCACAGTCAAATCCTCGAATCTTGAATTTCGGTCTTTTAAGATTTGTTGAAAATTCACCTGAATGAAACGAGAAGATGCCTTGAAAATGCCACCATCTCTATCTTTCGTTCCTTCAAGAAACAAAGGAACGCTATTCGATATTGTCAGATTCTTGATGGCTAAAAATTTACAGGTGTTTTGAAGTTTTTCCATGCCCAAGAAATTAGCTGCTACAAGAATGTCTCTGATGCTATTTTTGGTAAAATTCAGCTTTCCTGCATAGATGTAATTCAAAATGGTTTCTAAAGTTGAGCCTTGAATCTCAGGAAAGAGCACGTCAGATTGCCCCACGGACGAGTTGCAGAATAAATTGTGGAAATACTCACTTCTCATAGCTAAAAGCACGCGATGAACTGGAAACTCACTGCCGTCTTCTGTTCTTATGCAAGCATCGTACAAGTACTCGAAGCCTCGGAAATCTTCAAACATCGCCATTATGTTGGGTGGTCATGCGCTATTTTATTTTGGTTGTTTCTCTTATTTGCATTTAACTTTCATTAAAGAATATTGTTAATACTAAAACGATTTTCATTCTTGAACATTTGTTGTATTTATCCATTTAAAAATATTCTGCCTTAAACAATTACTTTTACAATAATGTAATGTTTTTCTATTTATTATCTTGAAATTTTCTTAGCTGTCCATTGTTGGATAGTATATATGTTCTAAGTAAACAAATTAATATATTTTTAAATATTTTTCATTAAAAATGTAATTATGCTTTTAGTTAGGCACTAACGCGCATGCATTGTTATGTAATCGTCTTGCCTTTGGTTTTATCATTATTAAAATGAAATTGAAAATGCATAATATTGTTAAAAAAATACATTCATTGTCACATTACAACTTTTTAATACATTCCAACAAAGTTCAAAAGTGTTTATGAATTCAGTCTGTCTATCTGCCGCCTGTTCAATTTCTAACTCGCCAGAATGTAATCAGATTGCGTACGAGATTGCTCATATTTTACGTAGTACGGTTAAAAAATTCCGGGAATGTAGCCATTCTTGACAACGACAGCAAGTGTATAAAGTGAAACAGCCTAAAATGTGTTCTCCCAACTCTTCTCTACTTGTTGGTTTAGTCCATATCATGTAACCGAACAGCACGCGCAACTGTTATCTTCCGAAGTTAGTTATCCTTGCTCCACGACGTAAAAAAGATGGCTTTTCTTGAACAACATTGCAGTTATAAATTCTGCCAACGATTAGATAAAACAATAATTGAAACTTTGAAAATGCTAAGAAAGGTGTATGATGAATCTACTATGGGGATGGCCAAGTTTTATGACTGACATCGACGTTTCAAAGAGGACTGATAATCCATCGAAGACGATAAACGCGTTGGGCAATCTTCGCTAAAGTTACTTTCTGCTTCAAAAAACACCAGCACATCGATACCAACTGTTAAAACAATTCCTCGTCAAAACTCGTACTAATGTCCTCCTACATCTCACCTATCAAGTGAACATAACGCAATGTGACTTTTCCTGATCCCATGAATTAAAGAACATTTACCGGTACGCATCTTACTTTCCTTTACTCGATTACAGACAATAGAGATGTTTCCAGTCTCCTGATTGGTTGGTTTCTTTTATGGATTTTCTTTAGCGCCATTATCAAAACGCTTAACGCCTAACAACAATTATAACAATCGTCGAAATAAAATAAATAGAAATGTTAATAAGTGATGTATATAGAATGTTGTAAAGTTAAAAACTAAACAAACGTCAACAAATGGCGATTATTAATATTTAAATTTAATATTTGTTTAGTTTTTAACTTTACAATATTATGTATTCACCATTTAATAACCTTGTGATTAACCTTTTATTTTATTACCACCAAAAAATGTTCAGTTATACTTTTCATCATAAAATTGTCCAGCTTGTTTTATATATATCTATAAAAAAACATTTTTTATAAAAAAATATTAGAAATTTAAAAACTTTTTATATGTATGAATGTACATATTTCTTCAAATATATACACATTTAAAACATTTTCGAAAGTGTTAACTAAAATCAAATGTAATATAATCCCCAAAAGAAAAAAAAAGTCACAAAACACAAAAGTTGAACAAAAAATCAAGTTGAAGTTTCGTAAAAGAAAACCAGATGGCACCATTACATATTTTTTTTATCGTGTTCCATTTAATTTGTGCTTTCTCGTTTTAATAACAAATTGTGGAATTCTGAATTAATTAGTCATTTGTTAACTGCTGAGTTAGATTAAAATGTTGAATGTTAAGTGCAGATTCACTTATACATATAAAAGAAAATATATATAATGGTATATTATAGTGGAGTCATAGAAATTCCAATTTCCAAAGACCTTTAACAGCACGAAAAACGAAACAGAAGCTAACCAATCAGGAAGCCGAAAAACTCTCTGTGGTCTCTAATCAAGTAAAGGAAGGTAAAATGCTACCGGGATGTTTTTATTCATTTATTCATATCCGTTTTTATTCATCAGATGCGATGAAAACAACACTGCAGGAAGTCTTATGGGAGGTTGCAAAAAACGGCTTCCAACGATGCTTCCAGAAGTTTTACGAACACTGGCAAAAATATATCGTCGCCCAAAATGACTACTTTAAAGATGGACATGTTTCGGTGCTGTGAACTATTCAGGGAAATGTTTTTTAACAACCTTTCCTTGAAATATTGAATCATATTATGTATATACCTTATAGAGTATTCAGCGTACTATGGCATGCTCGGTATTAAAAATGAAGTATAGCATTTACGGTTAATTTACAGTGACATTGAAAAGAATTCCGTTACATTACGGTCTAAAGAAAATAAATCGTTTGCCACCTTTTTAATCTTTTTGCGACGGGCGCCTTTTACGAAATTTCTTATGTTTTGTCACCTGTTTTTAAAAACAGAAATTTGTATCTTATTAAATCGAGAAAATGCTCCGACTTAATAAGGCAAATTTTATAGTATAATTTTATTGGTGGGGATAAACAAGGATTCTAAAGTCTGTTTGCGGCGCGCATACGTGTCGCTCTTCCCCAAGGGGTTAATGATACTGGGAATAATTTTAAACGTATTGCAGTTGATATATATCTTAGAAGTGTACCACAAGGCGCTTATTGTAGAATAGGCTGTGCATAGTGTCAGGTTTCTGATGCTAATATGCAGGTAGCTATTCAGTATAACTATCATCAGATATTATCTTTTTACTTATTCTGTATTGTATTTAACATGTACTGACCTACTTTCATATAAACCCAGCAAAGAAAGAAACAATGGACCATCAGCTAGAAAAAAAGATGGCAGCAATCTGTGCCATCAGCGGTAAAGTGCAACGGTGTCATTACTTAAATTTGTACAAAAGTGTCCGTGCGAAATGCAGCTGATGGCCAGTCAGTGATGGCCAGCATTGGTATGCCATCACATTACTTCAATCCATCAGTTTTCCTGCAGTTCTAGCACTTATCCTACAGCAATTCCTTTGCTGGGCCAGCACTTTTAATCCAGCACCATCACTTATCCTACAGTGTTAAACAGTGGCAAACCATCTGTAAGTTTTTTTTCTTTTTTTTACTATGAGCAGACGTCTATCTATCATCCTTGCAAAAATTTCTTATAATAAATTATTACAGAATTCTAGACCGTTTTTCTATAAGCTAGTTTAACCAAAAGCAGTATATAGAAATATCTATACAGAAACATTAGAATACATTCAAATTTCACCAACATGCAGTGAACCCTCCCAAGTACTAACCGCGTTCGATGCTGTTTGGATTTTGTGATCGGACGAGCATTGATGCCTTCAGCGTATGCTATGGCTTTTCACACCTCATCTTTTCTTATTAGATATTTTAAGTTTGCTTCTATTGCGATTTGGCTTCCTAATCTTTAAAGCCATATAGAATTCATATACATTTTATATGCTGATTCTCAAATGCGTGAATTATGAAAACCGAAGTCATTTGTAACTTAGAAAATTAGATTGAAGAATAAGAAAAAATGTCGTTAAAATAAAAAATATATTTATATTGTTTTACTGATTTATTTTATTATTAATGGTTGTTATTGTTCTTGATCATAATCACAACATACGTAAAGGTCACTAATAAAACATTAAAAATTCCAGAATGAAATTACAAATACCCAAAATAATGAATTCCGAAATACTCAATGTCTTCGATATTGACAACGCCACCTAGGGTAAATTTTCCCAGCAATAATATTGCAAAAGTTCGTGCACTTCCATCGTGTACTGGGCCAGCGCATGAAATAACGGAAGCTGGTCAGAATTTTATGTAATGATTTCCAACAGAAAAGTTGACTGAAGATGTCCAGCAGTGGTCATGCAGCGGTAGACCATCAGCCAGCACTTCTTCATCATTGCCAGCACATATCTTGCTGCTGGTCTTTAATTTCTTCGATGTTGGGGAATACCATGAGAAGGGTTGCTTCTTCAGAAGATACCAACCAGGAGAAGAGGTTAGGGAGCTAATAAGGTTGCATTCTTGGCGCTATTAGCGATCATTTGACGGTCTCCTTTTTTGTCTTGTTTATTAATTCGATTTTAATAATATAAGGTGATCGAACCCGGGCTCTCTGGGTTACAGAGTAGAGGCGAAAATTGATTTATTACTATTTTTTATGGTTAAGTATTATAACCATAAATATAAGGCTAATAAAGTGAAAACGGAGCCATTATAACATCACTCCCGTGTCTGTCACTGGCATTTAACACATAAACTATGAAACGTGAAAACCTGGAATTGGGGAAAGTAATAAAGACCATTGACCCACATATTTACAGATTATTTAAACATTTACAAATATATTTAGGAGCGGGTAGGGAGGTAATTCCGTTTCTTGAAGAAAAAATGTCTTTTCTCAGTGTATCGTGTGGGGTACCTTATGAAAGCTAACCTTATGCTGAACTCAAAAAAAAAATATTTTTTTAATTTTAGGTGTTATATTTTCAGAAATATCATCGAAAATATTGCGAAAAAAATGTGTCCCACCATCTATATCCGAATCTATTGAAACTAAAATTATTAAAAAACTAGGTGATAGACATTACTTTAAATTACGCAGGAAAACAATAACAATTACTCAAGATCGCATAGTTTTAAAAAAAGCACTTTTTCTGTAACACACAAAATTCAATTTGTGGGATTAAGCAAAACTGTTGATGAGTGTTGGTGGTACCTATTGTAGCAGAAGTACAAAAGCATTGTTAATAATGATTTAAAAAATTGTCAGTAATTAGACGAGATATTAATCCTTAAAGACAGGGACGGTTTGGACATAAATAATGATGAGGCAGTGTACTCTGCATACCACCGCTTTTAAAAGCCTTGGTAACAACTTTTAATAATATACTTGTAACTTGCGATAGCTAGTAGCAGTATAAAAGCAATAAACTTCATACTATTGGTTAATAATACATGTTTATTGTACGGAACCTTCTTAGTGTGAGTAATAGCTGCTCTTGATCATTTATTTTTTGATAAAATAATGGAAAATAAAAAAATCCATTATTCAAAACTATGTATTTGCAATCTCCAAATTTTCTCAACATAAAGTAATTTTAGTATTGTATTTATTTATGCAAGATATATCGCGTTTGTTTTGTTTCTTTATAAAAGCAATTCCATCTGAGTAAATTACTTAAAAAATTTCTGGAATAGTTAGCTTGAAAAAATACCTGTACAATATCGTATTTTTGTTTCTTTTTTAACAATCCATTTATTGTTTAGTTACAAACAAATCTATTGAAATAGCTTCAAGCTGATGAAAAAAAATAATAAATAAATACAAAAAAAGTAATTTAATAAATTACAACAAAAATTTGGAAAATTATTTTTTCAAAGACAAAAATTTTAAACTTATAAATAAATTCTATATTAGAAAAGTGAAAAAAAAGTGGTCTTTTATAATCAAATGGTTAAACATTAAAATGTTTCCATTTTCATGATTGTCGTACATTTAGTAATTGATAGACTAGATAATCACACCTGTTTGTTTTTTTTCTTTAAAATACGATTTTTCGTGCAATGTCTTTCTTTGGATTCAGTTTTTTCGACATTTGAGAATTTCTATCAACCCATATCGTAACTTTTCTTTCTTCTTTATTAAAAACGACATTTCGATATCCTATTAAAATGAAAATTCTTCTACATGTAAAGAATCGTGTAAAAAAATAAATGCAATCATCCATAGCTTAAAGTAAAATGTTTGAGTGTTTCCCATTGAGCTAATGAAAATCAAATCATGGCCTATGTAATAACAGAGTACGCCATAAATTAAAGATTAATATTTCTAGAGTAAACATAGAAAAATAAAATGCGGACACTACTAGGTCTATTGTTGACCAAAAACAACAACCATTTTCCAAATGGTTAATAAAATAACTGCAATATCGGCTGTTTTCCAGATATTGGTTCAAGCATTATTGTATCCTTAATAAACCATACATTTTAGTAATAACAACTTTTAAAATAAAATGGAGAAGAATCATAATCGACATTCCACGTGAGCAATTAAAACAATAAAAAAATGTAATTTAACAAATTACAATAACTATTTAGAAAATTATATTTTCAAAGATTAAAATTTTAGACCTATAAATAATTGATTTTTCTTACTTGTTAATATTGCAGTTAATTTCTTTATGCTTAACTTCACTTGCTTTTTGTTTACTAGTTTTCATTTTAAAGAAACTTTTTTCCAAAAATTTTGTATCTACATAGATCTTGATAATGTTGGTGTTATTTATGGTGGCCCATAATCTGCACAAAGTATATAGGCTCCAGGGGGAGTACCATCCATGGGGGTCTTTATAAGGGATCCTAACCCGTATTTACGTAAGGCTAAAAGAAAACCACGAAAACTCCGAACAGTTAGGACAATGGGCACGATTGGGTTCGAACCCAGCATCTCACGTCAACGAGCTTTGAGAACAGAACCTCTCAGCCACTGGTGGGGTATGTTGCCGTCAGAACAATGAAACATGTCAATCTGAATAAATAATGGTATTCATTTTAAAATTATTTTTATCACTTTTACCAAATATCATATCAGTTCGGTAATTGTGTTAATTAAAATAAAAAAAAATTATTATTCTCAATGGAATACCAAACTAGCAATGTTAAAAAGCACCAAATATTGTGTATAAACAGTAGACCGGTTTCGGCAGCATTTTGCATACCGTCGTCAATGTTATTGGAGGTAGAAATCTGCTCATATATATAGTAGAGACGGGGGATTGAAGGCAATCAATAGGATGGCAGAAGACTACAAGTAAGGGCCAATCGCAGAGCGCACATGGAAAGTGACCGGAGGGGAGATAAAACTCCCCTCTAGTCAACGATTCCGATTCCGTCCCGATTCTGTCAAACTCCGAATGGCCCTTACTTGCAGTCCTCTGCCATCCTATTGGTTGCCTTCAATCCCCCGTCTCTATTATATATATGAACAGATTTCTACTTACGCTAGCATTGACGACGGTATGCTAAATGCTACCGAAACCGGTCTGCTATTTATACACAATATTTGGTGCTTTTTAACGTTGCTAGTTTTGTATTCCATTGCATTGCACCAAGCTCTATCTGAATACTAATTTACTATTCTCAATATCACCAACTTAGATTGAAATATTTTGGAAACTTACATATCTTTGTAGTCTTTGAATACATTAATGCTGGTGGAGAAAATGAATCCAAATAATAGATGGAAGAGAGAACATTTTTTTAAAAACCTGCGTTTCATTTAGTAAATACAAAATTCTCTTTTCCCTAAAATCATGCTTTATTCCATGAGAATCACCGATTTCATATACTGCATTCTGGAAGAAGATTGTAAAAATAGGTACTGTGTAATGGTCTCAGGAATTTTCTGGATGAAGTTTAATTCTAACACAGAAAATTCACCAAATCAATGTTGCAGGTAATTTGTGAAATCAATAAAAAACAGAGGTTTTATATTCTATTTTCTCAAAAAACACTGAATATAGCTTCATATTTACATTTTTACTGAAAGCAATAATTTATTTTTTATTTGTTTTTAACCAGGAAAGATTGTTATATCTTGATTACTGTTTAATATATCAACAAATATCTGCATTTGGCTGAGACTAAAGCAACCTTTATTCTTGGCTAAATAAATAAATCACAACTCTGGTTTTGAGTACATAAATAATTCCACTTTATGAGAAATATCATCCTAATTGTTTTGTAGAAGTAAGTTTACAAATACCCTATATGTAAAATCATTTTACATTTGTTTTTTAAAAAATTCCATTCATTTTAATAAAAATAAATAGGAATAAAAAAGAATAATAAAGAACAAAATATTTTATTTTGCTGGTAAAAAATAAGGACATTGTTACAGTCCCCCCCACAAAAAAAAAAAAAACCACTAAATCATTTCTATACAAATCTGTAAATCTCAGTGTTAAACAAATAAAAAAAAACCAGTTGAAAAAATGTCATTTTTGACTACGAAAAATAAAATGTTTGAATTTTATGAATCAAAATTATTTTTTTTTTTAAACTATGTCATTTTGGCTGGCAAAATGATTCTGTCTTTATTAGGATTAACTTCCAAGTTTTTCAGACTTAACTAATTAAAGAAATTGTCGGCGCAAGACCTTAAAATACTACTTTCTGTTTACAACGCTGCCTTTGCTCAATACGTAGTCAAGATAATAATAAACAATAGAAAAGATTCTTGAGTCTTTTGTTTTACTGCTTGACAAACTGTCAATACCTCTTAAAAAAATAAAAGTTCCTTTACTTTTCCATTAGGAGCTGTGCATAATAACATTATCATTTTAGGGGGGAGGGGGTTTGTCAATTAATATCGATAACATTTTTAATCCAACCATAAAAGTTTACCTTTTTATTTGTAACATGCTCTTTGGTTCAAAATACTATGGTACTTTTTTGGTCTGTTGTCTATCTTTATGAAAATTCAAAGCTAACATTAAAATTACTAAATTATTATGAAATTATTTAACTCTAAAACATGGAATCCTCCAACGTTTTACATTAATATTTTTTTTCAAATGTGTATGCATGTATAATCGCTGTTCGTATAATCTTACGCGAAGTATATTTAAAATAAAACGTCTATTTACTAATAAATAAATGAGAAAGAGAAAGAATGTTTCCCCTTGTTTTGTTGATAAAAATTTCCATCTGCTCCACCCCTCTTTCTATCCGTACATGGGACATGCAAGATGCTATAATTGTTAAATGCATCATGCAACAAAATGCTATTATATAATTCATTGTATAGCAACTGTTTCTTTTAAGTGTTATTTAATACAAAATTGTTTCACATATAAAATAATATTTCATTAATTTCTCTTTATTTGAATCAATAAAACATGCAAAAAATCAATGTAACCAGTTTTGTATATCACTTCACGAAAGAAATAATTTCTAAAAAAAAAAAAAAAACAAACTTTGATAACAATATCATTATTGTGGGGGAGGGGATCCAAAATTTCGAAAAAGTTGATAACGTTATATATGCTTATGTTAACGTTACATATAAGCATATAATGTAACGTTATATTATATGTTTCAAGCTCATCAGAAAGTTTTAAGGTGAGACCGAACAGGATGAAGTAGCTAAATTTTCAAACACATTTTAACAATAATTTTTGATATTTTAAAACTTTATTGAATTGTTATATTTTTTATGAAATAACAATCTGTTTATCAAAGACATATGCTGTTTATTTTTAGTTATTTACAATTTATTATCGATGTTATGTCGATTTCAGGTGAAGCAACTCCTTAAAGAAAAATGTTTTTCAGTTTGTAAAAATGTCACTTTTACAGTTAAAGAATTCAAGGTATGAAATGTTGTTTAATATGACTATTTTAACTGAAATATCCTAAATATGGAGGAAATATTATAAACCTTTTAAATTCCTTTTATGTAAAAGATAAAAAGACAATAACAAGACATTTCAAAGGTTATAAAACAAAATAAAAATAAAAATGTGTTTGCAATAACTGATGTTGATACTCTTAATTGTTGATACTCTTAATTCGGAGATATACAAGAATATATGATGCGATTTCTATAAAAAAAATAGTCAGCAAAGAATAAATTACAATTTTTTTAAAAAAAGCTTCTTTATCTCACAGAAAATATTTGTCACAATTATGAAATGAGGTGTCTAGTTAACTTCTTCTTTTCAGAAAATTTCTTGTCCAATTTCTCACCTGCAAAACGTTTTTCACTTGTATGAATCAACAAATGCTTGTTTAAGTTACTTTTTTCAGAAAATTTCTTGTTGCATACTTCACACATAAACAGTTTCTCACCAGTATGAATTAATAGATGCCTCCTTAAATCATTCTTTCGAGCGAATTTATTGTTGCATATCTCACACATAAAAAGTTTCTCACCAGTATGAATTAACGCATGCTTATTTAAGCAACTATTATGGAGGAATTTCTTGTTACATATCTTACATACAAAGGGTTTCTCACCAGTATGAATTAATAGATGCTGGCTTAAAGGACCCTTTTGTGAGAATTTCTTGTTACATATCTCGCACACAAAAGGTTTCTCACCAGTATGAAATAACAGATGACTTCTTAAGGAACTAGTTTGAGAGAATTTCTTGTTGCATACCTCACATACAAAGGGTTGTTCACCAGTATGAGTTAACAGATGGCTGCTTAAACAGCTCTTTTGAGAGAATTTCTTGTTGCATACCTCACATTCAAAAGGTTTCTCACCAGTATGACTTAAAAAATGTCTGCTTAAATGGCCCTTTTGAGAGAATTTCTTGTTGCATATATCACATACAAATGGTTTCTCACCAGTATGAGTTAACAGATGACTTCTTAGGGAACTAGTTTGAGAGAATTTCTTGTTGCATACCTCACATACAAAGGGTTGTTCACCAGTATGAATTAAGAGATGACTGCTTAAATGGACCTTTTGAGAGAATTTCTTTTTGCATATCTCACAATCAAAAGGTTTCTCACCAGTATGAATTAACAAATGCTTCCTTAAATCACTCTGTCGAGCAAATTTCTTGTTGCATATTTCACATACACAAGATTTCTCACCAGTATGCGTTAACAGATGGCTGCTTAAATAGCTCTTTGCTGAGAATTTCTTGTTGCACACCCCACAAATGAAACATTTTTCACCAGTATGAATTAACTGATGCCTGATAAAATTGCCCTTATGAAAGAATTCTTTGTTGCACACCTCACACAAAAAAGACTGTTTTGGGAGCAATTCTTCTTCCATAACTCACAAATAAAAAGTTTTCCTGGCAGTGAGTTAGAAACTGTTTTTTCAAAAAGCTCTGATAAAAAATATTTTGCTGCATTTATTTCACACACTGAAGATATTTTGAGTGATGTTATTGGGTTTATGCAACTGCAATAGAATAAAATAAATTAATTTAAGTTTTTGCGTTTTATTAAAAAACAAACAAAAATACATAAACTTATCACGAAAATTTAAGATCAGCGTAGAAAATAAATTGTAATGAAATTTCTACCATATTACTGAAATCTACAGTAGACTCCAAATTATCTGAAGTTAGGGGCATCAAAGATGGGTAAAAAAAACTTAAAGATTAAATTATAAATAAATAATATAATATTATAATATATTATAATATTTAAAAATTAAATTATAAATAAAATAAACTGCAACAATTTACAAATAAATAACTTATTATAAATAAAATATAAAGTAAATTCAAGGAGTAAATTCTCTAATTCAATATCATCAAAGGAAACGATGATACATTTCACAAAGAATAGAGAGACAATGAGTTATTTTTGTGGTGATGGAATTTTAGTATGCAAATGTGTTTAATAAGAAATTATCTATGTTTCAAAATTTTTTTCATCTAATTTTAATGCTTATTACTAAAACAATCTGTATCATTTAATATAATTACACTGCAATTAAATAATGTAACCAGTAGCATAGCCAAGTAGACGCCATGGGCTCCCCCACCTCAAACAAATATCTCTGTTTTGAAATCATGAATTCAACAACATTCAAAATTACTAATACGAAATCACAAAGAATACATGAAAAATTCCATTTT
The DNA here is from genome assembly GCA_964019185.1 of Maratus speculifer. Classification (NCBI taxonomy): domain Eukaryota; kingdom Metazoa; phylum Arthropoda; class Arachnida; order Araneae; family Salticidae; genus Maratus; species Maratus speculifer. The sequence goes on from CAXHSM010001376.1 coordinate 31,067,690, forward strand.
AGACAGGTTTTTGTCTTAAAAATGTGTAATTGAAAGTTATATCTTTTGCCATGGCTAAAAACTTTTCTGTTTAGGCAAATTTCCAACATAAACATGTTCCTTTTAACTGCATCCTCTAAGACTATTATAATGTATTCACTCTGTAGTGGACCTGTGAAGAGTATAAATTTATTACAATTAAATCTGAGAATGTAACCTTTCTGAAAGGTAAAGAAAATTAGCAATAAACAAAAACAAAACTATATATTTATAGTTCTTAAAATTTGAAACCTATCAAAATGGAACATTTTGCAATTGTGTTTCCTTCTTGGCAGTTTTTTGATGAGCAGGGTATCATTCCATAAATGAAAAAATTAAACGGTCCCGAAGAGTAAGTATACAAGTATACCTGCTAAGGTGGAAATAGGTTTGGATGGAATCAACTGTTGCTGAGAGTTAAGAAAAAAACAGTTTATACAGATGAAATAACGGAACACTGATTGAGTTTCGAGACCCTTATCTTTGTTTATTTTATAATTTTACATCAAACAATATTATAATGCAATGTGTTACCTGGAATTAATAAAAATAACTGCATTTATTTTGAACTTGAACTGGTTATTTGTGAACTTTTATTGCCACTTTTAAAATACCTTTAGAAATTTTATATGATTTATTTTCTGATCTAAAACATGCTGATGATGTCTTTCCAGCTCTCAAAGAGTTTTCGTCAATCAGTGAGCAAGAAATGAGAAACAGGTGCTTATAATTTTGTTGACAAATTCAAAAGAGCAGAATTCCTAGCTACAGAGAATTTTGAAATACATTTTTTAATCATACAGATTCCTTGTCAAGTTCATTATTCGATGTAGAGAGGTAATACATCTCACGATAAATCTAAAAAATATATCCGGAGATCAATGTTTCTTTCTCGATTGAATTCTTTAATTTCGAGTATCGTTGATATTTAGTTAAAGAACAGATGGATACTGGAAGATTTTGATGTTCTCCAGGGTTTTTACAAAATAATGTCAATTTCTGACATTGAATTTTTCATCGGGAGTCATTTTTAAATAAATTAGTGGATTTTGAAGGGCAGATTTTTTATGTATTTATTTAGTATTGTATATTTTTTATTCCTTAATGCATCGGCAGAAATATGGGGAAATTCGTAATTTTTGAGCAAATTCAAAATAACACAAGAACACCGGAAACTGTTTGTATATTAATTACACTACCACGTCAAATTTGTGGGGTGCTCCCTCAAAGCATCGAAATGTCTCCCCAGAACATTTAAGATTTTATGCTTATTAATCGCCTAGAAATGCTACCTTTGTCCTGAAGAAAAATGTCTCTCTCATCTGAAATAACCACAATTACGACTTGTGAATACCCAGTTTAATATTGCTTACAAAAACTTCACTTATTGGAGGAGAATAGTGTATGAAGAGGTGATGCGGTTTTGTTTTTAACAATGAGAAGTCTAAAGCTTAAATTGAATATAATTCATATGGAAAAATTCCTGGAACATACTGCTATACTTGGAAAACGCTCTAAAACTGTTTCGAACCACCTAAAATAAATTGTTTTTCAAGTAAAATAACAGAAACCAACATTATTTTTTACACAACCCAATATTTCTAAAATAGTGTTAATCAATCGTAAATAAAATTGTTTAAGGGTGTAGTGGACTCCAAAACAAATTTTTTTTAATTTTCAATGAATTTTTTTAAAAGCTTCTGGAAATAGTCACAGGATATATACCTCTTATTTCACAATTATTTAAAAAAATATATTCAGTAGTTTTTGAGATACAGATTTCTTTCAAACGAAAAATGGCAATATTTCAAAATGCTCTATGCGCAGCGAGTTTTCACATATTTTTAAAAAAATTTTTCCAAAACAACTCTTTCATACATACAAATAAATGTTATTAAGCATTTTTACCCTATTACTTGTGAAACATTAAAAAAATGATTTTAACTTAATTTGTTTGTATTTTTAGTAAAAAAAATCACTAAAAATTCCAAATAACTGAAATTTAAAAAAATTAAATGCGTCTAAACAAGTTCATTTTTAGTAACATTTGTTAACACATATATAAAGATCATTAAAAAAAATCAGAAAAATTGGTCAAAGTATTTTGCATGGAACATTTTGAAATCGTGAAAATGAAGAAAATATTCATTCTGAGGAAAACAAGTTTTAGTAACTGGAATGGTTATAATTGCTTAATATTTTTTTTATTGTCACAGTTTCAGTTATATATAAGGGATATAATATCATTTCTAGCTTATATGTAAGTGTTTCATGTTTTTATGGTAAATTCATATAAAATGTGTGGCTTTGACAGTATTACATGCAAAGGTCGTGAAGTATCCAATTTTTAAAAATCTTCTCAAAACTAATTTTTTTTATTTTCGGATGTTTCTTTTTTTTATTATTTTTCTGGAAATATTCATGGTATGAATAATTTTATTTTAAAAATTTTTGTTAAATATATTAAATAATTGTGGAGAAATAGATTTTTTTTTAATTTAATTTTATTTAATTTTATTTTTTTTACGCTAAATGGCTGGGGACAAAAAGCAATTCCTCTCAATACATTGTAAACAAACCATAAAAGAAACAGTTAAAAGTTTCAGTTAAAGTATTGTTTTTCGAAATCACGAAATTAATAAGTAATCAGTGCAAAATAATAACACTGAGTAAGGTAAAACGAAAAACTAAGCTAAATTTTACAGCTGCGAATAGGCGAAAAAGTAAACGAAGGAGCGTGGCAGTGCTTGTAACTCCAGTAAAAATAATCGAAATTGAAAAATTCTTTTTACGTTCAATAGCAGGGAATTCAGATAATGTTATTATGCTAAAAATGAAAATTGTAAATTTGATGATTTTTTGCGATTTCGAAAGTCCACTGTACACTTAAAAAAAATTAATATCCTTGAAGTTCACCACCAGATATTAGAAGAAACTATTGAAGCCAAATATGGAATCAAAAACGGCGAAGCATGAAAGAGAGAAACGTAGAAGATTTGTGGCTGTTTAAGACAATTGTAACTATTAGACTATTAGATAAACTAGACAATTAGACTATTTTTTCTAACGTAAACTATATTTGTTGTGTCTGCTTGTTATATCACTAGTTTCTTTGTCTAAAATAGAATGTATTTTTCTTAAATATTAACTAGATAATAGTTAAATATACTTCAGAAATTTCTTTCAAATAAACTAAATTTATAAACCAGCCAAAAATAAGTTAAATAGTTTTAAATAAAAATCCTCATGTAGAATATTTTAATAAGACTTGAATAGTATTTACGGAAGTTCAAGGGTTAAACTTAAGCATTTAATCTTAATTTTAATGTAAGAAAATGTTTATTTTGAACGAAGCTTGACTAAAATACATTTAACTTTTCAGTATGTGCTAAGTTTTTTAGATCATAGTGTTTGTAAAATCTTTGGCATGCCATATTGTAACTTCGTATTATTACTAGCTACAATTGTGAAGACATATCTAACTTTATTTTAAACATCCTTTTTTTAATTAAGAAATGAAATAGATATACTTAAATTCTTAAAGTTACTCAAAATATTTCTGTTTTTTATACACACACAATCAATCTTATCAAGATGTGATTGCGAGGATATGGAAAAAAAAACACCATTTTGAACATCCATTAACAGAAGTGTAATCAATTATATTTTTAAGATATTCTGTTTAAATAAGATTTTTTTGTACGTTTCGTAAGTATTCTGATAATCTTCCATTTGAGAGAGGATTACATTATAAAAAGATTCTGCTTTTATAGATTTCATTCTATGTATAAGTACCTGTTAATTTTTTTTTATGATGGAACCGCAAATAAGTGATGAAAAATCCCTTTCAGACAAGTTTTCAGCAAATTTAATTGTATGACAATCCATATCAGGATCATGTAATGCTTCTGTTTAATCCCTTCCCGACGGGAGCCTTTTAGAAAATTTTTAATGTTTTGTCACCGATTTTTAAAAATAAAAATTTTTGCTTTTCAAATCGAAAAAATGCACTGATTAAATAAAGCAAATTTTATTGTAAAATTTTATTGGTGAGGATAAACAATGATTTTCAAGCCTTTTTGCGGCACATATAAGTGTCGCTTGTTCCCAAGAGGTTAAGGCAGGTTTCTGTTAAAGATAATTACCTTTTTGACAGGTTTTACAACAGGGGAGATTGGGTACACAGTGAACCACTTTTGCAGCTTACATATTTTTTTCTTTTGAATTAAATTCTGCCTAAAAATATCCTTGAACATTCATTAAGCAATTTTACATGCCACAGAATTTTTTCAGGACATAGTTTCAAATACCTTTAAAAAATTTATTTCTATACCATCATAAAGAGTACAGTATAGAGGTCTGCACGGGCCGGGCCTCGGCCCGAAGCCCGAGCCCGGCCCGGCCCGCGGGCCGGGCTCGGGCCGATTTCCAATAATGGCATTCGGGCCGGGCCGGGCTCGGGCCTTACTTCTGAAGACTCGGGCCGGGCCGGGCCGGGCCTAGTCATTAATCTTTTCGGACCGGGCCGGGCCGGGCCGGGCCTAGTCACTAATCTTTTCGGGCCGGGCGGGCTCGAGCCTTAATTTTTTTGCTGGAGTATCGGACCGCGCCTAACTTTTTTTTCCGCACGAAGCCGAGACTGATTCCATTCTTCCTAGTTTTCATGGACCAAAATAATCAGTTCCTATTGAATCTTCCTATATGAAAATCCTTTTCTCGACTTTTTATAAATGAGTAATATTTGGCATTGTCCAAAAATTTTTGCAAAAAAGTCATATACTTTTAAGCCGTCATTATTTTACAATTAAACATTAGGATTTATTCCTTTTAAAGAATCGTAGATTACTAGGCGTTTTAAAGTAGAATTAAACACACACACACAAAAAAACATTATGACGGAATTTTTTTTACAGGGGATATGGAATAATAATACTAGTGATAACTGTAAAATTTACATACAACAAACAAAGATTCATTTAAAAGCGTAAATATCGCAGCCTTCGGCACTTCTGCATAAATGGAGATTATAAACATGGAAAAAAAGACTAATATAATTTTTTTTGGTCAGAACTCTTCCATATGATTAAAGATCAATATTCTGTAGAAATTCACTCGAGCCGGGCCGGGTTCGGGCCGAATTTTAAACTTTTTTCAGGACCGGGCCGAGCTCGGGCCGAAATTTTAACTTTCGGGCCGGGCCGGGTCGGGCCAATATTTTTTTCGTTCGGGCCGGGCCGGGCTCGGGCCGAAATTTTAACTTTCGGGCCGGGCCGGGTCGGGCCAATATTTTTTTCGTTCGGGCCGGGCCGGGCCCGGGCCGAAATTTTAACTTTCGGGCCGGGCTCGGGCCTGGAAATTTCGGCCCGTGCAGACCTCTAGTACAGTATGCCCCAGAAGCAGAGTACACTGGTTCACCCACCAGGATATATAGTCCTCTATTATGAATTATTTCCCTTCAATATATATTTATTTTTTATTAGTTTGAGTCCTGTTTATTTTCCCTTATATCTTTAAAAAAAATCAAATTTTTCAAGTAAAATTTTCAAACAAAAAAAAAATGAAAATAAAGTTAAATTATTAAATAAAATAAACTTCACGAAAACTTGAAAATGAAACTCCAAAATACTTATGAGCCTGAAATTTTCCTGAAATAATTTTGGATCTCGGAGTGATTTTATGATAACAACGATACGAACAAGAGATTAGTAACTATAAAGTTTTGATTCCAAAATTGTTTTATGTCACTTCTAAAATAATTAAGGAAATTTTAGAAAATGCTAACAATTTTTTTGATAAATTACTGCATTGTTTTAAAAGCCTTAAACGCAAAAGAAAATATTTCTTACTATGATACACAGGAATTCTCTTTGTTTAAGGGAAAATGGGAATGCTTGAGCCATTTTTTAATTTTTAATTTTTTTAAAAAATTTATAATTTCTTAGAACAAAATAAAATATGGAAAATGAAAATTTGATATTTTTTCTTCAATTGAAAACCACTTTCAATTAATTTTGAACTATTTTTCTATGTCTAATAAATTTTTACTTTTTCTTTTACATCGTGGCTCAAGTATCCCCTCCATGGGGATATTTAAGCCAGATGTCACATTCGCACCAGTATTTTGCAAAGGAAAAAAAACGATTTACAATATACGCAAAAAATGCATTAAACCTTTTTCAAATAATTTTTTTCGAATTTTCTGGTGTCGTTGTGACATTTCAGAATTAAAATTATGTGGTAGAAAATTCTACCAGCAGAGCTCAAAGGGTTAATCACCATACTTTCAAAATGGTTCCAAGGTATGTGATTTCTTTTTTACATGTTCAGAACTATAAATATGTTACCATGTTGCCAGTTTTAGAAAGAAAAATTGACCACCTGTAGAGATAATAGGGGTGGCTCAAGTATCCCCTATGCTGAAATATCCCCACCCTCCCCTACTTTATTTTACAGTTAAATATGTAATTAGTACTTTAAAACAGTATTTATTTGTAGAGAATAAACAATTATTAAATATTTTGAAAATTCTGCATTACAGAAACAGAGTAGATTGTGGTTCGCAGTACACCAGCAGTCGATGGTCCACTATGCTCTATACATTCTCATAAAATTATTCTTTAAAGCATTTTTTTTAGCACAGTAATTTTAACATTAAATAAAAACAAGTATCTTACCTTTATTAAAAAAAGCTGTTTTTACTTATTTATCTGTAACATTTAATTAATAATAAAGAAAAGTATGATGTTAAAAATTTTTATTTTTAGAAGGTCAATACAACCAATCAGGATACAATGAATGATTTTGAGTTAACGATATGTTTAAGAACTATAAATAATCAACTTATTGCTGCATCAATTAGATTAAGAGAAAAGTTAAAAATTTTAGAAGCAAATAAAATGTAAGGGATGGTCATTTGTGTACTTAGGTGCTCTGAAACCCACTCTCATGTAACATAAAAAGGTATATTTATGTAAATAAGGCAAAAAATTAATCTGCTATAATGGACCATATCTACCATGACCATAGCTGCCATAAATGGAAATATAATTGTTGATCACAAAAGTTTATTGTTTATCCTGTGCCGACTTCGCTCTATAGTTCACAATTTCCAAATTCAAAATAGTTTTTTTTTATAAACAGGGCATGCACGTTTAGTTCCAATTGAGGACAGCAGTGACTTTAGCAGTGCAACTCTGAGGACAGCAGTGACTCTATATTAATTAGAACTAATTGTGTATGTCTTATTTATAAAAAAAGGAAAACTGTTTTGAATATGACAATTGTGAACTACAGAGCGAAGTTGGCACAGGATAGACAATAAACTTAAACTTTTGTGATTGATTATATATTAGTCAAGAATTATTTTTGTGGTAATTGAGAAAAACTAGTTTAAAAAGGATTTTTAAACTAGTTTTTTAAAATTTTGAACTTTGAGGATAGTAATGACTCTATATTAAATTGGAACTAATCGTACATGCCTTTTATAAAAAAAAAGAAAAATTGTATATTTTTATAGATGAATATCTAAGGGTAAAGTTTTTTAACAAAAGAGTTGTTTTATAAAATAAAAATAAATCCCGTTCTGTTTAAAAATAAAAAGTATCAATAAGGAATTTTTTTTGTGTTTGTAGTTTTTATATTGAGAAAACTAATGCCTGAAAGTGGGGTACATTTAAAATCATTTATTTGCTTTTTTTTTTGCATGTTTAAAGCTCCTTATTGACAATTTTATGTATAAAAATGTGTATTTTTGTATACAAATATACAAATATAAGTTGTTTAATATATATTTTGTCTTTCATAATAATGGGGGTGAGGAAGGAAGGAGGTTAAAATGAAATAAAAAGAAAATGGCATCACAGAAAGATCTTTTTCTTCCTTTATAAACTGTTTTATATAAAAAAATTACAAGGAGTTATTTTACCATCTGAATAAATTGTAAAAACTATATATTAAACTTATAAATCTTATTACATAGAATATTTCCATTTGAAGATTTTTTTTATTATTATTAATAAAAAATTATATCATAATTTTGTAGTAAAAGTAATAAAAACACAGTTCAATGCATGTGAATACATATATGCACACTTTTACTCACATTAAATCAAATTTAGTATTAATTGTATTTATGCTGTCTTTTTTAAATATAAATGTATAATATATTTAGAAATATAAAATATTGGATACATTTTTCATTTTAATAAAACATTATACAAAAACATAGCTATGTGTAACTATTTTATCTTTTAATATACAACGTACTTAAATGTCTTAATTATTTATTCTTATAAGTTTGTTTGCATGAGACTAAACTGTTATAACTATAGAGCAGTGTAACAATGGGAGAATTCCTCATCCTGTTCTGCTTATTTTGGCGATAAATGTTTCTATGTGGTTGTTGCATTCTTTAGTATTTGAACTTTTTTTTTATTACTTGACGTAACTAATGGATAAATAATAACTTTGCATACATATTTTCGTAATAATTTTTTTTTTTTCAAATTTATAATTTTCTAGCTTTTTTACAGAGATATTTTTTTGTAGATGTAATATTAAATAAACATCTAACTACTTGTAATATAGTTTTGTGTTTTATTTCACATGCATAATAAATATATAAAATATGAAATAATAAAAATATGTACCGTATTTTCGGGTGTATAGTCCGCGGCTTATACAAGAGAAAAACCTTCCAAAAAGCCACTGCGGTTTATACACGGTGCGGGTTATACAAAGGGCTTTTTTTTAAATCGAAATCGTGATATTTTTTCTACAACTTTTAAACCTCAAAAATTTTTTAAAAAACATCAAAATTTGTACATTTTTTTCACTATGCCAAGAATTTTAGAGATCTCCCATGTTTGAAAATGATTTTTTTTACTGCTTAAATACAGTTATTTCTGGGTTTGGAGAACTGTCGCAGTTATCGCCAAGTATTGCACGGATAGATCTATGTACTCGTACATAGCTACCGTATATACTCGCGTATAAGTCGTGAAATTTTAGACAAAAAAAGAACTTCAAAGTGGGGGGTGGGGTCAACTTATACGCGAGACCTAAAAAAAGGTAAATCTATAAATAAAATATCAGAAAATAATTTACTAGCTACAAACACAATGGGGTGCTGCAGCACCCCATTGTGTTTGTAGAGTACAAAATCCAAAATCCGGAACCCTTCCAACCTCGAAGATTCTGAATTTCAGATCATTTAAGATTTAGTTTATCTTTAAAAAAAATAATCTACTCTACCCTGTTGCAAAGAACAAAGAAAAGTGCGTGATTTATGTCATTTCGGAACTATTCAGAGCAGTTGATCTTTTCCGAAACGATTCCAAGGAATCGTTCCTTTACAGAGTCGTTTCATTTCGGAACGAGTTCAAGGAATCGAACTTTTTAGGAGTCGTTTCATTTCAGATAGAGTCCGAGAAATCGTTCCTTTTCGGATCTGGTAATCTACCCTGTTGCAAAGAACAAAAAAAATGCATGATTTATGTCATTTCCGAACGATTCACAGCAGTTGATCTTTTTCGAAACGATTCCGAGGAGTCGTTCCTTTACAGAGTCATTTCATTTTCGGAACGAGTTCAAGGAATCGAACTTTTCAGGAGTCGTTTCATTTCAGATAGAGTCCGATGAATCGTTCCTTTTAGGAGTTGGTGCATTTCGGACCGATTCCGAGGATTCTATCCTTTTGGGAACCAATGACCTAAGATAGGTACCGTAATTTCTGGAAGAAACGCCGCAGCGGCTTAAATACCGCATCGCGAAAAATCACTCAAAAAATTTAAAAAAATGGTCGTAAACGCCGTAGTTGAAATTCCCGCGGCAATCGCGATTGACGTGCTAAACAGAAACACATTAATAATTAGTATTAAGAATGCATAAAAATGGAATTATTTATCAAAATTAATAATTTAAATAAAAAATTCGAAATTAATAATATTATTTTAATACTGTATTCTCGGGAATAAACGCCGCGGGTGCATACGAGTTTAAAAGTAAAAAATATACTCAGTGCGGCGCTGCGAATACGGTGATATTTTTTCCTTTCAGTAATATGTATTAAAGAGGTGATTCTGTTCCGAAAATTGTGAATTAATACAAAATCATTAATACAAATTACACATACAATTAATACAAATACAATACAGTCATTAATACAAAAATTTGAAATGTAAAAAAATATCGCGAAAATCAACAAATGGTCATTAAAAAAGAGTTTATTCGCGGAAAAAATAGCTAGCTTCATGAAAGATCGCAGAAAAAACAAGTAACTGTTTCTCATTTACATAGCAAAATGAATTACTTATCGGATTTTAACAATGTCGCCGCAGCTAAATAAACAAACATGTCATAATAACGGGGATTTTTTTCCAGTGAGTCAAACACAGTGCTTTTGGAAACAGTGTGCTTTTTGATGGGTATCTATAATAGCCTTAAAACTTAATATATTTTAATAAAAATTTGATATTCAGCCTAACTTATTATTGCCAATTGCTGAAAATTCGAACAAAATCGGCTAATTAAGAACCAAAATATTTTTTTTCGTTTTTATAGAGGAAAGAGAGAGTTTTGCTTTACTTTCATACTTTCAGTTCATTATTATTATTATTATTATTTTTTTTTTGCTACTCGAAAATTCCTTTTTTCAACGATTAACGAAATGGAAATTAATTTGTTTTCGCGACCATTTGTCGAAATTCGCGATACATTTATGTCCGAAATTTTGGATTTATGACCCATTTTTTTTAATTTTCGGAAAAATTCAGGAAAATTATCACGTTTGTTTGGAAAAAAATGGGCGTAAACGCCGCATCGGTAGAAACGCTGCATAGCTTGAAATTTTACTTTAAAACACGTAAACGCAGCGGCGTTTCTTCCGAAAATTACGGTATACATTTTATGTCCGAAATTTTAAATTTATCACCGATTTTATATTTTTTAATTTTCGAAAAAATTCAGAAAAAATATCATGCTTGTTTGAAAAAAAAAATGCATGTAAACGCTGCATAGCTTGAAATTTTATCTTAAAACACGTAAACGCCGCGGCGTTTCTTCTGAAGATTACGGTACTGATAATCTTAAATTTTTAGCCGAATTACTGCAGGTATAAAATTTGGTAAATTTGTGTTAAAAATTATGACTAATGTCTTCTAATTTCGAACTCTGGTTGAAATATACGTTCGTAAATGGTGTATAGCCCGCGGACTATACACCGATGCATCTCTGTGGGTTATACACAAACTTTTTTTACTGCGCTGCTCGATTTAGATGTGCGGGCTATACACCTGAAAATACATATAGTACATTTATTTATATTTGTGAATTTAACAAGCATTTATATGCTAAGTTATACCAACAAAAGTGGAATAAGTATATAACTAGAGTTATAAATAGAAAACCAGTCAGATGAAGTCTTTTGTGGTTATCTGTACTTAAAGAGTAAAAACGAAACCATTAAAAGATTATTTCTGTATGTGTCTGTCACAGACATTTTACTCATAAACTAGGGAAAGTTGAAACAAAGCGGAAGTAATAAAGGCTATTGACCAGCCTATTTATATAACAGAATCAGGTGGGCCATACAACCATTTTTTTTTTTTTTAAGTGAAGGCTTAACAACCAGACTACTACATTTATTCTAATGAAACTTTTGATGCATTTTGTATACATTGGATTTCTATAGATCAAACATAACCATTCAATTTTGTTAAATTGTTTTTTTACAGTGATACATTTAAAAGAAAATGTTTTGATACTCCCACTTCACACCATGATAATTAAAATGTGGGTAGTGCTAACATTTAGTGTACAATCATGTGCTGTTTTAGAAATAAATAAATGTATCTTAATTATATTTAAAAATATAGTCGTGGAAGAAAAAGTAAACACCCCTACTAACTCCTCAACAAATTATCACAGTATAAAATTACTGGTACTAAAGGAGTGTAAATAAAGTTTACTTTTAAATGATGTATATAACATTTTTAAGAAAGGGCATCTACATGTTGAAAAAATTAAAACTTCATTTTCATCAATGGCAATACCCAACTTTGAATTTCAAAACTTCAACCCAAACTGGGGCTAGGTACCAAATTTCAAGTCATTTGAATGAAAAATATTCAAAATTCAATATTTCTGATGTTAAATTACACTATCATATTTTTATTAACATCTGAAATTATACTCCTAATGTACTAATTTTTTATATATCATTAATACTAAAGTACCAAAACATAAATATAATGAATTTGCATTTTTTATAATTTCATGATATGAGTTATGATATTAATATTTGAAAAAATTATGAATTGCAACCCGCAATTTTTTGATGGATTTAGATTCATTAAGACCTACTGTATGGAAATTTTAAAATTTTATTCCAAGTAGTTTTCAAATTATACTTAAAAATGGCAAGATCATGTTTTTAAGGTGTCGTCAATGATAGAAATGAATAGGTATGTTGAAACTTCTTACGCTATCTTGTAATCTAGCAGTTTTCAATGACTGTTTCTGATAAAGAAGGGGGCTCTTTCAGCCAACAATTGAGTAATGAACTTCAGTTTGGATACAGCTCCTAAAATGTGCACGCTATAAAATAATTAATTTCTCAGAAAGTTATCATACAAATCGCACAAAATTTTGTTTTTTAGGCTAACAGAAAAGTGTAAAGTTTATTTATGCAATCAGAATTAGGTACTGCTACAGAAAAAAAAAGTTAGGATTTGTCTTAATATGTAAATGCCCCCCTAAACAAATTTTACATGCATCATTTAAAAATAAATTTTATTTTCAACTGTTCAATTTCAGTAAATTTCCTCAATGATAATATGTTGAGGAGTTAGTAGGAGGTGTTTATATAGTTTTCCATTACTACACAAATTCACAAAAAATGTTTTTTACATATTATTTAAGCTAAAGAAATAATGTCCAGCTTTTTTAACAATACTTTACATCCATTCACAAAACATACATTATTTCTTTTAAATTGACTTTTATCTTATCTGTTTTTATAATTACAATGCATTTTGGGTGTTCTGATTTTTTTTTCTTGAGATTTTGTTTTTCTTGTTCAGTTTCCTCTGCATTTTTATGCTTGTTATTATCACTTATAACACTTTTTTTTTTCATTCTTCTCTTTCTAAACCAGTGTTAAATTCAAATACTTTTCTCTGGGAGAGATTTCTTTGGTTCGGGGAGGGGGGAAGGCTACAGAGTTCCGAGGGGAACAGAGTAGAACAGAGTTCCGAAGGGAAACTTTTATACATTTATACACAACTTTTACACTTTTATACACTGATAGCACAAAATCTCAAAATTTCAGGGGGGTAGAGGCACCCCCTGAATTCAACACTGTTCTAAACTACGTTTGAAAAAGGGTCAATCCATGTGAAATTATCCAGAAAAAGGAAAAAATGTTGCTCAATATTTTTGATTTTTTTAATTCTTTACCAGTTAATTTATTGTACTTTAAGGAGTCTAAAACAAGGATTTAAAAAATTTTAAACCTTTTGAATTTTTTTTTTGGCATCCATATTTTTGTCATGTCACAAGCGGTTTCTCATGAAAATAGTACTTTACAGAATCCTTTATAACTTTTTTATTGCTAAACGTATCAAAATGATTTAAAAACCATTATATTTAGTAATAAATGAACTAAATTTTCATAATAGGTATTTTTATGATAATGATTAAAAAAATTGTATAAAATAAGATTAAATGTATCATTTTTACAGTGAAAAATTGTCTTTTTTGACATAAACATTTTAATAGAAGAAAGTAAAATTCACCTTTACATTTATTTTTCTGAATATATACCCTAATGAACTATTCTCAGAAGAAATGTGAAACATTTAATGATGCTCCTTCTTTTTTTATAATTAATCAAAGTTAGCATCTCAACATCAAAATGCTAAATTTGAAGTTCAATATCTAAAAAAGGACTGGCTAAAAAAATATGAAAATTTAGCAGGATAATCTTCTTATAAATGTAAACACGTACCAAAAATATTATGAGTGATATATATATGTGGTATTAAAAATATGGAACTTTGAAATTGGCTTGAAAATCACATTTGTTTACATATATTTTTACACATGAAGAACTCATAATGCATAATACAGTAGACTCCCTTAAATCCGCACAGCTTGGGACCAGAGGTTGTGCAGATTTTAGAATTTTGCAGATTTCTGGTCGCTGCTTTGTTTACATTTTTAAAACAGTAATTTGAGTGCAATTAATAGTGCAATAAGAACTATAATGAATGCTTACAATATAATAAAATATTAAAATAAGTAATAAACAAAAATAATAAAAATTTAGATAATTTTCAAAATGATTAAAGTACTAATAGCAAAGATCAAGTTAATAATCAATGGTGTATGATTAAATATTCATTATATAGATTAAATGTATTTTTCTAAAATTATTCAACAAAACTTGCCTCATAAAAGTGCATTACTATTTCACATCATATAATAATCATAAAGTAAGAAAAAAAATCATAAAATAAGGATTTTTTTTTTTTCAGGATTAGCCTGGCTTAATAACCAAAAAATCTTGATTAATGCATAAATATATTTGGTAAATAGATTCTGATTACCAATAATAGCAGCAATATCTTGAATTTTTTCCAAAAAAAAAAAAAAAAAAATTAATATTATTCCTTCAAGAAAAAAACATGAATAGAGTATTATTAAGAAAATTACAAATTGAAAAATATATGGAATTGATACAAATCTAAAAAAGTCAAATTTTGTCCCAATATCCGAATTGAAAGTTTCATTGTTTACATCCATAAAATATGTGCGGATTTTAGAGAGTTGCGGATTTGAGGGAGTCTACTGTATATTCTGCTTATTTCTTCAGATGCCTTTTTTAAAAGTATAAATAACTTTTTTACATAAATATAATTACAGTAGACTCCCTCAAATCTGCAAAGCTTGGGACCAGAGGTTGAGTGAATTTTAGAATTTTGTAGATTTCTGGTCATTCCTTTGTTTACATTTTTAAAACAGTAATTTCAATGTAATAAATATTGCAATAAAAATTATAATGAATGCTTTCAATATATTAAAACATTACAGTAAGTAATAAACTAAAATAATAAAAATTTTGATAATTTTTAAAATATTAAAAGCAAAGATCAAATGAATAATGTATGATTAACTATTCATTATAAAGATTAAATGCATTTTTCCTAAATTATTCAATGAAACTTTCTTCATAAATAATGTAGAATATTAAATCACATCAAAATAATAAAATAAGGAAGTTTTATTCCAGGTTCAGCCAGAGTTAATAACCAAAAAAGTTTGATTAATACATAAATATATTTGATAAGAAGATTATGGATTATCTGTGATATCAGCAGTATCTTGAATTTTTACAGAAATAAATTTATTCTTCCTTGAAGAAAAAACATGAATTCAGTAATAATAACAAAAATTATAAATTAATGTATGGAATTGATACAAAACTAAAAAAGTCAAATTTTGTCCCTATATCTGAACTGAATGTCCCATTGTTTACATTTGTAAATTATGTGCAGATTTTAGAGAGTTGTGGATTTGAGGGAATCTACTGTATATTAAAACCTAATTTATGCTCACAAACTTAATATTTCATTTATTTTTAAGCCAGGATTAAGTGAATGTGAGTATTAATTTTATGATTAAGAACAAATTTACAAATTCTCTTTTGTTAAATTCTATGACTGAGAACAAGTTTTCTTCTCCTGTCCTGTTTATTTTTAATACGCCAGTGCATAAATGTATTGTGGTTTAAACTGTAAATACTGCATACTTCATTTTATAATTTAGAACAAATTTGCATTTTTGCTTTTTATTTATTTAGTGTATAAATACATCATGTCTTAAATTGTTGCATGCTTGATTTTGTGATTGAAAATAATTTTTCTTGTTCTAATCCAATTTAGTTATGATCACTCAGTGAATAGTAAATAAATGTATCATATTTTAACTTGTTCCTTTCTAGAATTTATTTAGCTTCTCGTTAGAAGAACTCAGTTGTGTTCTGTCTTAAAGGTTGTTCTGCCAACAAATTCCTGGTACACGAGCATATTGCCAATTTATACCATTAAGTGAAAGTGTTGTCAGGCGCTTTGTAACATCTATATGTGAACAGTATAATGATCACAATATCTCAAAAATTTGGAAAAGCTTGCTATAATTCAAAGTAAATGATTATATTTTGTGCATTTATGATAAAAAGTGGTGGATTGGAAAAATTCTTGAGCTAAGTGAAGAAAACAATGACCTGTATTTATTTACTTTTTTTTCAGCTGTACTCTATAGACCAACAACTTCTTTTTAATTGTCCAAAAATGATAGTTCCTGTAAGTAACATGCTTCAGAAACTAACACCATTGGAACTAATTACAGTCATTGTACACAGCTACAATATTACTGAGACTCTTTGCAATGAAATAACCAGATAATTATTTCTATGAGTGTAAAGTAGATTTAATTATTATGCATTCTATGTAAGAAAAAAACATGTATTATACCTTCAATAGTAGCATTTGAAATAATAATAATAATAAATTATGCATTTAGAAGTAGTTTTTCTTTTAAAAAATGTGTAAACAAATGTGATTTTCAAGCCAATTTCAAAGTTCCATATTTTTAAAACCACGTATATATCACTCATAATATTTTTGGTACATGTTTACATCCATAAGAAGGTTATCCTGCTAAATTTTCATATTTTTTCAGTCAGTCCTTTTTTAGATATTGAACTTCAAATTTAGCGTTTTGATGCTGAGATGCCAACTTTGACTAATTATAGAAAAAGAAGGAGAGTCTCTAAATGTTTCATATTTCTTCTGAGAAAAGTTCATTAGGGTATATATTCAGAAAAATAAATGTAAAGGTGAATTTTACTTTCTTCTATTAAAATGTTTATGTCAAAAAAGACAATTTTTCACTGTAAAAATGATACATTTATTCTTATTTTATACAATTTTTTTAATCATTATCATAAAAATACCTATTATGAAAATTTAGTTCATTTATTACTAAATATAACGGTTTTTAAATCATTTTGATACGTTTAGAAATAAAAAAGTTATAAAGGATTCTGTAAAGTACTATTTTCATGAGAAACCGCTTGTGACATGACAAAAAAATGGATGCCAAAAAAAAAAAAAAAAAAAAAAAAAAAAAAAAAAAAAAAAAAATCAAAAGGTTTAAAATTTTTTAAATCCTTGTTTTAGACTCCTTAAAGTACAAGAAATTAACTGGTAAAGAATTAAAAAAATCAAAAATATTGAGCAACATGGTCTGGATGATTTCACATGGATTGACCCAAAATAAATTGTTTTGCAATGTTAAAATTACACTTCCTAGTGTTATAAATATATTTTTTAATCATTTTATAATAAAATGTATAGTATTAGACATTTACAGTTAATACAGAAATAGAAAATGTGCCTATCATGTATATATATATATATATATATATTTTTTTTTTTTCAAATGCTTCAAAAAAATTTCTTATTTGTAAAATAACTCTTTTTAAACTGTAAAAAACAAACTTTATTAAGGAATTATTTTTATTTCAAAGCACTTATATATCAATTTTTTTATTAAAAGATTATAAATAGACATTTTTCGAGATAACATATAAAATTAATTATTAGATTTCATATTTATCTTTTCATATTATACTCAGTATAAAATTAAAATGTTGTCTAAGAATAAAAAAAGGACACATAAATCAAATAATACTCTATAATCCACAATATTCCATAATACGCACAACCTTTGGCCCAAACTTGTGCAGATTATAGAACTTTGACTGTAAATATTCTGAAAAAATAAAAGAAAAATTTGATAGCATTGAATATTGAATAAGTGAAATGTCACATTCCTAGCTAAGGGTGGAACCAACAGAGTGAAAAATGATTAAGCCAGTGATTGAACCCAGAACCTGTGGAATAATGCTTCAAGTGCTCTATCATTTAAGTACAATGATGATGCCCAGTTGGCATCTCTCATATATTGGTAAGGCTGTAACTATAACACAAGATGGAAATGTCTACATGAGAGCAAAAACTTGTGGCATAGCACAAAACACAAATAAAATGCTTCTAATAATTGTGTCATTGTATCCAAACGAAGTTAAATATATGCAAATGGTTATAAGGTCACACACACAAAAAAAATTCTTAAATAAATTTTACATTAGTTTTTGGATAGCATGGCACAAAAGATAAATCAAGTTATTCAAATAAATGCATTTCAGTGCATTATATAGATTCAGTGAAAATAATAGATTTAACAGTGTATTGGAAAATGAAAAGTATTGTTTGGATGTGTAATGTATTTATCCAAGAAAATAAATAAATAAATAAGTAAATTGAATTTTAAAGCAAATTGATTTAAGCCACATCAAGGCATCACTTAGATTTTGTTATCATTTCCTAAAAGATATGATAATTCAAATATTAAAATTTTATTTTGAATTTATGAGATATAAGCGATAAAGTATCAATGAATAAATTTAAGATATATTAATTAATAGCATAGCGTCTCTCAAATTTTGATATCTTTATTTTTAAGCTCCAAATTTAAAATTCTTAGAACCATAAAATTAAAAGCTGCATCAGAGACTTATAACCCATTAAGAGTTTTTTGTTTTGATTTTTTTTTTCCTATTGTGATTCTGTTTTAAAAGATTTTACAGTACAGCACTTGTGAGATTATTAAGTCTCCAATCAATGCAATAATTCAGTTGTTAACTGAAATAAAGCTGAAAAAAAAAAGATAAAATTAATATTTTTGATAAATAATTTTTCATAAAAAAACAATTTTTCATCATATCAACATAAAAATCCATGTTTTGTCATACTTCCATGAAGTTGGGGTTGAGTCAAGATTATAACTTTTTTTCAGGCCAAGCCTATCACATACCAAATTTTCAGCTTTTTTGTTCAGAAATAAAGATATACTTCTTTCATGGAAAACTATAAATTAGGTCATAATATCAAGAGTTATATATTTAAATACATATGGAAAGATATAAATTAAAAAATGATCTGTAATTTTGCAAGTTTCATTGTTTATTACATTTGTAATGACATGCAGATTTTAGGTGTTAGCGGATTTGAGGAAAATTTACTGTTTACCTGTTGTTTGTCACAGGTTGTTTCGATTTTTTTCGGTGAAATTCACATCCGAATCTTTATGAGCAATGATAATATAGTAAAAATAAAAAGGTTTTCTTTTTTCATATTTAATTATTTGTGTGAAGATTTAAGCTTTTATATTGTGATATTAATGGAATGTCTAGCTAGTAACAGACAAAACAAATACAGTAGACTCCCTCAAATCTGCACATAATTTATGGGTGAAAACAATGAAACATTTAGTTCAGATTAAAAGGACAAAATTCGACTTTTTTAGTTTTATATCAATTCGATATTATATTTTAATTAGTAATTTTTGTTAATATTGCTGAATTCATGTTTTTTCATGAAAGAAGAATAAATTTATTTCAGAAAAAATTCAAGATACAGTCAAGGATTGATAATCCATGCAACCATAATCTGCAAATTTCTATAATTTGTGTCACTTTACAAATGTAAACCGTGAAATAAACAGTTAAGAAAATTCACAAATTCGTGCTACAAAAATGATTTTTAAAACAAATAATAAAAAATTGAAAAAAAATCACAATAAAACATCCACTTTTTTAAATAAAACTTTTATTTTATTCACAGTAAAAAACAAACTACAGTAGACTTCCTCAAATCCACACAGCTTGGGACCAGAGGTTGTGAGGATTTTAGAATTTTGCGGATTTCTGGTCATTTCTTTGTTTACATTTTTTAAACAGAATTTTGAGTGCAATTAATAGTGAAATGGGAACTATAATGAATGCTTACAATATAATAGAATATTAAAATAAGTGATAAACTAAAATAATACAAAATTTAGATAATTTTTAAACTGATTCAAACTGATCAACTTAAATTCTTGTACTAACAGCAAAGGTCAAGTTAATAATCAATAGTGTATGATTAAATATTCATTAAAATGATTAAACATATTTTTCCAAAACTATTCAACAAAACTTGCCTTATAAAAGAACATTACTAATTCACATCAAAATCATAAAGTAGGGATTTTTTTTTTTTTTTTTTTTTTTTTTTTTTTTGCAAGTTTGGCCAAGTATAACAAAAAATCTTGATTAATGCATAAATATATTTGGTAAGACGATTGTGATTACCAGTGATATCAGCAATACCTTGAGTTTTTTCCAAAAAAAAAATATTATTCCTTCATGAAAAAAACATGAGTAGAGTATTATTAAGAAAATTACAAATTAAAAAAATTATGGAATTGATACAAAACTAAAAAAAAAATAAAATTTTGTCCCAATATACAAAATGAAAGTTTCATTGTTTACATCCATAAAATATGTGAGGAATTTAGAGAGTTGCAGATTTCTGGTTTGTGAATTTGAGGGAGTCTACTGTAGTATATTACAGAACATATGTAATTATTTTTATTTAAATCCATCTCTATATCATTTTTTCAATAAAATAACTTAAAAAAGACAAATTTTGAGAAAACATATTAAAATAATTTATTAAATTTTATATTTATCTTTTCATATTATACCCATTATAAAATTAAAATGCTGTCTAGAATAATAAAAGGACATATAAATCATATAATACTCTATAATCCATAATATTCCATAATTCGCCAACCTTTGGTTCAACTTGTGTTTGACTATACATGCATGCTGCGGCAGAATTCATGGAGCATAGCGTTCCACATGTATGACAGAAGTTCCAAGTGCCATGTTTAGTTTTTTTTTTCTCTCTCTCCAATTTTATTTATTTTCACTTCAGATTTTTACAAATTTTTCCCTTAAAGTGTTTAGATCATTTACAAATTTTTTGTTCAAGGTTTCGAAAATTTTTACTTAAGATTTATAGATCTTAACAAGTTTTTCCCTCTAAATTTTTATTAATTTTTCATTTAAGTTTTTTATAATTTTTTTTCATCCAGATTTTTAGACTTTTACAAATTTTCATCTCTGAATTTAAAGATTTTTGCCCCAGATTTTTAAAAATTTCCCACTCTGGATTTTTAGATTATTACAAATTTTTTGTTCCAGATTTTTAGATACAGTCAAAGTTCTTTAATCCGCACAAGTTGAGTTTAAAGATTGTGTGGATTATGGGTCATTTTATTATTCCTAGACAGCATTTTAATTCTAAAATTAGTATAAATTTGAAACGATCAATATGAAATCTAATAATTAATTAAATAGGCTATCTCAAAAAATGCCTTTTTAAAGTCATTTTATTAAAAATTGATATATATGTGCATTTTAATAAAAATAATTTACATATATCCCATAATACAGTTTCTTTTTTACTGTTAAAAAAAACAAAACAGTTAAATTTTTAAAAAGTAGATGTTTTATTATTATATTTTTCAAATTTTTAATAATAGTTCTTTTAAAAAATAATTTTTGGATTACGAATTAGTAAATTTTCTTAACTGTTTACATTCTTAAAGTAATGCGAATTATAGAAAATTGCAGTTTATGGGTGTGCAGATTATCGATCTTTGAATGTATTTACATATTTTTGCTATAATTTATTGAATTACAAATTTTTTGCTCACTTTAAAAAAAAAATTTAAACTAATTTTTTTTTTATTTTATTATTATTATTTAAAAATTTTTCGCTCCTAATTTTTAGATTGCTAACAATTTTTTTTTTAAATTTTACTGCATATATGAATTTTTGTATGTACTACTTTCCAAAATGTATAAAATACAATACTTATCAAATAAAATCAATAAAAATGCTGTTGCATTTCTGTGTCATATATATATATATATATATATATATATATTATGAGGGACGAGGTTTATGTATATATCATCTTCATCTTTGTAACTTAGCGACACACAGACATCTCAAAAATCTTCTCTATCACCCTCGCCATCCTCTAATTAACAAAAAATCCCTCCCCCCCACCAAAAAAAAAAAAACAGAACTGTTCACTCCACACATGAAAGATTAAACTTGTCTAAATAAGCTTATTTGGAAAAGCTACCTATTCCCCCCCCCCCAAAAAAAAGCCACAATTTCTGCAAAATACATAAAAACAAATTTCAATTACATGCATTTTCAATGATGAAACCACTGAATAACTACTGTATGTCAATCATCGTTTTACAAACTAAACAAAACTCATGACACAAACGAATTTTAAAAGAATTTAAGAAACAATTTTGCAATAACAAAAACTCATTTATTGCTTGTTTTAGAATTCAACAATAGTTTCTTATGTTTATGTGTTTTTTATGTAAATTTCGATAAACTTTATACAGGTATTTAACTAAGCGGTGAATTATTTAAAAAATATTTACTTTCCATTGAATAGAATAGAATCAAATTCAGTTTATAAGCAACACAATATTTTTAACTGGGCATATTTTTTTTTTTTTTTTTCAAATAAAAAAAAAAGAAAAAAAAAGCATCAAAATTATTATATTACTTTATTAATTAAATTATTTTTTCAAGCTGTATCTAAATTAAAATTTTAAAAATACTCAGTAAACTACAGTAGAGGACCTATTATCCGGAATCATCGGGATCGAGGGCTTTCCGGATTTTGGAATTTTCCGGATTTCGGGTCCGTCCGAAACTCGACACTCCCCCCCCCCAAAAAAAACAAAAAAAAACAAGGAATATAGCACTGCTATCTAGAATATGAATGAAAAGTGTGTTGTATGAGAAGTCTGTGGAAAAAACACTAAGCTACAATTTTGATTCTTGTACCATAGTACAAAGTCTCAAATCCAGACATCCTAAATTCAGAGCTCTTCAAAATCCGGACGTTTTGCCAACTGGCTTTATATATATATATATACCGTAAAATATCGTTAATCCACCCCCCCCCAAAGGTGACGAAAAATCGCAAAATAATTAGAGGGGGGCGCTTACACGGGATTTTTCCGCGATCGTTTCACAAAATTTGAATTTTTTGCGAAATATCTGCAGGATTTTTTCGCGATATTTGACGAGATTTGCAGGGTTTTATCGCGATATTTGACGAAATTTGCAGGGTTTTATAGCGATATTTGACGAATTTGCAGAGTTTTTTCGCTATATTTGAAAAAATTTGCGTTTTTTATGGTCATGAATCATGATGAAATGAATGACTCATGAATCTTTGAATGACTTATGAATTTTGATACTTGAAGCAATACTTGGAATTTTTTTAACGTAAAATTTGTCGAAAAAACGCAGAAAAAAGGTGAATTTTGAAAAAAAAAGCTAAAAAAGCATGAAATCTTAAAAAATTTCGAAAAAACGCACATTTGATCAAAGATTTATGATTCGCTCATTTCATCATGATTCACCTCGTTCCCAATCTTCTTCATTTCCGGATTTCGGGTCCTTCCGGATTTCGGAATTCCGGATAATAGGTCCTCTACTGTACTTAAAAATAAATAATTGTAATAATAAAAAATTATCTGCTATAAATAATAAAAATAATAATGCTTTAAATAATTCAATGATAAATCAGCAAAATTTAAAGTTGCAACACATAAAATTTTATAGTCTTTATAAAATAGTAAATTCTAGAATTTTGAATTAATAGTAATTGTAGTGTCTTTACTATACATAATTAAGTAATTCATACGAATCCATTAAGATAAATAAAATAGACACAAAAGTTGCGTATTCACAGCATCTTTATTACAATTTTAACAACCGTGGAATTTGCCAGATCCACATAAGTAAGTTACATAAATAAATATTATATCAAGTTGAGTTGAACAATAAATATAAAACATATGAAGGTTGATATATGGAGTGAGAATACATTACAATACCCTCCTCTACAAGTTAAGACGTACAACTGGTTTTATATGATGCTTAGGGCATTTATGTATATTTAATTTTACTGGTAGTGAATCACTATTGTCTCTATTACATTTTAATTCATTTGGATGAGAGATTGTTGGTTTTAATGATATATTTTGATCAGTAATTGCAGTATTATTTTGAGGTTCGCCTGATGGTACATCAACATCCGTATTTGGATATGGAAGTTCATTGTCTCTAAACTGGTTATCAACATTATCCATAACTCTCCTGTTATTAAAATTAGTAGTATCAAAATTTGAACTGAAGTTGTTACTGCCCTTTTTATTTATATAACTTCCAGAATCATAAGTACTTTTATCTGCAATAATTTGATCCCAATGTCTTTTCCAAATTAAATCCTCATTAATTAGTTTACACATATATATTCTATCACCCAATACTTCATCTATTGTGCAATGAACCCAACCCTTCTTGTTTGGATTTCGGTAATCTCTACACAATACTCTATCCCCTTCTTTGAATACTTCCTCTCTGGTACCCTTAGTAACCACCATACCCGATTTATTTGTATCTTTCAACAAATCTAATCTAGTTCTAACTTTATTTTTAAAAATTAAACTAGTGGGTGTAACCCCTGTTGTCATGTGAACTGAATTTCTATAGTGGAAAAGGTACCTATTCATTAAAGTTTCAAAGCCTACATTGCTATTAGCTGGTGATTTTAATAATTTACCTAAGCTAAGTTTAAAATTTTTCACAGCACTCTCAGCAAGTCCATTAGTAGCCGGATGAAATGGTGGAGATGTTACAAATTTTACCCCATTCATTTGCTCTCAATTCTCCTGATTCAAACTGTATTCCATTATCAGTTTCCACAATCTTAGGCAAACCGAAACGAGCAAAACACTCTCTAAACTTTTCAACGCATGTTTTAGCCTTCATATTTTTCATAACAAATGCTTTGACCCATTTAGAATATGCATCTACAATTATTAAAATCATTTTCCCCTTTATAGGACCAAAAAATTCTGCATGGACTCTTTCAAACGGGTAATTAGCTTTGTTCCCTGAAATGATTTTGCATTTCTTAGGCTCTGGTCTAGATTCAGAACAAACGCTACAACTTTTGACAAAGTCCTCAATTTCCGAATCTAACTCAGGCCACCAAAAATTAGCCCTAGCATTACATTTCATTTTAACTATACCTTCATGAGTACTATGAAGTTCATTAAGCAGCTGTTTTCTATACTTTGTTGGGATCACAACACGATAGCCCCACATTATTACACCCTTATCCACATTTAATTCATCTTTACGACTAAAATACTTTTTAATCTCACCATCAGTAACATTTTTAGGGAATCCATACGTTATATAATTAAACAATTTTCCTAAAATTGGGTCTTTTCTAGTTTCAGATCGAACTTTAAACAAATCAATCGGAACATCATTTTCAATAAAATGGACATAATCATATTCTTCGGGTTCTACCAACTTGATATCAAATACTGGGTATCTGGATAAAGCATCTGCCTGTGTGTTTAAGTTACCTTTTATATGTCGAAAAGTATAGTTTAATCCTGATAAAAATAGTGACCACCTTTGGAAAAGTCCTGCCACCATAGGTGATAAAATACGGTTTTCTCCAAATAAAGCTAATAGTGGTTTATGATCACTTACCAATTCAAATTTAGTCCCTACCAGATACTGATAAAGCTTTTGACATGCCCAATATATGGCTAAAGCTTCTTTATGTATCATTGAATAATTTTTCTCCGCTGGACTAAACACTCTGGATATAAAACAAATTGGTCTGTCAGATTTGTCGCCCAATACATGTGATAATACAGCCCCTATCCCATTTTGACTAGCATCACATGATAATCTTAAAAGTTTAGACCTATCAAAATGAATCAGAACTCAGTCTGATGTTAATTCTCTCTTAGCATTTTCAAAGGCTTGTTGACATTTGGTAGACCATTTGAAATCTACATCTTTTTGTAACAAATCATACAAAGGTTTCATTTTTGATGATAAATCTGGAATAAATTTTGAATAATAATTAACCATCCCACAAAATATTTGAACATCATTAACATTACATGGTTTAGGAAAATCCAAAATTGCTTTAATTTTAGGGATGGGACGAATAGTGATTTGGCCGAATACCGAATATTCGGCCGGCCGAATAGTAACATTTTTTTCCAATAAAGAAAACAAATTTTGATTATATATAATTTAAAAAATAGGAGCTCATTAATAATTATTACTCTTAAATGTGCTTTTAAATGTACAGTAGACTCCCTCAAATCCGCAAACCAGAAATCCGCAACTCTCTAAAATCCGCACATATTTTATGAATGTAAACAATGAAAATTTCAGTTTGGATATTGGGACAAAATTTGATTTTTTTAAAGTTTTGTACCAATTCCATATATTTTTTTATTTGTAATTTTCTCAATAATACTCTATTCATGTTTATTTTCATAAAGGAAGAATAAATTTTTTTTGGAAAACAAGATATTGCTGATATCACTGGTAATCACAATCTTCTTACCAAATATATTTATGC
This sequence comes from Maratus speculifer, assembly GCA_964019185.1. Taxonomy (NCBI): domain Eukaryota; kingdom Metazoa; phylum Arthropoda; class Arachnida; order Araneae; family Salticidae; genus Maratus; species Maratus speculifer. The sequence continues at coordinate 31,094,174 of CAXHSM010001376.1, forward strand.
ATTAATCAAACTTTTTTGGTTATTAAGCTTGGCTAACCTTGAAAAAAAAAATCCTTATTTTATGTTTTTGATGTGAATTAGTAATGTACTTTTATGAGGCAAGTTTTGTTGAATAATTTTGGAAAAATACATTTAATCTTCATAATGAATATTTAATCATACACTATTGATTATTAACATGACCTTTGCTATTAATACTTTAATCATTTTAAAAATTATCTACATTTTTATTATTTTAGTTTGTTACTTATTTTAATATTTTATTATATTGTAAGCATTCATTATAGTTCCTACTGCACTGTTAATTGCAGTCAAATTACTGTTTAAAAAATGTAAACAAAGCAAATGATCAGAAATCCGCAAAATTCTAAAATCCGCACAACCTCTGGTCCCAAGCTGTGCGGATTTGAGGGAGTCTACTGTATTTTTAAATTTCAAAAACTTATTTTAACACAAACAAATTATGAAATTGCATTATATCCTTTATTCTAATGTACATCAAATTGATTTTCAGTAAGTCAAGATGGGAAAATATTTCCATTAAAATATGAAGAATGTACTTCACTTTTACTATCAATTGTTACTTCTTGTATCCAAAATCAATAATATTCTTAATCTCTCTCTCTCTCTCAGAACTCACAAAGACATATTTTCTGAAATAACCTTTAATGAAGTAAATTTGATCATTCAGAGTTTGTGCCCCTAGTGATAAGCAAATTTGTAAGAATGAGACTGTTCTGAAATCAGATGCCAAGCTTTAAATTACAAATTACGTTAAAGCAAAAGGTTATGCTTAAAGTAGAATGCATATGTTAACAAAATCTTTGACATTCGAATCGGCACATACAATATTCAACTTCAATATTCCACTTATTCAACAAGCATTAAAAGGATAAGCAGAAATTGGTAACAACATGAAGGAAGGAATATTAAATTAAAAATATATACATAATAATAATAATGTTACATATTTAAGTCAGTAATTATGCAAATAATTATTTAAAAGTGAAAACTATAGAAGGAAAAATCTTTTTGTTGAGTATTTAGAATTTATATTAAAATATTTATAAAACCATCTTCATAAAGCAAGTTGTGTCATCTAATGTGTATCGACTTTGACACCAGTTCTGCTTTCAGATGTATCATTGTATTTGGAATGGTGATATATTATATTTAATTTTGAAAATGAATCTCCATTAACACACCTAGTGAATAAATTTTATCATTTCTTACTTTATAGAAAAAAAGAATTTCATAAGAGCCTTTTTTATATGTACATAGAATTTGCAGACATTAACAAATATTCGAGTGTTTTAGAATAAGGCAGTATTTTTATATTTTGAATTGTAATATATCATTCTCTAGTGATGACATTTCCCGTACAATTAAATCTCCAACTTGGGCAGCATTTTCTAGAATAGCACTAACTTTTATAGGAAATACAGAAAGGCTGTATATTTTTTAATATCTGAATAACTCTATATTTTGTAAGTAAGAGTGAGAATGAATTCATTAATGAAGTAGCCAATTTGGATTAGAGGAAAAAAAATTGCAAGAATGAAATTTTTTAAATCTGAAATTTGGCAAGATATCCTTCACTATTCGGCGAGATTTCAGCAATATTCGGCAAGATATCTCTAAATATTTGGCTACAGGTATTCGGCCGAAGTATTCGGTCAACAAGCCTTCAATATTCGGCCAACCGAATATTCGGCAAAAGGGCCGAATACCGAATAGTGGCCGAATATTCGTCCCATCCCTATTTAATTTTAGTATTATCTTTTTGAAAACCATTTTTACAGATAGTGTGTCCTAGATATTTAATGCTGTCCTTGAAAAATTCACACTTCTTTAAATTAACACGAAACCCAGCAGTCTGTAATCTCTCCAAAACTGCTTTTAAATTCTTTAAATGCTCTTGTTCATGACTACCAGTGACCAAAATATCATGTAACAAATTAACCGTCCCCCCAATTCCTTGTAAAGTTTTCGCAATTGTTCTTTGAAAAATAGCATAAGCTGCCTTAGTTCCGAAAGGTAAGCGATTTACTAAAAAAATACCATAAGGTGTGCTCCATGCTAATAATTTTCTAGTTGAATCATCTAAGACTAACTGATTATATACATTAGATAAATCTAATTTACTAAAACTTTGTCCTCCCTGTAATGCTGAAAAAAATTCCTCAATCCTAGGCAGAGGATGGTTATGATCCTTCAAATATTTATTCACAGTGATTTTATAATTTCCACAAACCCTAATGTCTTTACAATTAGGTTTCATTACAGGAACAAGAGGTGTGCCCCACTGAGAATTGTCCACTTTTGTAATTACTCCCTTTTTTTCTAAGTTATCTAACACTGACTTAACTTTGTCTTTAAAAGCAAAAGGAATTGGTCGTAGTTTATGGAAAATAGGCTTTATATTACCCTCAACTTGCAAATGTACCTTCTCTACTTTATAAGTACCCAATTCATCTTTAAATAACTCAGAGTATTCTGTTAATAAGGACTGTAAGTCTAAATTGCCTTCCGCTATAGAAACCCTGTTCACATTAGTGTTTCCTACTATAAAACTTAATCCAAAATCGTTTAAAACATTTCGTCCCAATAATAATTTTTTAGACTCTTTCACCACAATCATGTTAACTACTTTTGAAATCCCATTAAGATCCATAGTAACATTAATTTGCCCAACAGGTATTACAATATGTACCCCATAAGATTTTAACTTAATATTTATATTTTCTAATCCTATATTTCTCAAATTTTTCTTATAAAATGGAAAGGGAATACATGAAACACCTGCCCCCGTATTCACTTCCATTTTAACTTCTTTTCCCTCTAATTTAACATTTAAAAATAAAGGATTTACATAAGAGATATCCATACCATACATATCTATATAATCAAAACCATCATCTACTGAATTTACAGTAACTTTAGATTTACATACCTTAGCTATGTGCCCTTTTCGATTACATGCGTTGCACTTAAAGTCGTTAAATTTACTCTTTTTAAAATCATGGTTAGTTTTACCACAGTGAAAGCATTTTAAATTATCGTCTCTTTGATGATTGACTTTCGAGGGAACTTTGGGGAACTTTTTGGTAGTCTGTGTCATCCTCTCTTTTGGAGATTTGCCTTGCAGTCTGTTTACTTCCTGCAGCCTAGCTTCTTGAAGAAGTACTTCCTTGCTTTGAGCAATGTCCAGCAAATTAGCCAATGTGGTGGTAAGTTTTTCTTCGCACAGTCGATCGAGAATACGCCCAGGTTTCATTCCGGTCACTAATTTGTCGCGGACTCTGCCTTCCAGGCTAGCTTCAAACTCGCATTCTGCCGCTTGCATCTTTACTTTCAGGTACCACTCTCGCACAAATTCTTGAGACTGCCTTAATGAGTCAAATATGATTCTTTTGCGGTACACTGAAACAGCAGGTTGAAATTGTTCGGTTAAAAGTTTTTTTAAATCAGCAAATGTTTTAACGACGGTGTAACAGGATGGCACAAATTTTTCAGAATCTTGTAAACAGCTTCGCTGAACGTTGTCAAAAGAACCGGCACTTTGCGTTCCACTTCCACCCTGTTAGCCAAGAAATACTGCTCCAATCTTTCAATAAAAATATTCCAGTCATCATGTAAATTATACTGGTTGATGTTTGCAACAATGCCAGTATTTACTACAGTCACATTGGTCGGATCCTGTGCCATTATGAAATCACACAGTGAACAAAAATATCTCAAGTTTAGAATTAAAATATAATGAAATATCAGAACTTTTTTCGAAAAATAATGCTTTCCAATTAATAATGTTGACTCGTCGCCAAATTTGTAGTGTCTTTACTATACATAATTAAGTAATCATACGAATCCATTAAGATAAATAAAATAGACACCAAAGTTGCGTATTCACAGCATCTTTATTAGAATTTTAACAACCGTGGAATTTGCCAGATCCACATAAGTAAGTTACATAAATAAATATTATATCAAGTTGAGTTGAACAATAAATATAAAACATATGGAGGTTGATATATGGAGTGAGAATACATTACAGTAATAAATGAAATTACCCTACTTTTGCATGAATTTAGTTTGGTAAAGAACTTTAGTACAATAAGTTTATGTTTTAAAATTTACCTGAAGGAACTAAGCAAGAGACAAGACGCCAATAAAAGAATGAACCATGAATTAAATCATGATTCGTTGAAAATGCTTCTTGCATTTTTAGAAACCAATTATTAATATTTTTTATCAATTAAATTGCTGCAGTGACAATAAGGCTAGTACTTTTTTTAACCCAGTAGTTATAATACTAGTTACCAGACTGTTATTAAACAAGATTTTCCAAAAAATCTGGGCAAAATTTTCCTGAGTTACCCTAAATCAAATTATGTCCAATTTTTAATCCTAAATGCATATTTAAACTGTAGATTCCCAAACTTTAAAAATTCTATCACTTTCTTTTGAAAATAAAATATTTTATTTTATTAATTAAAAATTAGTTGAACATTATTAAGTTTTTTTTCCAATGAAACAATGGAATTGAATGAATTATTATTCATGAATGAATCTTTTCTCATGATTCATTCGTTCTGTTAGCGTCTGTAATAAAATGATTACTACTGAGTATAACAGTTGCTAATTTCATAAAATCAATATACTTAATCTGTCTTCTTTACTAAAACAACTTAATGGTAATATAAATTTTGTTAGTTATTCTTCTACTGAAAGTTCTATAACTTATGATTTAATCTTATGAAGACACTAAATTTTATGTGTCGCTTCGCCATTTTTATTTTTGCTGACATTTATTGTAGTCATTTAAAATATTCCTTACACAGGTAAAGCAAATATTAGCCAATAGTTTATTATTTTAGAACTTAATGGTATTAAAAAGTTAAAATTTATATAATATTTAAAACAGATACTTCCATTTACATAAACAAGATTTTCTTTTAGAAAAAAAAATATCCTATAAGTAACTAACATACAGTATAAGTAACATACTCTATGAAAACAATGCTTTGAGTTCTTATTTAAGAAATCTTTTTTAATTGATAAAATTTTATTGTTGTGAGCACAATTTTCTTATAATCTAAAACATATATTTTAAAATTAAAAAGAATATTTAAGAATTTGAAAGAAATTTTTTACCATCAACTGTTTCTTTGTAATTGAAAATAAAAAAGCACTGAAGTAAAAAATATTGTACAATACTGAAAGTAATCCCCTTCCAAATATATGTACCCTCCCTCCTAATCTATGTGCAGTTTCCCTATTTTGAAAAAGTGCCTTTGATAAGCCTTCCCCTTGACAATACCCTTCCAATTTGCTTATCTTTTCAAAAAAGTCTCAATTATAAGGGTTTTTTTTTTTTATATATCATATGACTTTCTTGTGTGCTAAAGGGAGCTAACTTTTAGTAGTTTACAGGATATAAATAATACAGTTCATTTAATTGGTGATTACTCATATAATCTGTGCCAGGTGAGGTACTATTGTGCCAAACATGATGCCATTTATACTGATTAAATTAACTGTTTTTTATTTTATAGCTACATAGCTTAGCATAACTAACAAGAAATTTAATGTAATAATAATAATATGCAATATAGTTTATCGGGGATTTTAATAGCTCATTTTTATTTTTTGTTGTCTTTTTTCTAAATTCTGTGCTTTGATTTATTTTAAGTAGACAATGGATTTTTTTTCTTTCTAAAACTGTTTTTTAAAACAAATGAATGAAATCGGTACTACTTGGTTATCCAGTCGACCAAAAAATTATCGCCAAATTTTAAGATTAAACGCCAATAATGAATGATCGTAAATGTCAAATTCAATGACAATAAATATGATACACATGTTTAAAACATCATTAAGTGATTTTTATCTGGACTTTTTTAATTTTTATTTATATTCTACTAATTATTTGTGTTTTTGCTATTTATAATCGAAATTATGTCAATATATATAATTTGGTGATTTTTATAATTTGAGGAAATTGGTCGATGGAATAACCACGTAGTACCATAAAATCTTATCACTGTAAAGTAAATATTCTATAATCAAACAAATATTTTGAAAAAAAAATAAAAGAAAAGTTTGATAACATTGAATATTGAATAAGTGAAATGTAACATTCCTAAATAAGCGCAGAACCAACAGAGTGGAAAATGTCCAAGCCAGGGATTAAACCCTGAACCTGTGGAATAATGCTGTAAGTGCTCTATAATTTAAGTACAATGATGATGCCCAGGTTGGCATCTCTCATATTTTGGCAAGACTGTAACTGTGATACAAAATGGAAATGTCTATATGAGAACACAAACTTGTCGCATAGCACAAGACTTAAATAAAATGCTTCTAACAATTGCGGTATTGTATCCAAACTAAGTTAAAAGTATGCAAATGGCTATAATGTCATACAAAAAAAATTCTTAAATACATTTTACATTAGTTTTTGGATAGTGTGGCTCCAAAGACAAATCAATTTATTCAAATAAATATATTTCAGTGGATTGTATAGATTCGGTGAAAATAATAGATTTAACAGTGTATTGGAAAATGAAAAGTATTGTTTAGATGTGTAATGTATTTATCCAAATATTACCTTGAGTCTAAAATTTTTACCCTTTCGCAGAATAGTGCTATTAAAACATCTGGCGTTGGCAAGTTAAGTGACATTTTTACATACGGTTTTCTGGTTTCGAAAGAAGAAGACGTGTGCTACAACACTGTGTATTTATTGTTTTGAAAAATTATCATCTGTAGCCTCCACGAAACCTCGAAAATGGAACTATCACGTATCCAACTTCGAACCATCATCTACTATGAGTTCTGTAGCAACACCGGAGTAACAGAATGTCACCGTAACATGCGTGCACGTTTAGGTGAGGGTATTGTATCACTTAGTACAATCAAACGATGGTATCAAAATTTTAAGATTAAGAATTTTCACATCGAAGATGAATCATGTGCTGGTTGACCTACTGTGATTGATGAGATTGAATTGCAGAAATCCATCGATGAAGATCAAAATGCTACATCACAGGAACTTGCATCTCATTTCAATGTTTCTCAAACAACCATAATTCAAGCACTAAAAAACATTGGTTTGACATACAAATTCAATCGATGGGTGCCGCACGATCTGACACAAAAAGACAAAGAAAAATGAAAATGGGCCTGTGCAAACTTGCTCGAATATCATCGAAAGGGTGTTTTTTTAAACCGGATTGTTACGTGTGATGAAAAATGGGTTTATTACGACAACACCAGTCGAAAAGGAGGATGGTCTGATCCAGGTGTACTGGTCAGGACCGTAACCAGGCACACATTGACCTATAAAAAAATCCTCTTCTGTGTTTTCTGGGATAGTCGCAGCATGCTGCATAAAGTGGATTCAGCAATTAGGGAAAAGTGAAGTAAGGAGTTCCGACACAAGGTGGTTATGTTTCACCAGGATAATGCCAGCCACACGTCAGTGCGTGGACGAATTGGAACTTATACAAGCTGGAATGGGACTTAATGCCACATCCTCCATATAGTCCAGACATGGCTCCTTCCGACTACTATCTGTTTTCGCATCTGCAACTGCACCTTAGTGGTCAAATTTTCAATTCTTCAGAAGAGGTCAAAAAAGAGGTTGACCTCTTTCTCGACTCACATAGCCCAGAGTTTTTCAAGGAAGGCATTGAAAAATTGCCAAAACGTTGGCAGAAGATTGTCGAACTTAATGGTGATTACTATCCTCACTAATGCTTTGTATTTTTGTAAATATTTGTTGTCAACATTAAAATAAAAAAAGGGTCAAAACTTTAGACTCAACATGATAAATTAATTAATTAATTAATTAAATTTTAAAGCAAATTGTTTTAAGTTTCATCAAGGCATAACTTAAATTTTGATGTCATATCTTTTAAGATTCAAATTATTTTGAATTTGTGAGGTATATAAGCGATAAAGTATCAATGAATAGATTTTAATGTATGTTAATTAATAACATAGCGTCATTCAAATTTTGATATCACTATTTTTAAGTTCCAGATTTCAAGTTCTTTTAACCATAAGATAAAGTGCTGCATCTCAAACTTGTAACCCATTAAGGGTTTTTTGTTTTGATATTTTTTCTTTCCTTATTGTGATTCTATTTCAAAAGATTTTACAGTATAGCACTTGTGAGATTATTAAGTCTCCAATAAATAGAATATGGATTAATACTGACAGGTTTCACTGCAATATAATCAATATTTAAGTTAATGTAATTTGATTGATTTAATACATTTTTAATACACTGAACAATGAATAATACTTTCAAATATTAAATTCATATTCGTAAATAACTTTTTCGAGATAATATTCAAAGAATCATCTTTTTAAGTGAATCATTCTTTTCTTCAAAGAATCAGTGTTAAAACAAAATGCAGATAAAGCAATGTTACAATTTTGCCCTTTTACAGGATTGTCAAAGGGTTAATCATTCCTGATGTTTTATAATAATCCAGTGGAACTTCAGAATAATGAATTACATAACAATCCATTACAAATGATTCAAAATCATGAATCTCTATATAACTTAATTGCCATGTCTATTTGGGCAAAAAAATAAATAAATAAAATAAACATCTCTGTAGATAATTTGTGAAATCTAACTGTTGGCTGGAAAACTACATTTTTATCATCTGAATTAAGGCTTTTTTCCATTTTAAAAAAGAAATTTATAATGACAGGCAAACATACTGATATTCGAGATTTCTTTTCAAGATTGATTCTTCGAGTAGGCTTACAAGACACTTTTTCATTTTATATTCTCACACATAAGTTGTACTTTTACATTATTGATTTTTTTTTTAATTCTATTCAAACTGTTTAAGGAACAAAAATTATACTTTACTTAGTGCTATACATGTGTAATGTTCTCAACTTTTTAGCAATTTTCAACCCCCTCCCCTGCCTTACAATAGCATATATTATCATTCCCTCCCTTGCACTAATGTCATTGATTTCAATGTAAAAAAATTCTTTGAATTTTTTTTCTTTTGTTTGCAGTGATTACAGATATGGTTATACAGTAATTATTTACATATTTTTGTTTATTCAAATGAAGAGAAGTCAATGAAACTTCACTATTATCTATGAAATAATTTTATATCACAGAAAAGTAAAAAAGAAATAATTACTATTTAAAACCGTTTAATAACAGATTTTTTTTACATAATGAACTCCCCAAAATAATACCTTCTTGCACTTGTTCCCAAATGGGAAGGGGGAGGGGGCAAGGCAGGCAGAACATTTAATCAGCAAATAAAATAGACAACATTCTTTTTCTTTCTTTTATTGATAAACACAAATAAAGTTTCAAACATACTTTGCTTTGCACCTGGTCTCTTCAACATCATTATACTATGTGCATACACATATAACAAAAAAATTAAAATACCAATCTTTGTTGTATTCCTTATTTTGGAATTAAATATTTTATTATAATTTTATGATTTGAACAATAACTTTGTATTTTCATAAAAATAGATAATAAATAGTATTCTTAGTTTGTGCCATTTAATTTTTTTTAATGGAATTTTAATGTTTTTTTAATTTAGGGTAACATCTTTGTCTTTGCAATTTTTGCACTACATATTGTCTACAAAAACAAAAACAGTTCTGAAAGTTCCATTCTCAAATCCATAATTTTAAAGAGTTTTTGGGTGTCACATCGCAAAATTGGTTGAATTCAAAATGATATTGATGTCAAAAGAAGAATCCCAACCTCCACCTAGAGATATCTTACATTGCGAAATGCCAGACCCCTCCCCCCATTTTCTTCTCTAGAATAAAAACATTGTATATCTACAACCCTCTATCCAAAATAGAGTCAAGTTGACACCAGATCAATATTTCGACTAATAGATGCACATATATATATAGACACATGTATATATGTACTTGTATGTACACTCGAGTCAAGTCATATGTCTAAGAATACAAAATAGGATAATTTAATAAATGAATTTTGTGCCGTTTAAGGAAATGAAATTCGTAAAATCAGCTACTTAATTCAGAGTTTAAATTTAGTGCAGTTTGTTTGAAAATGTCTTGCTTATTACATTTTTCTTTCTGTTTTCAGATTCAAAGGTTGATAAAACATTTTTCTAAAGGTTAGTAAGTCATTTCCTTGGATGAAAATAGCAACAATTTCATAAATACTGATTCTTTGAAGAAGTTCCTGTTATTATCCAAAGCAAAACTTTGCCATACAAGAAAATGTCATTCATTATGGAAGAAAATCCTTGCTCCTGTGAACAGCACATTATTCCTCAAAATGGGGATAAAGAAAAACATTCCTCCATTGATACAGGAGATAAAGTTTTTATTTGTGAAATATGTTCTAAAACATTTTATCAGAATAGTCATTTAAGAAGACATCTAAAAAGTATTCATGCAGGAGATAATCCATTTGTATGTCAAATATGCTTTAATAGACTTTCTAATAACAGTGCATTGAGAAATCATCTCTTGACGCATACAGGAGGAAAACCTTTTGTTTGTAAAACATGTTCCAAAGGGTTTAATAATAAGAGTACTCTAAGAAAACATTTGATTCACACAGGAGAAAAACCTTTTGTTTGTGAAGTATGTTGCAAAGGATTTTCTCACAATGCTAATCTCAGAAAGCATCTCTTGACACATACTGGAGAAAAACCTTTTGCTTGTGATGTATGTTCCAAGAGATTTTCTGAGTGTGGTAATCTAAGAAGGCATCTCTTGACACATACTGGAGAAAGACCCTTTGCTTGTGAATTATGTTCCAAAAGATTTTCTGACCCTAGTAGTCTAAGAGGAACATCTCTTGACACATACTGGAAAAAAACCATTTGCTTGTGAATTATGTTCCAAGAGATTTTCTCTGAATGGTAATCTAAGAACCCATCTCTTGACTCACACAGGTGAAAAACCTTTTGTTTGTAATATATGCTTTAAAGGATTTTCTAATAAAAGTACTTTGAGAAAACATATCTTGACTCACACCGGAGAAAAACCTTTTGCTTGTGAAGTATGTTCCAAGAGATTTTCTTGTAACTAAGAGCCCATCTCTTGACGCACACAGGTGAAAAACCTTTTGTTTGTGAAATATGTTCCAAAGGATTTTCTGCTAATAGTAGTCTAAGAAAACATCTCTTGATACATACATGATAAAATTCTGGTGTTTCTGAAATGTACTTACAATAATTTTCTAGACATTGTCAATTAGAAAGACACTTCGTGATTGATATAGGAGAAAATGTTTTGTTTGCACAATATGTTTTCCAAAAGATTAGTTGATAATAATTTATTAAAATAATTTTTTTTCTCATACTAAATAATTATCTCTTAAAAATATCTTGCATTTTTTTTTTGGTCGTTAAAATTGAGTATGAACTTTGTGTGTTTGTTGTATTTACTGTTATCACATCTATTCTGGTTTAGCATTTCGTTATACAATAAAAAATTGTAAAAGTTTTCCATTATTGTCACAGTTGTCATTTTTATAAAAAAGCAAATAACTCCTGACCTGTTCGTTAGTTTTCAATAAAACTTTTTGATGTTTTTTTTCCCCCTAAAATTAAAGCTTAATCTGACCTGAAAAGTATAAATTGTACCTCAATATGTTACGCCATAGCGAAGGCTTTATTGAAAGAACACTTTTAAAAACAGAAGAAAAATATCCTAAAATTATTTTTTGTGCAAAAGAAAAAAAAATCTTATTTGTTAAATTTTCTTTTTAAAAGACCTTCAAAGGATTTAGATGAAGCATGTCTTATTATCATGAATTATTTGAACCCAGCATGAGCTTGGTATTTTTCTCAAATTATATGAATAATTAATTGAATATTGATTTGGCATGTTTACTCAATTCATAAATAATAGTTTTATAAGCTAATCTGAATATGATCTTTGTTTCTAAGGTCTTATTTCTTTTGCTTCATGTTTGTGTCCTACATCAATAAATGTAAAAGCTTTTTATGACGTGGCAATATTGCCTCCTATCATCTCTATAATAATAGCCCAATCATGTGACTGTCATCAGTAGTTCTTTTCTGACCTCTTCGTTTATTTCTATGTCATTTGGACATTTTCAGAGTTTCGTTCATCTGATGAAACTTTATTCGTCTCTGTTCTCTGTCTGTCACAGAGTCCGTATACAAAAACTACACAAGTCAGAGCTTTCAAATTTTGTGTATTTGCTCCTGAATACCTCTTGTCAGAGAACAAATCATAAAAGTTTGAAAAAAAGACTATTATTTTAATTAAAATATTTATTTTAATATCATCAGTTCAGTTTTTGTTGTTGTTTTCTCTCATAATTGTTGCCAAAATTTAAAACATATAAAATTTATTATATATCTAACATAAATTAATGGATTAAATGAATTCGTGAAAAACCTTTATTTGTTTTTATTTTTGTAATTCCAGAACTGTTTTAACTTCATTCTCGATCTTGTTTGTTTTTTTTCTCGAGTTTTAGATCCCTCCAAACAACAGCTCAGATACTATAAGTCTAAAAATAATCCTCCTCGAAACTAACAGTTACGCCCCTCGTCTCTTAATCCTCAGATCTTTATTGAGATAAAGAGGTTGAAAAACATAAATCTTTTAAAACTTCAAAGATGAACTAGGGTTTATAGTGCATTGTTTTATAAATATCTCTTAAAATTACAAACAAATTTATCATGTTGATTGATATAGAATCAAATCATGCATGCAGAGAATTAATATTGTACTATTTTAAGTTCAAATTAAATTCAGTTATAGAAAAAAAGCTTTTACTTTAAATATTTAATGCATAATTGAAAATATTGTAATCTATATCTTTGCAAATTAACAATACACGTAATTTTGAAGTAAAAAATTAATAAAAATTTTATAAAATTTTTAGAAAGAGTTTAATAAAAATTTTATAAAAATTCAATTTAATAAAAATTAATAAAAATTTCAGCGCTGTACAATAATAATTTCCATGATGCAGTTTTTTTTATTCATTTTATAATCTTACTGTTCTCAAAACATACTATTTAGAAAAGAAAATGAAAAGACATCATTTACATTTTGCCTATTTTAGAAAGCAAATTTAGATAAATATACAGCATGTCTGAATTCCTTTATACTTCAGTTTTACTATTCCATAAATAAATTTAGCATACAAATTCAGATTTTTTTTTTTTTTTTGGGGGGGGGAGTCATTGAAAAAATAAAAATGAATGATAAAGAGTTCAATAATTTTCAGTAGACGTACATACTGTGTCCCCCTCCCCTCTTTTTATTTTCCGTGCCAAATTTTTTTGTATATTCTTCATACTTTATAAAAATTGTGTTTAACTTTTCATTAGGTTTAAATTGTGTTTTGCCAACGTAATTTACATTAGAAGTATATTCAAGACTTTAAAACTGCTAACTTAATAACAACTCAATAATAAATTATTTAAGAACTTAAAACTTATTAAAATGATATGATCATATTCGAATTATTATAATAATGTATATGAATGAATATGCATTGATATGCGATAATAAAGTGAAGTTGGAAAATAAATGGAAGTAAATAATTTTTTCCATAAATTGAATAATAACCATCAATGGAAAATAAATTAAACTTTATGAACATGAATATATAGAAAAATAAAGATTTTTTAAAAATATATATCAATACAGAAATATACAAAAACTAATTATTTCACGTCATGTTATTATTTTTCTCTTTCTATTTAATTAAATAACTGATCAGTTTTTCAATTGAATATTTCTTGCTTAGTTTGCACTCTCATGAACTTTCTGTATAATGACTTAATGTATCCTTTATTTTCCATTAACAAAAACCAAATGAGAAAGAAACAATTTTTGAACAGAGATAGCAAAGAGAATTTAGTTGTAAAATTACAAAAATTTGCCTTCTTATTGTGTTGTCCAGAAATGTTAACCCCATCCATCAAAGAACCACACCTCCTGTCTCCGAACCCCAACCGATGGGGGAGCGGAAATCTTTCCAGCTAGACTCGGCTATTGCGGGACTCAGAGCATTGGGAGGTTTCGGCTATTATGGGATTCAAAGAGTTAACCAATGACCTAAGACAAGTATACATTTTATGTCCGAAATTTTTAATTTATCATCGATTTTTTTTAATTTTCGGAAAAATTCAGAAAAAATATCACGCTTGTTTAAAAAAAAATGCGCGTAAACGCCGCATCGCTTGAAATTTTATTTTAAAACACGTAAACGCCACGGCGTTTCTTCCAAAAATTATGGTACTGATAATCTTAATTTTTTAGCCAAATTACTGTAGGTATTATGCATCACGAAAACATTTGGTAAATTTGTATTAAAAATTATGACCAATGGCTTCTAATTTCGAACCCTGATCGAAATATACGTTCCTAAATGGTGTATAGTCCGCGGGTTATACACGAACTTTTTTTACTGCACTGCTCGATTTAGAGGTGCGGGCTATACACCCGAAAATACGGTACTTTATTTGTACTTCCAAAGTATTTGGGGTCCGAAGAGTCCTTTGAGTTGCAAATTATTCCTTTCTTCATGTTTTAATGATGTGTATTGTATTAGTTATATTTTTTCATATAGAAAGAAATACAATAAATAACACATCAGATATGTGGCATTCCATTTTATCATACATCTTATGGCTCCAGCAGATTGCAATTTTCTACTACTTCATTAAATTCTGAATTCTTTCACTTGTTAGACTAATTTCTTTGAGTTTTCAGTATTATTTAGAGAATATTGGCAGAATTTAAAAAATTCTCTATAGGATTCAATTTTATGCCAACTGCAGTTATTTAATATTTTCTCTGAAAATTGTTTAATGCTGAAAAAAGATATTTCTAGATGATAATGATATAATTCTAAATGATGATATTTCTAGCATTTTTACATTACATTAAAAATTTCTTCCTTGTTTAACAACTTAAATAACTTTTCATATTATAGTAAATCAAATTTAAACCCCCCCCCCTTTTTTTTTTTATAACCAGAGAAATATTTTTCTATGAGCCAGCCATACAGCAAATACTAAACTAACGTTAACTTTTTAAAAGTTATAATTTAACGCATACATATGATTTTTTTACATTATAATTTTTAATAACTATAGTCTGACTGAAGCAATGAAAAATATTCTTAAAAAAATGAAATATTCAGTTTATAAAATTCTATTTATTTACATATATAACATATAATAAATCAACAGGAACTTCAGTAAAATCTCCACTTCCTTTTTGATTCATTCTTTTCTTTCTAGAAAATAGAAAGATAAAAATAAGCACACAAATTTAAATATTCATAGTAAAAGTAAATAAAGTATAGAATGACCTCAAAAATCCTACATTCAAAAATCAGACAACCTTAAAAATTTCGAGATTTAAATTCGTTTACTGACAGTGAGATCACAGGCACTATTCTACATTGAACCTCTGATAATGCTTGTAGCAGCTGGCAGAAGATAAGGTGTCAGTGTAAAAATGCTTATTTAACATCTGCTCTAAGTGAATATTCTGTATTTGTGTAAAATTCAAGAAAAACTTGTCAACGCATTCAGTGCTAAAGTAAGTGACACTTAACTTTCCATTTAGGCTGTGTCAGTCACCGTGACTGACAGTGTAAAATATGATATAAAACTTAAAAAATTATATTGTTTTAAGTAATTATTAAGAAAGTATAATCCTGTAATAAATAAAAGTTAAAAATTTTAAATAATTTTTCAGCAATTACTTTAAACAATATAGATATTTTAGTGATATTTTATCCTATTTTAGACTGTCAGTCATCTGTGACTGACATGACACTCAACTTGTTAAAGGACTGCCCTTAAAATAGCAAATAAAATTGACAGTGATGTTTAGGAAATTATACAAGAAATAAAATCACTGTTATTAATAGTTATTATTAGCAGTTGTTATTAACATTATTTTTTGTAACATAGAAAATATGAATCGAAACTTTTAATTACATTATTTTTAAATATTTAATTTTCTCACATAATTGTTATTTAGGTATGAATTAAATTTTGAATAATGATACTATTAAGATTATCAGAAGTTCTGCCAGAAATCTAGACTTTTCAAAAATCAAGCATAGTCATGGTCCCGATGATGCCAAATTTTCAAAATTATACTGTACACAATAGACAGTGAGAATTTTCATCTGAGATTTTTAACCATAAATGAACATTTTTGTTTTGAAACAAACAAACACACGCACAAAAAAAAAAAAAAAAAAAAAAAAAAATGAAAAATCAAACACAATAAATTCCACACAATAAAACAACAAAAACACAATAAAGTCCACAACAAATTTAGTCTTAATGTACTTAAAGGTTTCATAAAACAACATTTTCCTCTATTCCCTGAGAAGGAAAAAAAAAGGAGGGTACTGTTTGGTTATCCCGTCGACCAAAAAACTATTGCCAAACTATAAGATTAAGTACCAATAATTGATGATCATGAATGCCACATTCAATGACACTAAATATGATACGTGTGTTTAAAACGTCCTTAAGTGATTTTTATTTCGACTTTTTATTTGTATTTTTATTAATATTCTATTAATTATTTGTTTTTTCGTTATTTAAAATAAAAATTATGTCAACATATGTAATTTGGCTATTAGTTTGGCGATTTGTAAAATTTGGCGAAATTGGCCGACGGGATAACCAAGTACAGTCGAGTCTCTATATAACGAAATCCATCGTTCCAGTAAAAAATTCGTTATATAGAGATATTAGATGTATAGAAAATGATGTTAAAAATCTTATTTAATGTGTAAATTTTGAGCAAATATTATTTTTGATGTTTTTAATTGAGTAATTGAAATGCTTAAAAGTAAATATTAACCTAACATTTTATTTCTTAATCATTTAAGCAGTTTCAAAAAAAGAGAACATTTATTTGAAAGCTTAATGAAAATCTAAGGAAGACTCGCATTACTTTCAGACGAAAAGATCTGTAATTTTTGATGTTTTGATTTTAAAATTGTTACGCTCTCAAAGGAAGAGAAAAAAAAAAGCTCAAATTTTACCAAGGAATGAAAAATTGTAGTTAACATTTTCCTCCATTTGAAGGCCTCTCATTGATTCCTCTCTGATATGGCTTCTAATAGACTCTGTTTTGAGAAGGATGTTGAAAGATGTGTGGGAGGTGGGATGAATTCGTTGGATTTAAAAACAAGGAGAGAAGTAATATTAGAAAAAAATTCAGCACTGAACAATAAATAAAATAAGTCATGGAAAGTTGATTCGAAGCTTTTATAAAACTGAATAAATTAAGACAAATTTATGAAAAAATTCGTTATATGGAGATAGATATTTTGCTATATAGATATTGTTTTTAATGTAATCATGCAAAAAGGGGACCGTTCCTACAAAAAATTCGTTATATAGAGAAATTCGATGTATGGAGACTCGACTGTAATTCCAAAAAGAATAATAATAAGTGAAATATGTGGGAAAAAAATAACTACAATTTTATTAGCATAGAGTATTATCACTAAAGAGTAAATCCTGTTATTACAAAGAGCATGGTTCAATGATACATATAAATGGACATACATACAGTATCTATTTTCATAATTTTGTGTATGATATTTTCAATCAAGCAAGAGTAAATAGATTTTTTGACTTTGTCATTCTGTAGATAAAGAACTTTTGCTTTGACAATGACATTTTTAGTCTCTCTCCTCCCTCCACCACCCCTAAAGAAAAGAAAAGAAAATACAACAATGAATTCTGTTCTTTTTAAAAATTTAGAGTTGCCTCAAATAAAAAGAAAGTGCAATTGAATTGGGACAAAACATATGTAAGAAAGAACTGTCAAAATTTTATATTAAACCAACAAAATTAGATTAAAAAAATCTTATATTGATCAGTCTAATTCTCACACAAATGTTGTTTAACCTAAACAGTGTTTGGAATCCTTGGTGGTCCACTAGTCCGAGGCCACCAAAATTTTAATTGGACCACTAATTGGAAAATTGAGTGAACTGCAAGACCGGTAACACTTTTGTCCTTTCTGACAGACAAACAAATTTTCTTGGCCCTAAGAAAGTGCAACCAATCTCAAAACATTATTTTATTTTATTCAATTTTTATCGAATTATAATTTTACATTTTATTATCCTGAAAATTTTGGATAACTGCAAAGTAAGTTTGGTTTATATTCAGGAGGCAGGGTCCTTCAAAGGCTTAATGGGACTTTATAGAATTTTATGTAGTAAAGCAATGACTTTTTTTTTTAAATCACTTCTGATGCTTTTAAAGACAGTTCTTTAAAGATGCTAGAAATATTTGTCAGAAATTAAGAGTTTTGTTGACTTTCTGAGTTATGTCGTAAAAATTAATTACACAAAAGGATACTGATAAATAAACCAAACAGTAAAGGAAACTCACAGAAGTATCTCATGCCTGATTTATGCAGAGTATGTTTTTTAAATTTACATACATTTAGTTATGGATATTATCTTTAAATTTGAATAAAACTATAAAGGTTAAATTTTAAAATAAAAAATAATGAAATAAATAAATCATAAACTGAAATTATTTAGAAATGAATTTTACTAATGTTAAATCTGTTATTTTTTTGTGCATTTATCTTTTAAAACTGAATGACATAGCAAAATGACCAAAAAAATTTCTATGGTCGTAGAAACTTATTTAGCTATTAATATGAATAAACTTGTTAGAGAGGGTAAAATTAAAATGTAATTTAACAAATTACAACAATCATTTGGAGAATGATTTTTTTAAATACTAAAATTTAAGACATAAATAAATTCTATATTTAAAAAAAAGAAAAAAAAACATGTATTTTACAGTTAATTGGTTAACATTAGATTATTTCCTTTTTCATGATCGTTGCACGTTTTGTAATCGGTAAGCTCGATAATCAGACCTCTTCTTTTGGTTTTAAACGAATATCTTTTATATAATGTATTTTTTTTTTATTGGATTTTTTCCATATACGATAATTTGCATCTATCCATTTTGTAACTTTCTAATTTTCTTGTTTATTAACAAAAACATTTCGATTTCCTATTCAAAAAAAAAATTCATCTTAATGTTAAAAAAAAAATCATAAAAAAATAATGGACATCCATTGCCCAAAGCAAAACGTTTGAATGTTCTTCAATGAGTAAATAATAATCAGTAACATAATTTTTATAGTAATCCAAATGTGGCCTACGTAATAACAGTCAAATATTAAGTATGCCATGGATTAAACATTACTATTCCAAGCTAATAATAAAAAATATCACCATAAGATTCATTCTTGATGAAAAACAACAACCGTTTTCTAAGCCATAGGGGTTGGTTTCGATTGGGAGCCTTTCTCTTTACCCCTTTATGAGACCTAATACAATTTAAGTGCCATTTCTCATCTGATGAATTTTAACCAATACGGTTACACACAATATTCCATAATCCGCACAATTTTTGGCTGAAACATGTGCGGATTATATAACTTCGACAGTAATTGTTGTTTATTGATACAAATACGTGATTTCATTTTAAAAATGAGCGAGCTATTAATTATTACTCCTACAAGTAGAAGTAGCAGTTTCTTGGATTAAACTTAATAAGAGAAAATATGTATTATTATTAATTGCAGTTCCATTCACTTTATTGTTTCACTCTGCTCTCATTCGTCACTTTTCATTTTTAAATGAAAGGTCAAAGTAATACACATGATTTCACTTTGAAAAAAATTGCTTTACCTGAAAATATTTGTGTTAATGTCAGAGATATTTGGAACAATGTGTATAGCAATAATTTGATTTTTAGATAATATTTAAAAATTAAAATTGATTTATTAAATCGCAGTTAGACGCTATTTTTGCAAAATGTGTACAAGAATAATGATATTCAATAAACAAAAAATATTGCTATGAAAATCTCACCATTCTTGTAATGAAAAGCGTCAATGAATGTATCGTGATCCCACCTGTAAAAGAGTAAGTGTTTTGTAGTTGTAAATTTTCTGTATAACATTATTTAATAGGAGAAAGAAAAGTGACACCCAGGTAAAAGGTCGCGTAAAGAAGCACACTGAAAAGTATTGACTTTCGACTGTTTACCTGTACTTTCTAAAATAGCATTCAGCAAAGTAATTTGTACGAGGAGTGTAATTGACTTTCATGGGTATAGAAGAATTAAATAAATTTTACACTTAATTTTCTTTAATGGTACGTAAAAGTACCGCCAGGATATAAATTGTTAATGAATAAATAAAAAAATTTGATTTACAATCATTAAGTTCTTCATCCTTTTCATATGAACATAGAAGGCAGCACCATTAAATTTAATTTAAAAATTAATTCAGTTAGAAGGTACTTCATTTTAATCAATTAACAAAATTTAGCCAAAACTTTTAGGATTTTTCCTAGGAGAAAATACGCGTATACACACAAACATTTGCTCGTATTACAACAGAAAAGCATGAAAGACTGGTCGCAGCTTAATCAAAAGTTAGCTTTGAGTTTAACTCTATAAAACAATATACTTTCAGAAGATTAACAATTATATATAGGTGCCAAATCCGGAAACATTGTTTCACTTGATACCAAGAATTATTGCCATGGTAATCTTGAAAATGAATTTTTCTTCCAAATCTGGAAAAATGCTGCCACCTTTCTAATTACAATTTTAACCAACTCAAAAGAACAGAATATTTCATTATTCAATATTCATTTCCATTAGAATATAATGACACAAAGCGGCACGAAAATGACACACTAATAGAATTTTCCCAAACATGACCTATCCCAATGATCTCCTCGTACCTCAAAATTGTAGGACACAAAATTAAGTCAGACATTATCAAAGACGTTTTTCAGATAAAATTTGCAAACACAAAAGATTTAGCCACATTATAATAA
Organism: Maratus speculifer; assembly: GCA_964019185.1. Lineage (NCBI taxonomy): Eukaryota > Metazoa > Arthropoda > Arachnida > Araneae > Salticidae > Maratus > Maratus speculifer. Next base: position 31,115,088 of record CAXHSM010001376.1, read on the forward strand.
ATGACTATCCTCCCTTGGCGACCAGCTTGGTCTTCTTTAAATGCATGCTATGCGTTGCATCATGCTACATTCAATGAGTGTTTGGTACTACGTAATAAAACCGTTAGCCAAAAAATTATCGTCAAACTATAAGGGTCAGTCCATTTCAAGTGGTCCAGCACTGGTCGCTCGACCATTTTTAAAAATCTGAAATTTTTCGTACAACAACCCTAACATTATTGATGTTCAAAATTACCGTTATTTTAATTTTACTATTTTTTGTTTTTGCATGGCGGCTATCTTTGTTTCATCGTGTGCAGCGATTTTCTCAGATACTAGGATGAACAAAATTGTAAATAACTCGTCTTTTATTTTCCCAATTGAAATGGGGTTTGCAACATTTTGTTCAGAATAAAATAGGCTAAATGCACGGTGGTAGACTAATTTTGAAAAATAAATTTTTACAGGTGAAATTTTAGTAAAAAGTCTATCCTTTTGCAAGAGGAAATTTTTCATCCTAGTTCCAGATCTGGAAGTTGATTTCTCTTTGCGAAAAAAATTCAGAAATTCGTCAAAAATCGCACTTTTTAGGCTTTGATATCTCCGGTGGGGCACGAGATAAAAATCTGGAATTCGGGCCATTGATAGTATTGTATAGTAGTGTTATGTACAAAAAATTTCAAGAAGGAGATTAGAATACAAGCTGAGATATGTCATAGACAATATGTGAAAACAATACTGCCAAACTATTGTAACCTACTATGTAATTGTTCATAGTATTGCAATTATTCTGTGTAATTGTTCAAATGACCTTTGTTGAGCATATATAGAATCTTTGTAAATTAAACATTTATTATTAAACTGTTTTCAACAAACGATATTTTCTGTGTAAATATTGTAATAAAAGAGACTAATCTCATTTCTTCTAATGTACTCATAATAGCATTTCTTAACATTTTTTAATCACCGTATCTTAGCTTATTGTCAAATTTCCTTCTTGAAATTTTTTGTGCCTAACATTACCATAAAATACTATCAAAAGCCAGAATTCCAGATTTTTATCTGGCGCCACACAAGAGATATCAAACTTCAATGTGCGTAAATAGCTGCACACGATGAAACAAAGATGGCCACAATGCTCAAACGAAAAATATTAAAATTAAAATAATAGTCATTTTGAACTTCCCTCATTTTAGGGTTGTTGTACAAAAGGGTTGTTGTTCATAGGTTCATGTCTATTGTCTCATATTGTCTATCATGTCTCATGTCTATGTTCTATTATATTCGAAAAAATTTAACAGCATTAAAATGTACTTGAAACTATTTTTTCCTATTGACTGTAATGTTACGGAATACTTTTGATTTTCCCTGTAATTGATCTATGCATCCGTTTATCATAAAATGTGAAATTACTCGACAAAATTATGGAACAATTATATATTTTGAATTTCAAAGGATACAATGCATTTGATACTTTTTTCCCTATTGACCGTAACGTAACGAAATACTTTCATTGCCCCTGTAATTGATCTATGCATCCAATTTTCATGAAATTTGAAATGATTCGACAAAGTTATCTAATAATTTTATATTTCAAATTTCAAACGATTAAAATCTATTTGAAATTTTTTCCCCATTGACCGTAATGTAATGGAATAATTTTGATTGTCCCTGTAATTGATCTATGCATCCGATTTTCATAAATTTTGAAATTACTTGACAAAATTATGTAACAAAAATATATTTTAAATTTCAAAGATTCGGTTGGGTGTTTTTGCTTTGTTATATGCGGACAGACGGACGGACTGAACGACAACTATAGGTGCTACGTATTTACATAATTACGAACGCACTTAAAAAACGAAGAGCTCAACCCGAAACTATTGATGACAGTCACATGACTTAGGCTATTATCGTAGAGATGATAGGAGGAAAAATTTCCATGTCAGAAAACGTTTTTGTATTTGATGATGTAGAACACAAACAAGAAGCAAAAGAAACAAGACCTTAGAAAGATATGCATATTCTGATAAGTTTATAAAACTATTATTTATTGAATTAAATAAACATGCCAAATCAATATTAAATTAATTATTTATATAGTTTTTGAAAAATACCAAGCTCATACTGGGTTCAAAGAATACATGAAAACGAGACATGCTTCATCTAAATCCTTGGATTTTTTTGCAAGAAGAAAAACTAACAAATAGGTAAGATTTTTCTATTTTTGCACACTTCTCTTCTATTTTTAAAGCTTTTCCTGTCACATATGAAGTTGGGATACAATTTATCCTTTTCAGGTTGGATTATTTTTTAGGTGCGTTCATAATTATGTAAATATGTAGCACCTATAGTTGTCGTTCAGTCTGTCAGTCCGTCCGTCTGTCCGTCCGCATATAACAACGCAAAAACTACCCAACCGAATCGTTTGAAATTTAAAATATATAATTATTACATATTTTGTCGAGTCATTTCAAATTTTTGAGAATCAGATGGATAGATCAATTACAGGGACGATCAAAAGTATTCCGTTACATTACAGTCGATGGGGAAAAAAGTTGCAAAAGCATTTTAATCGTTTGAAATTTAAATTACATACTTATTACATAATTTTGTTAAGTCATTTCAATTTTTTTGAAAATAGGATGCATAGATCAAATACAGGGACAATCAAAAGTACTCCGTTACATTACAGTCAATGGAAAAAAAAGTTTCAAATGCATTTTAATAATATTACACTCATTCGAACATAATAATATTGACATGCATCATAAAGTACATATTATAATATAGATTTTGCATAAACTGTTGTGCAAAGAACTTTTGTTATTGGTTTACAGGGCCACACAAAATATTCCATTATATAATGAGTATAGGGAGAACATTGTTTGTTGCGCATTTTAATTGTAATTAATTATTTACAATTTTATGAGATTGATATATGAGAGTGATATTTTTAAAACTTCATTATCGTAAGAACGCACCTAATTTGCTATGCTTCACGTGAAATTTCCAATTTGTTTTAATTTTAGAGGAAAATTACTTTACAGTAAAATAAAAAAAAATTAAAACTGTCCAAAAGTTTTACTGAAAACTAATAAATAGGTCTGGAGTTATTTGCTTTTTACCAAAATGACAAAAGTGACAATTATGGAAAAATTATATATTTTTTATTTTATTACTAAATGCTAATACAGAATAGATGTGATAATAGTAAATGCAACATCAAGTACAGGATTCACACTCAATTTTAACATTAAAAAAATACAAGAGATTTTTAAGAAGTATCTGTTTAGTATGAGACTATAGACTAGAGTTTAGTATGTATCTGTTTAATATGATATTTAAAAAAAATATTGGTTATCAGTTAATCATTTGGAAAACATCTTGCACAAACAAAATATTTTCTTCCGTATCAATCATGAGATGTCTTTCTAATTGACATGTCAAAAAAATTCTTTGGAACACATTTCAGAAACACCAGAATTTTATCCTTTATGCGTCAGGAGATGGCTTCTTAGATCACTATTCCGAGAAAATCTCTTGGAACATGCCTCACAAGCAAAAGATTTTTCTCCTGTATGAATCAAGAGATGCCTTCTTAAATTACAATTTTGAGAAAAACCTTTGGAACATATTTCACAAACAAAAGGTTTTTCTCCTTTATGCATCAAAAGATGGGATCTTAGATCACCATTTTTAGAAAATCTTTTGGAACATACTTCACAAGCAAAAGGTTTTTCTCCTGTATGAGTCAAGAGATGTTTTCTTAGATTACCATTCAGAGAAAATTTCTTGGAACATAATTCGCAAGCAAAGGGTTTTTCTCCTGTATGCGTCAAGAGATGGGTTCTTAGATTATTACTTCGAGAAAATCTTTTGGAACATACTTCACAAACAAAAGGTTGTTCTCCTGTATGAGCCAAGAGATGTTTTCTTAGATCACCATTGTGAGAAAATCTCTTGGAACATAATTCACAAGCAAAAGGTTTTTCTCCTGTATGTGTCAAGAGATGAATTCTTAGATGCCCATTCTGAGAAAATGTTTTGGAACATACTTCACAAGAAAAAGGTTTCTCTCGTGTATGAGTCAGGCGATGCTTTCTTAGATTAGAATTCTGAGAAAATCTCTTGGAACATAATTCACAAACAAAAGGTTTTTCACCTGTATGCGCCAAGAGATGGCTTCTTAGATTACAATTCTGAGAAAATTGTTTGGAACACACTTCACAAATAAAAAAATTTTCTCCTGTAGCAGTGGAGGAATGTTTTTCCTTATCCCCATCTTGAGGAACAATATGCTGTTCACCGGAGGAAGAATATTCCTCTGTAATCGATGACATTTTCTCAAATGAATAAACTTAATTTCAAATGACAACAAATTCTTTTTCGAGGTATCAATATGAAAAGATTGTCGCCATTTTCATCGAAGGACACTTACTGAACTTCAGCAAAAACTGTTTTCTCTAACTGCGAATAAAAAAATAAAAATAATAATAAACAAGACATTTTAAAATAAATTGCACTAAGTTTTAACTATGAATTAATTAGCAGAATTAAAAAGTTTTTTTTTTCATTAAACTGTACAAAATTCATGCATGAAATTATCAAATTATACATTCTTAAGTATGGCTTAATTGGAGAATTTTTTGTTAAGAATACAAAGGCATATGCATAGATTGTGCATGCAATATAGTAGGTACTATCATAACTCATATCGAGCTGTCCTCTATCTGGATTGATAAAAACTAAAAAAATATTTCACTGAATGTTTGCAATTTTATTTTTTACTCTCTTTAGAAGAAGATAGTAATGGATTGATGAAAAATTACGAATTCCGCTTTTCGACGGATTTACACGTTTTCGGGGTCAGACTTTCCAAAAAACATGTTTGTACAAAATGGCTGTCGGTGAATTTGTGCTTGTCTGTTTGCATGTGACACAAATTTTGTGAATGTTCTATCTCAAGAACTAATGCACGAAGTTTAATAAAAATTTATATTTAGGTAGTTATAGATATAGATTGATGCTAAGTAGTTTTTGGCGTAACAAGTGGCGCTTCTATTCTGGTTTTAACTTGATTTCCACAATAGCTACATCTTAAGAATTACTTGTCGGGTTTTCATAAAACTTTAGATTCCATTAGTCTTTCATATAATATGGTTCTAATTATATTTTGATATATATCTCCCAATAAGTGGCATTGCTATGCGGAATTATTATCGATATTATGATTATCGCAATTGCTCTTTCTCAGGAAGTTTTTATGAAACTTCAGATTCAGTTAGTCCCTGATGTATATTAATATTGTTTAATTTTCCGAGTAAATTGGTCAGAAGATGGCCTACTATGCAGCATTATTCACGATTATCACAATAGCTCTATCTCAAGAACTAATGCACGAATTTTTATGAAACCTCAAATTCAGTTAATCTCTCATATAAAATTAGTATTCTTTTGTTTTTAGAGTAAATTGTTCATCACACTCTCAAAAAATCTTCCGTCTTTTCACAGAAAATGTACTGGCAGAACTGCTGCCAGAAATTGTCTGTAGATTGACGATTTTCCGTTTATTTTTTTCTCCGTCAAAAGAGGAAAAATATCCGTCTCTTGAAAAAAGTTTGGAAAAAAATCAATGCGAAAGAGGTGGGGATCGAACTTACGACCCCAGCATTACAAGGCGAGCGCTTTTCCTCGACGCTACGGTTGCTCAAGATGATTGTGCTTTAAAATAGAAGCGTTCATTTCATATGGGTGTGGTTTGGTGTATTTCGTTAAAAAGCTTTTTATTTTGCAGTCAATATCGGAAAGATTTCATCTTTAATGAAACTGTGGCTGGATTTTTTTTACGTATAGTATTAATATAGTATAAAAATGTGAATTTTAAATATATTTATTACGTAGATTGAACAGAAACGAGAAAAACAGACGAGAAAAAACATGAATGTTCTATTTTTATTCGATAAGATTTTTTTTAATAATATAATTTTTTTTGCATTTTATTTTTTAATTAAAATATTTTTAAAATGTGTTCACTTAAAGTATATTTTATATGCGAATATTTATCATAGAAATAACTTAGTATATTGAACTTTATTCATCTTATCCAACTTCGAATAACAGATTGTGAGAATTTTTGAATGAATAAAGAAAGTAATTGTTATTTATTTTTAAATTCGAAAACATTTTTGTCTTTTAAAACTAAATTAGACATTTTAATCAATAGAATATTTTTGTATTTCATTTTAAATATAAATTCGAATTTATTACTAACAGACTCAATGCGCATGCGTGCTAATTATAAACGGTATCTTTTCCTCATTTTTCGACGTCCGGAATGAACTCACAGAACAAATACGTTTTCTGGGAGAACAGAAGTTATTTGTGAAAAAATAACGATAACTTAGTGTATATTGACGAATTTTTCTGACAGTGCAGGTGGCGCCACTATGAGGCATTGTTCATGATTATCGGAATAGCCCAATCTCAATAACTAATGCACTAATTTTCACCAAACGTTAAATTCTGTTAGTTCCTAATATAAATTATTATTGTTTAGTTTTTGGAATAAATCGCAGAACAGGTGGCGCTTCTGTCCACTTTTTTTTTTACGATTTCTGCGAGTATTCTATAGCGAATACTAATACACAGTTTTTTATCAAATTTCAAATTCAGTTAGAACTTGAAACAAGTTCTTGCAGATAAGATTTTAATGTAACTTACCTAACCGGCGACACTGCTATGTTTTTCATTTTTCGAGGAGTATTAACGTGTATAACACATATGAAAGTTTTGGGATTGCCACATCCGACTCGTTTTTAAATCTAATCAGATTTTATCATAATATACAAGACATCTCAAAATTTTATTTTAAAAAATGAATAGGCATACAACAAAAGGAATAACAAAAATAGACAGAGTAACTCACAAAGTTTTTCTTTCTATAGTACTAGCTGACCCGCCCGGCCTTGCCCGGGTCCGTATTAACAATATTAAACGAACTTGAAATTTGTATGATTTTATCATTAACTCGAAACATGCAGAAATGCATTGTCTGAAATACGTGGCCACTGACTGTGCCAAAAATCGGTTTAAAAAACAACTAATGTTAAGCTCTAAAAATGAGCGATGAGAAACGCGGGAGGGAATATGTATCCAAAGAATGCGTGATTTTCGTGTTAAAGTGTTGATATTTACCAAAAATCACTGTTAAGTCACGTAACTAAATATAATAATTTTTTTTTTCACATAGAAATCCCAAGTGAAATTTTTTGAATTTCAAACTAATTATATCACTCTTAAATCCGACTATACCATGAATGAAATCGATACTCGCTGGTAGCTAAAAGGTTGGTATTATAATTTCAGAACCATTTAACAAAAGTAAGTGTTATTTTTAATCAAATCTTGCGTAATGTTCACTCTGTGGATAAATTCCTAACCGTAAACTTCTGTACCGTAACCATAACCTGCCTGTAACCTAACTTCGACTTAACAGTACCTTACCGTAAATTAAATATAACATAAATGTCACCTAGCCTTCACTTTATTGTAACATATCCTTATTCTAACCATAACATAAATGCAGTTTAACTTTAACCTAACTTTAACTTAACCCGAACCATGACCTAACTGTAACCTAACGGGAAATTAAACATAACATAGACTTACCGTAATGTAATTGTAACCTAAATTTTACCAAACCAAATGTTGGTTTCATGTCCATGGAAATTATTTTGTCTTGTTCAGATCTGTTTATGATTAATTAGAACATTTTCGTCGGGTTAAGATTTCGATCGGTTCAGATTTTAGGTATTTTTTGATATTGAGTTTTAATGTTCGGGTCGTATTCATGTTCATGGAAATTATTTTGCCTTGCTCGGCTACAGTTATGGTTGTTTGGAATATTTTTGTCGGGAACAGATTTGGTTCAGTTCAGATTTCGGCTTTTTCTTCAAATGGAATTTTTGGGTTCGGGTTTTCTTGCACGTTCACGGAAATTATGCTGCCTTGTTCGAATAAGAATATGCTTCACTTGAATATTTTTTTCAAGTTCAGATTTGGTTCAGTTCAGATTTCATGATTTTTTCAAAGAAATTTTTTAGATTCAGATTCGGTTCATGTGAATGGAATTTTTTTGTCTTATTCAGATCCGATTACAATTCTTTGGAATATTTTTTATCAGATTCCGATTTGGTTCGATTCAAATTTCAGGTATTTTTTAAAACAGAATTTTTAAGTGCGGATCTCGTTCATGTCCACGGAAATTATTTTGTCATACTCGAATCCAGTTATGATTCTTTCGAATATTTTGGTCGAATTTCGATGTGGTTCGGGTCAAATTTCAGGTTTTTCCAAATCGAATGTTTTAGGGTCGAGTCGGGTTTATGTCCATACAAATTATTTCGTCTTGCTTGGATTGGATTATAGTTCTTTGAAATATTTTTGTCGGGTCCAGATTTGGTTCAATTCAGATTTCGGGTTTTTCTTCAAATATAACTGTTGGGTTCGGGTCTTCTTGCATGTTCACGGAAATTATTCTGTCTTGTTCGAATAAGGACATGCTTCTCTGGAATATTTTTGCCAAGTTCAGATTTCATTCAGTTCGCGATTTTTTCAAAGAAATTTTTTGGGTTCGGATTGTGTTCATGTCCATGGATATATTTTGTCTTGTTTGAATCCGGTTGCGTTCCTTTGAAATAGTTTTTTTAGATTCCGTTTTGGTTAGATTTAAATTTCAGGTATTTTTTCAAATAAAATTTTTAGGTTCGGATCTCGTTCATGTCCACGGAAATTATTTTGTCATACTCGAATCCAGTTATGATTCTTTCGAATATTTTGGTCGAATTTAGATGTGGTTTGGGTCAAATTTCAGGTTTTTTCAAATCGAATTTTTTAGGTTCGAGTCAGGTTTATGTCCATAGCAATTATTTCGTCTTGCTTGGATTGGGTTATAGTTCTTTGGAATATTTTTGTCGGGTCCAGATTTGGTTCAATTCAGATTTCGGGTTTTTCTTCAAATATAACTGTTGGGTTCGGGTCTTCTTGCATGTTTAACGGAAATTATTCTGTCTTGTTCGTATAAGGACATGCTTCACTGGAATATTTTTGCCAAGTTCAGATTTCATTCAGTTCGCGATTTTTTTCAAAGAAATTTTTTGGTTTCGGATTGTGTTCATGTCCATGGAAATATGTTGTCCTGTTTGGATCCGGTTGCGATTCTTTGAAATAGTTTTGTCAGATTCAGATTTGGTTAGATTCAAATTTCAGGTATTTTTTCGAATGGAAGTTTTAGGTTCGTATCGGGTTCATGTCCACGGAAATTATTTTTTCTTACTCGAATCCGGTTATGGTCGTTTCGAATACTTTGGTTAGATTTAGATGTGGTTTGGGTCAAAGTTCAGGATTTTTCAAACGGAGTTTTTTAGGTTTGATTCGGGTTTATGACCACGGAAAGTATTTTGTGTTGCTGGGATCGGGTTATAGTTCTCTGGAATATTTTTATCGGTTTCAGATTTCGTTCGAGTCATATTTCGGGTTTCTTTTAAGAAAACATTTAGGTTCGGATCAGGTTTCATGCCCACGAAAATTATTTTTCCTTGTTTGGATCAGGTTAGGCTTCACTTGAACATGTTTGCGGGATTCAGATTTCGTTCGGGTCAGTTATAGAATCCATAGTTTTTTCCAAACAGAATTTTTAGGTTAGGGTCGGGTTTATACTCAGGGAAATTTTGTGTATCACGGATCGGAGTGTGGTCTGTTTTTTTTTCTGGTTGGGATCGGGTTATGTTTAAATTAGTCTAAACATTAAGGTTATAATCAGTTTTGCTACTATTCTTTTTATGTTAAAATAGCAAATAAAGCCTTTGTGCACTAATGTTTAAAGATAGAAAACCAACGCATATAAATGCACAAATAAAGTACGAGAAGGTAGCAAATAGCTATTTCGAATCTACTAACGAGATTCTTCATCAGTGCAAAACTCAGTGAGCTAAAAGTAGCAAAACTGAGCAAAGAGACAGAGAGACGCAGGCTTATATACCCGCTATGGGAACAATCCCGCCTAAAGAAAAGCAACCAATGAGAAGAAAGCAGCCAAAACCAACTGAGTGGACAAGTAGCGACATCTATCGGAGAACAAGCAAAACAAAAACTAAAAAGCGAGTGAAAAAAAAAGTATTAAATTAAAGATTTCCAAATACTTGGAAAATAAGGAGTACTAGATAAGTCGTTGACTAAGGAGTGAGAATTTTTTATGATGTGGTAAGCTTCCCAAAAATCAAGATCAAGAATAGAAGGACATTTATGGATGATGGTGGCTGAAGAAAAGTTAAACTTATGTTGAGAAGACCAACAATGTTGAGCAATAGAGGAACGTTTAAGCTCCTGATTTTTGACATACCTTTTATGTTCCATTAAACGAAATCTGAGAGCACGTTTAGTCTGACCAATATAAGAAAGACCACATTGGCAAGAAATTTGGTAAATACCCCAGTTATCTAAGTGATCAATGGGGTGCTTAAGATTTGAAAAAGCAATTTTATTAACAGGAGTAAAAATAACATTGAAATCGAACCTTTTTAAAATTTTAGCAACTTGCTGACTGATTTTGGGGAAAAAAGGCAAAACAACCAAAGCATTGGAGTTCGAATTAAAGTTCTTACTTTCAGATTGTGTGGATTTTGTCAATTTTCTATGAATAGAATCTATAATATTAGGAGAATAACCACGATCAACAGCAATAGCTTTTAGGTAATTAAGTTCATCACTGAGTAACTGAGGAGTTGAACAAATATTGGAAGCCCGGAAAACAAAAGTTTTAAAAGCCGCAACTTTCTGGTTAGGGGGATGAGAAGAATATCTGTGAGGTGGAAGACTGACCGCAAAAGGTTTGCGAAAGACAGTAGTCTGAAAATTATCTTCATTGCGAATAACAAGAACATCCAGAAAAGGAAGGCAATTGCCCGATTCAGCTTCAAAAGTAAATTGAATGCAAGAATCTTGAATTGAATTTCTTGCATTCAATTTACTTTTGAAGCTGAATCGGACAATTGCCTTCTTTTTCTGGATGTTCTTGTTATTCGCAATGAAGATAATTTTCAGACTACTGTCTTTCGCAAACCTTTTGCGATCAGTCTTCCACCTCACAGATATTCTTCTCATCCCCCTAACCAGAAAGTTGCGGCTTTTAAAACTTTTGTTTTTCCGGGCTTCCAATATTTGTTCAACTCCTCAGTTACTCAGTGATGAACTTAATTACCTAAAAGCTATTGCTGTTGATCGTGGTTATTCTCCTAATATTATAGATTCTATTCATAGAAAATTGACAAAATCCACACAATCTGAAAGTAAGAACTTTAATTCGAACTCCAATGCTTTGGTTGTTTTGCCTTTTTTCCCCAAAATCAGTCAGCAAGTTGCTAAAATTTTAAAAAGGTTCGATTTCAATGTTATTTTTTCTCCTGTTAATAAAATTGCTTTTTCAAATCTTAAGCACCCCATTGATCACTTAGATAACTGGGGTATTTACCAAATTTCTTGCCAATGTGGTCTTTCTTATATTGGTCAGACTAAACGTGCTCTCAGATTTCGTTTAATGGAACATAAAAGGTATGTCAAAAATCAGGAGCTTAAACGTTCCTCTATTGCTCAACATTGTTGGTCTTCTCAACATAAGTTCAACTTTTCTTCAGCCACCATCATCCATAAATGTCCTATTCTTGATCTTGATTTTTGGGAAGCTTACCACATCATAAAAAATTCTCACTCCTTAGTCAACGACTTATCTAGTACTCCTTATTTTCCAAGTATTTGGAAATCTTTAATTTAATACTTTTTTTTTTCACTCGCTTTTTAGTTTTTGTTTTGCTTGTTCTCCGATAGATGTCGCTACTTGTCCACTCAGTTGGTTTTGGCTGCTTTCTTCTCATTGGTTGCTTTTCTTTAGGCGGGATTGTTCCCATAGCGGGTATATAAGCCTGCGTCTCTCTGTCTCTTTGCTCAGTTTTGCTACTTTTAGCTCACTGAGTTTTGCACTGATGAAGAATCTCGTTAGTAAATTCGAAATAGCTATTTGCTACCTTCTCGTACTTTATTTGTGCATTTATATGCGTTGGTTTTCTATCTTTAAAAATTCTTTTTATGGCTATTTCTGATAGATAATTTACTTTGCTATTTGATAATTTATTATGGTGACTGAATCGTTTGCGGATACAAACAATTATACACCAAACAGCTATTTTATTTTTGATTTAAAAACAAATTAAAGCCATATTACAATTTTAAATTGAATAGAACACATTTAAATTTAATCAATGATTAAAAAAATAAACTCATAGAAAAGTGTTGTGTACTTTTTTACTGCAACTCAGCTAATGACTGATACATTCTAATATTCGAAATGCCAAAAATATGCGTACAACCATACAGTAAAAAGAAATTAATTGAGTGGCCGTATAATGTCTTGGGGTGACGCAAAAAATGTAACTCTAATATCCGCTACTGGTTTAAACCAGTATTTCTTTGTTTTTGTTTTATATCTTTTAAACTGTTGTTGAATAGATAACGAAACTAAAATTTCGTTTAAAAAACAACGTTTTGTGCGATTATTGCGTGTAATACACGATCAGAATGCATGAAAGATACAAATAGATCAATCATAAGCAAGAATTATTTGATTATTTTTATCATATGACTTTGAAATATCAATATAGAAGCATCATTTAAGATTTTGCTTGAAATATCAACATTCTTTCGTTAATGTCTTAAAATCGTCTGCACTTTGAAATCTAGATTTTAGATTAATATTATTATTTAAATGTTCATGCATGATTTTAAAAGACTTTTTTCATCACTATATTTTATATATTGACATGGAATTATTAATATGTTGTTAAATCATAAACATTTTTCATCTGCGTTATAAAGTATTAAAAATTTCTGAAAAAACAGAGAAAACTTTTAGTAATACAATTTTTTACTTCAAATCATATGTTTTCAATATTTTATTTAATTTTATTTTGACATTTAATTATTTTTAATTTTCCAATTTCACTTATTTTAAAAGCAAACATTTATTTTAATAAATAATATAATAGAAAAAACCATTTAAAAAAATTACTATTTCTTCATAAAATATGCTTCAGCTGTAATCCATTTCTTCCAATCCGTCTTATTAATACAAAATTCCTTCCTTTTGCTTTTGTTTGAGACAGTAAAATTTCAGCGATAAATGGTTTGATATTGCAAACCTTTTTTTTCGGTTTACTTCGCCACCACATTTCTTTTTCCTCCATGGCGTACAGCAGCTGTGATGAAAAAAAAATTCTCGTTTAAACTGACAGTTTGCCAGTCTATGAATTTTAAAGGTCAGTTCCAGCTTTTTTAATTATTTCTGCGAAACTTTTATGCAACCAACCAACCATAAGAGAATGAAAGTGAAAAAAGCGAAAAAGAAGCGATTTTTTTATGAGAGTGAGGTTTGGAATTTAATTAATTACTCAATTAATAAATAGAATTTTGAAATTCTGAGCCTCAGGTGCATCAGGAGAGATATTGGGCTACTCTCAGAAAAATTTTGAGCTTCGCACGTACCGTAGTTTTCGCTAACTATCGCAGACACACACACACACACAGAGCGATTTGTTATTTTATTAATATAAATGTTTCTGGCCATAAAAAGAAAATATGGTGCTACACATCACATAAAATGTTTTAAAAGATTTCAGTTATTCTATAAACTGCGGATCTCCTGAGAAAGCCTTCAGGGCTTGAAATGTTCATTTCCTAAAAACCAGTGATACTACTATGTTTCAATTTTAAGGAAATATTAAGATCAATGAGATAAAAGAAAGTTTTGGGATTGCTACATCCAAATACTTTTATTTTTAATTACACCTTTTATTTCAGTATATTCCCAAATGATATCCAAACAAGATTTTTACTTCTTTGCTGTCGATATAGTTAGCCCCAACTCAATTTTACCTCTTGTTCTTATTGCCATATTCAATGTTTCTTACATTCATATTGTCAAGCATTTGAGTTTTTTTTTCCTTTTTCATAATTTTTAAAAAAAATCTTAAGCAATCTTATAGCTTAAGCTAATGCACTAAACTGAATTTTATACATTTTGAAATCCCTTTTTTATAAAAGTTGTCTTGCAGACCAGAAAGCGAATCAATTCCCTCCAAAGTCGGGCTCTATATTCGTTTTAACCAAGTTCAGGGGAAATACCTGCATTAACCTTCATGGTCAGAATAAATTTTTGAACATCAATGGTCAAAGAAATGTAAATTTATATTTTAAACCATAAATTTAGTGCAACATTAAAAAGGATTTTTCACAATAATATTTAACTTTATTTGTGTACAAATGATTTTACATCCATAATTTTTTATAATTAATTTTTTGAATAATTTTAGATTAATTGGAATTTTTTTAAATGAATTTTTTCTGGTGCATATTATGTAAATGTATTTTTGTTCATTTTTATATTTTTAAGGTGCATATAAAAATCACCTTTTTAATATAATACTATGTTTTAATTTCACAAGTACAATAAATATATAATATTATAAAAATATATATGAGTAGGGGATTGGGAGGGGCCAGAGTACAAAAGAATAATTTTGGCATTTATAAAAATTATTTACTATGATATATTGAAATAAAAAATGATCTATATATGACATTGTGTTTGTTCTTTTGGTGAAACTTTTAAATGCAGTTATCAAGAATTTCTAACTTATATCATCAATCTAAAAATCATCTAAATTTGTTCACATGTGCCCCACTGGAGGGATAGCTGTGAACATGGCTGGAGCAAATGTGAACGCATTCATAAATAAGACAAAAATAATTTTGGATGAATAAAAAATGTGATAAAAACTAAATAGGTGAACTATTTTTATTTGTGTGAATAAATCAATAAATAATTCAACATAAAGACAATAAATTATTCGTAAAATCATGCACTAATATTTTGCCGACCTTTTTTTAATCAAGCATGAAAGAGCTGTGTTACTTTTAAAAAAGTTATTGAATAATTCTGTTACTGTTTTTTACTTTTTTGTAAATGTTATGCAATGTGAATACTAAAACTGTGCTCCATGGTATTGAAAATTGTGATATAAAAAAAATTATGCATATCAAAATACTAATTATTGCTTTTTTGGTCAACTAAATTTTTCTTTCATAAAATAAAATATCTTTACTTTAATATGGGCTAAAAAAGCCAACATAAAATTGGAAATCATAAAAGACTAACAAATATATTGGTTTTTACTGTTTACAGAAAACCACTACAGTCGAAGATCGATAATCCGTGCACCCAAAATCTGAAATTTTCTATAATTTGTGTTATTTTACAAATGTAAACAATGAAAGAAACAATTAAAAAAATTTAATAATTCATGATCTAAAAATGTTTTTTTTAAACAAATAATAGAAAATTGAAAAAAAAATGATAATAATACATACTTTTTTTGTTAATGTAACTGTTTTATTTTATTAACAGTAAAAAAAGGATTTCAGCATTCTGTAACAAATATAATTATTTTTATTTAAATGTACATATATATATAAATTCTTTAACAAAATAACTTTTAAAAGGCACTTTTTGAGATAGTATATTAAATTAATTATTAGATTTCATATTTATCTTTTCATATTATACTGATTAAAGAATCTTCTATCTAGGAATAATAAAATGACGTACAATCCATAATACTCTATAATCCATAATATTCCATAATCTACACAACCTTTGGCTGAAATGAGTGCGGATTATACAATTTTGACTGTACTTAAAATTAATATCTAACTTCCAGTGAATTAAAATATTGAACTGATACCTAAATGTATGACAAGGTTAATTAAATTTTAAACTAAAAAGAAACATTTAGATTTAAAAAATGTATTTGTGAACTATTCACATCTACCTCTAGATATTCTGTTCGCAAGTGCTCCATCTACCAATTTATGCCTAACTTATATAAAAAAAAGGATATTTTCAATTGAAATAAGGAAACATATATTTTTTTTAACTTACCCAATTAATGCCCCTATAGAATGTAATGCTGATATTCTACTTTAAAAAATGTCTTGTATTAATTTTTACCTAAACAAGTTTGGAAGGTTTTTTTTTACTTCACACCTTCTAAAACAAGCAAATTACAGCAACCAGCAATAAAAATGACTGACTGTTTTGAAAATTCAGCTAATGACACTAGTACTGCCATCTTTTGGTAATTTTTCAACTTTTTTACTTCAGATAAACTGAGCGAAACATGTACTGTTCACATATGTTCCTCTCTTCCCTACCCCTGTAAGTCCCAATATGGAAAATTATGCAGGTCAGACATCCATTTAAATTTTTGCTTTTGAGTTGCAAGCACTAAAAATTCAAAACAAATGATTGCTCTGGTTTGCAGAAAGGGTAAAGTATCATTTTTTATCTACAGATGGTGATTATTGTATATGTTTACTTTCAGCCGGCATAATACGCACAAAGGATCAATCTCAACAGGTCTTAAAGGGTCATGTGATATTTACAGTCAAGGTTCTGTAATCCGTGCACCCATAATCCTCAATTTTCTATAATTTGCATTACTTTACGAATGTAAACAGTGAAATAAACAGTTAAGAAAATTTACAAATTTGTGATCCAAAAATGATTTCTTAATACAAAAAAAAAAAAAAAAAAAAATCAATGAAATTAATAAAAAAATCATAATAAAATATGTACTTTTTAAAAATATAACCCTTTTATTTTATTAACAGTAAAAAACAAGCTGTGCTACTTAACGTATGTAATATGTATATGTAATTATTTTTATTTAAATGCACATATATATCAATTTTTTAATAAAATAACTTTAAAAGGGTATTTTTTGAGATAGCATGTTAAACTAATTATTAGATATCATATTTATCTTTTCATATTATATTGACTATAAAGATAAAATTCTGTCAAGGAATAATAAAATGACATACAATCCATAATACTCTATAATCTACAATATTCCATAACCCGCATAGCCTTTGGCCCCAACTTGTGTGGATTATAGAACTTTGACTGTATTTAACTGTATCTTTATAAATGATATACATTTATATAGTATATATATATGCCAGGTGTCCCAAAAATGATAGATGGATTTTAAAATTCAATGATTTGAAAAAAGTAACACATATTTTAAAAAAACTCTAGCAAAACTGTTATGTAAAAGTTCAGGAGTTTTTATGCTGCGATTTTCAGTTTTAGTTACAAATAGCAGCGATAAATAGCACTGAAAGCAATAAGTGTTAAATATAGTCTCCATTTTGGGGGCTTTCACTTCTTCCATGAAAAAAAGCACTGCAGGAATCCCGAAGTACCAAAAATCAAGTCTGACCTGAGCATTTATTCATCTCAGAAACATCTGTTGTTTGAAATTGGAACTAAAATCAACAATCACAGTATATAAAACTCCTGATATCATACATAACACTACTTCAAGAATTTTTGTAATGTCTGTCAAGTTGTTGATTTTTAAATCCATGAGTCATTTTTGGGGCATCCAGTATAGAAACATACAATTATATCCATTATATGTATAAATAATACAAACAAGTTTATAAAAATTTATAAATCATGTTCTTCGCAATCTAGAAAAAATTAGCAAGATGCTAAAGCAACTTTTTAGATTTCTTCACTAAGTGTGAATGCCAAACCAGGCGAGCGATTCTGGTGTGACCAGGATAATTAGAGCAGTCAAAAAGAGCCACTTTAAATAAGAACTATTATTTGCTAACACAGTACGGGACCAGAAAGTTCCAGAATGCAAAATGAAAAATATTTTGTTTCATTTTCAAAATCTAAAAATTAAAGATACAGTGAAGGATCTATAATCCACGGACCCATAATCCGCAATTTCTTATAATCCGCATTACTTTACGAATGTAAACAATGAAATAAACAGTTATTAAAATTTACAAATCCACGATCCAAAAATGATTTTTTTAAACAAATAATAACAAATTTAATAAAAACCATAATAAAACATGTATTTTTTTAAAATTTACACTTTTATTTTATTAACAGTAAAAAACTAAACTGTATTACGGAACACACCTAAGCTTACTGAACGTTCGAAATGCCTGCTTTTCATTCGTAGCTATTTCAGTTTGTGTAAGTTAAGGAGAGTAAATAACGAATGAAAACGGACTATTTTGTGTGCTTGTCGCGCTTCCTAACAGTAACACAGCACCACCTTAGAACTAGACATTAGGGGTTGGGAAGGTCGAATCAATGTAACCAATCATAGTGATCGATTGCAAAGGTTTTGACAACGTCAGGAAAGGCAAACGGGAACCTTCAACTACAGGCGAACTCTGATTGATTTCTCAAGATCCAATCTTTCGGGAAACTAAGCTTTAGCCGGGGAGCTCTTTCTTTCATTCTATTTACGTTCTTAATCTGGCAACAAGCACAGTTGATGAGTTGATGTACGTTGATAAATTTACGGCTCACGTGTCATCTAGTATTGATTTTACTTTTTACTCTAATGCATATGCATTGTGCAAAATGAATAACGGAAACGTAGCAATTCCTGTTTGTAGTGAAAGAAAGGTGGCGCTTTTTCCACTGTTAATGTTTGTAAACAGTCCCACTTGAGTGCGGTTATCACTGACGGCTTTTTCTTGAGTTTGCCTCATGTAAATTGGTTGCTTGTGTTTTTTTTTAACAATTTTTAATGAAAAAACGACTTACTTTAGTACAAACTTTAAAATTCATGGAGAGTTATAAGTAAAATATATGTTTGACTGAAGCGGTCTAAATTTTAGCTACAAATCATTAAGAAATTTGCAAGATAAAGTGTAAATGTGAAATTGACATGTAGAGAGAAGCACATATGCATATTTTTTTTTAAATTAAATAACATTAAAAATGCATTTTTTCAAATTACTTAATCATTTAATTACTAGATTTCATTTTTATCTTCTCATATTATACTGATTATAGAATTAAAATGCTGTCTAGGAATAATAAAATGACGCATAATCCATTATTCTCTATAATCCGCAATATTCCATAATCCGTGCAACCTTTGGCCCCAACTTGTGTAGATTATAGATCTTTGACTGTATATTTTACATCAAGCATAGGATATAGCTGACAGATATACACATATCCAAATTGGATACACTTTGTGGTAATCTGTGACATTTTTTGATGGTATATATCAACATGAAGTGGAAAACTTTAAAATTTCTAAGAAGGAAATTATTACAGATCTGCTGGACTAAGCTAAGGGACATTCATGTTTAGATTCTCGATTGCTAGAACAATAATCAGTGGAACTTTAGCCTAGCTGATGATGATACTATTGTAATTCATCTAATGATATGTCTAATGAAAGTAATGATGATGAAC
Source organism: Maratus speculifer (assembly GCA_964019185.1). NCBI lineage: Eukaryota > Metazoa > Arthropoda > Arachnida > Araneae > Salticidae > Maratus > Maratus speculifer. Next base: position 31,134,481 of record CAXHSM010001376.1, read on the forward strand.
AGTTGAATGGGGTAAGTAAAAAAATTTCAAATTAGTTACTGATATTTTTCAACTAAACAACCGATTTGTGGAATACTTCCACTAACAGCAAATCATGTCATAATGCAGGTTACCTGAGCAATCAGTACAAGTGACAAACTATAAGCAATCAATCTAAATAAAATTTTCTAAAAACCGAAATCAAAATATTCTGTTCTCAAGTCTTATATGCAGGGCTCGAAATGTACCGGAGCAAACCGGAACGATGTTCCGGTTCGTGAAATTATGTAAAATATTGTTCCGGTTCGTGAAATTGTGCTAAATATCGTTCCGGTTCGTGAAATTATGCAAAATATCGTCCAAAAAATGGCTCTTACGTGTCACAGAACGTGTAATTTTGTCAAAAAGTTGCGAAAAAAAGTCAAATTTCACTAAAAAAATCGCGAAATAACGACTAATTTCCGGTAAAATTCGTGAAAAAATGGTTAATTTCGTCCAAAAATCACAATAAAACGGCAGACTTTATCAAAAGATTTCTGGAAAAACGGCAAATTTCGTCCGAAAATCGCAATAAAATGGAAAATTCTGTCAAAATATTTGCGAAAAACGGCTAATTTTGCCAAAAATTCGCGAAAAAAACGCAAAATTTGTCAAAATATCCCGAAAAGACGGCAGATTTCGTTAAAAGATGGCGAAAAAATGCAAATTTCGTTAAAAGATGGCGAAAAAATGCAAATTTCGTCAAAGAGACACACACAAAAAAAAATTTAATGCCAGAAGTGAATTTTTCTGTTCTAAAAACTAATTTTCCTGCTTCAAAATTGTGTTTTTAATGCTCAAAAAGCGGATTTTTACAGCTTCACAATCAAGGCGTGTGAAGAGAAAATTGCACCCGGGGCATAATTAGAATTTGAGGCCTCTCCCTCTCCCAACTTTTTCTTGTGACAGCTCAAAAATGTCGTTTGTGGTATGAATTTGGCACCCCCTAAATTTCCATGCCCGGGGCGACCTCCTCCTTCTCTCCCCCCTCCCCCCCTGTTCACAATCATCTTTTGACTGTCCAAAACTTTCTAAATGTAAATCCTGAAAGCACCCGTTTATGAAACAAAAAGAACCCTGTATTCAACAAAAGTATTCTTTTTTTTTATGTCTTTTTCAATAAATCAGGCTCGCCCTTTAACAATCTTTTAACAAAATCCGCCGTTTTTTCGCAATCTTTTAACAAAAATTGCCGTTTTTTCGTGAACTTTTAACAATAATTGCCTTTTTTGCGATTTCACGAAATTTGTCGTTTTTTAGTGATTTTTTAGAGAATTTGCCAGTTTTTTGCGAGCTTTTTACAACATCTGCAGCTTTTTGCGATCTTTTAACAAAATCGACCGTTTTTTCGCGATCTTTTAGCAAAATTTATCATTTTTTTCTTTTTGTTCAATTTTTTGGCGAAAATTTTGTTTTTTTTTTTTCTCGATTTTTTGACGAATTTTCTGCTTTTTCACGATTTTTGAACCGCTAGATTCTAGGTTCAACTCTATAAAAGTGCCCTGAAAAATGTAAAAACTGCTCTTTTCAGAACAATAGCGCCTTGCCCATTTTAAAACCTGGGGGAAACTCTGGAACAAGTAGCAAAAATGATTGCAAAATAGATGAAGCTACTCCACCAGCCAAAAAGCAGAAATTGAATCTAGAAGAAAATGTACCAAGTGAAAACGTTGAATTGCCTGACTTTTTGAGAGAAGAAAAACTAAAACGATTGAAAGATAATAATACTTGGTTAATTGTAGACAATGGTGGATTAGGTTGTTTAATCTGCAGAAAAGTAAAAGATTTAGGAGTACTTAGTGATAGAAATTTAAGACTTTCGAAAGTATGGCAAAATTGTTCTATCACGCCAAGTGGTAAGACAGGCTCGGTACAATCCAGTTTGAAAAAAAAGATATACGAACACAAAAACATTGATGCACATAAAAAAGCTGCAGAAATTTTGGAAAAATCAGCTAAAAAAGAAATTGATAACCACATTGAAAATATGAACAAACCGCAATTTTCGAATACAGAAAAGCTTTTTAGGACTGTGTATAAAATTGTGCAGCAACAAAGACCATTTGTCGATCTTCCAGTTGACTTTGATTTGCAGAGATTAAATGGAATATCCATAGGAAATATTTTGCACTCTGATAAAACATGTGCAGAAATTGCACTACATATTGCGTGTGAAATATAATTTAATCTTTTATCTTTTTGTTTATGTCGGACGTTCCTCTCAGTCCACACAACTTTGAAGAATGTCCGTGGTAGATATAGCTGCCACCACCGATATTACTAGGTGATATCGGTCACCCACTGTGAGGTTTGTGTAAATGAAGACTTACGCTAGTAACTGAATTATCAGTTTATTAAGAATATATGTACACACAAAATACGCTATTTACAAATATATACAACTACAACTCTGATATAGGTGATCCGGTTCAACATTAAATTAGATACCGTAAAGATTGGTTGTGTACTATTCCAATTACTTTCCACCTCACACTCAATACACGTTAAATTCACTTTTTTCGAGCTCAACCTTGAGTCTCCCAACACAAGTATACTGGGCCTGCACTTCTTAGCCCAGAGCACTAAACACCAGGACGTCTATGTCCTTTGCGCACCAGAAAACGCACACTTTACGCTTCTGCACAAATCTTCCACACAGAGCAACCTCTAGGTACGACACCTAGGTACCGAATGAATTCTCTCAGACCAACTTGCCCTCTCCAAATCACTGCTTTCCCCAACATAAACCCCTTTGAAGCTTCCTCATTGGACACATACTCCATTCTTCTCTTGCTTAGTGACATGCTGCTAATCTGCTCATCATCCGCATACTTCACTGACAGATGGACATGCCTCTGAGCCATATCCTTTCTCTAACACACCACCTGCAAAGAATTAGCTGGCAATTCCCCTTTCCACGAAGAGGGAATGTCACCTTGGAAATTCTGTACACAACCATACAATACTAGATATTCAAATAGAGAAAGAGTAGACATTACATTCTTTAGCACAGGTGCTATCAGATCCTGACAGTTTACATTCAGCACTTCTGCTCCTTTCAATGAACTTGCATCTAATCTTAAACTTTAGTTACTAAATAAATATGACAGTCCACACACATATTTAAACTTTTTTATTTTAATCTTTTGTTATAACGGAGATGGAATTGTTTACATACCGTATGTTGTTACCGGCAAAGTAAAAAAACAACCTTTTTAAACTTAAATCGCTGAATAAATGTGAGTCTCCACATCCAGACTTTTAAAATTTAATTTTTTGATATAATGGAGATGGAAGCAGGCAAAATTTTGGCCTCACTGAAGACACGGACCGTTTACATTCCGCATGTTTTTTTCCGGCAAAAGGGAAAAAAAATCGGCGTTTTTTGTATCGCAAACATATTATTTTACATATATATAGCATATTCTGTTCAATGTAACCTTTAAAAATTGATTTTGTCAAGTTAAAAATAAATTTAGCTATACTTTGAAAAAAAAAAAAATATCAAAAATAATTTTGAAAAATAGCGTTCCGGTTCGTGAAATTTTCCATTGTAATTTTGAAATAGCGTTCCGGTTCGTGAAATTTTCCATTTCGAGCCCTGCTTATATGTTAATGTATTTTTATTTATTTATTTATTCTTATTCTTTTTTTGTAAAAATAAGTTATTAACAAATTTGAAATTATATATTTACATACATTATTCATATTTTATGCAATTCACATTGTATTTTATACTATTCTTAAACTTATATTAATGTGTTCCGAATCACAGAAAAATCCCTTATCCAGAATATCTGAGATCCCAAGCATTCCGGATATCAGATCCTATACTGTATCTTCATTACTCGAAGAAAAAAACAAGATTGTCAGTCAAAGATGACATTAAAAAATTATCAAATCAATATTTTGAAGTAAATGAATATATTTCTAATGTTATAATTAATATACTCTCTTCTAAATTGCATATTAGCAATTAGCATTCATTTTATTAAAAAGAAAGAATAAGACTTGTCCCATTCCTTCCACTACTTTCTTTTATGTAAAACTTCTTCTATAAACAGAAGGGCTGCTTTTAGGGAAAAGTTTAAATTACGGATTATATGCAATATAATGTATCATAAATAGGAAAACTATTACACCTATGCATAAATAGATCAATAATAAACAAAAAGCATGAAAAATATCTAAAGCAAATTTACTTCTGAATCTTGAAATAATCTTTTTCTTTATACAATTGCAAGCTTATGTAAATCAGCTACTATTTCAAATGAAGATTAAGGTACATTGTTTCATATTATGTGTGATTGATGAAATGTCTATAATGATAGATAAAGAGAAATCCCCTGCTCTCTGAAAAACACTCCCATTTCACACTACTCTCTCCTGCATTATTTATAGTATAAGTTAGTTACTTACTTGATAAATGCTATTCGATTACCAAAACATTCAGTTTTTCTGTGAATCTAATATTTTAAATGACTGTTATTATGTCAACAAAAATGAAATTTGTATCACAATACGATAAAATCATAAGTTCTAAATTTTTCAGTAAAAGAATAACTATAGAAACATATCTTACCATTAATTTATTTTAATAAATAAGATCTGTTCTGAAATTCATTTAAAAAATTAGCTTATGTAATAAAGCACACTAATTTCGTCCATAAGACGCCAAAAAAAGAATGAATCACGAATAAAGAAATCATTCATGAATATTGAATCAATCAAAAACTTCCTCCAAACTTTTGATTAATTAGATAAAATATTTATTTATAAAAACAAATTGCCAGCATTTACCAAAATTTGCGAATCTAGCTCTTAAATATGCTCTCGGGTTAAAAATTGGAAGCAGTTTGATTTTGGGATAACTCAGGAAAATTTAGCTTAGTGTAAGCTTGTTTCTTTTAATGGATATCTGGTAACTAGTATTAAACTAGGGGTTTCAAAAAATATTAGTCATATCGCCATTGCAGCAGTTTAATTAATAAATATTATAAGTAATCATTATAGTACATGAAAAGTATGATTCATTTTGAATGAATCATTATATAAGTCACGATTCGTACTTTAAATGACGTCTCATCTCTTCGGCTGTTTACAATATCAAGTAACTTTTAATACATAAATTTATTATATCAAACCTCTTTACTAAAATGAGATCATGATAAGACAGGGATTTGTTTCGTTAATATTTTACTAGAATCGCTACAATTTACTATTTTATAATGACTGCAGGAAATTTTATACATGTGGCAACTTTCATTTTGGCGGATTTATAATTGAGTCATTTGAAGCATTATCAAAATATTTTATTTATAGTAGATAATTTCTTTTATTGTTATTATTTATTTTTAAATAGTTAAATTTCAACTTAAAATCCGAAAATCGATTTGAAGATTTTATTTTTTTTTTATTTTTTTTTTTTTTACATTTCATTTTAAAAGATCATGTGGCTTGTAAACTGATTCTATTCTGTTTAATTTAAAGTAAACATTATTTAAAATAATTGTATCATTATAAAGTGTCTCTATCAAGTTTATCGAAATTTACATAAAGCAACACATACACTTAAGAAATTATAGTTGAATCCGAGAACAAGCAAGACACTTGGTAAAGCAATAAAGTGTTTTTACCAGTTTGTTTATCAAATTCTTTTCACACTTGCTGCGTCTTGATGTAGAATTGTGATTTAATTTGATCAGGTTAGTTGGTTTATTTTCTTTTGGATGGGTGGATTTTTAAAAATATTTTTCTGTTCAGTTATGTATTTTGTGTAGTGATGGTTTGACATACAGTAATTATCAAGAGTTTCAGCACGATTTCGTCAGTGAAAATGGGTGTTGTTGAAATTTATTTTTACATATAATGTAGTTGTGATGTCTCGTAATAAATGTATGTTGATTATTATTAGCGTAATATAATTCGGCGGACCCGAACACAAACATGACATTGGCGACGAGAAAAAAACTGTGATAATTTATTTTCTTTTGGTTCCTTTCAACGTTTCCTGAACTGGTAATTACTCTTGGTACTTTGTTTTGATTTCTTCAAAATGTCATTTGGTAAGTTCGAAGAATTTATAGTAGGGAAAACGAACTGGATTAAATATAAAGAACGTTTAGATTTCTTTTTCACCGCTAACAGTATAACGGAACCAGAAAAAAACGGGCAATTTTTCTTAGTGTTTCGGGTCCAGCATTGTATTCTGTTATACGCTCTTTGTGCACTCCTAATAGCCCAAATGCAGTGACTTTTGCCGACTTGCTGGTAAAATTAGATGAACATTTCTCACCTAAGCCGTCTGAAATCCTATGCAGATTTAAATTCAACAAAAGAGACCAGCAGAAAAATGAAACTATTTCTGAATTCATGGGTGAATTGAGAAGACTTTCGGAAAATTGCACCTTTGGAACGCAACTGGATTCTATGCTTCATGACAGATTAGTATGTGGTGTTCTTGACGAAGAAATTCAACGAAAACTTCTTTCAGATCCTAGACTTACATTGACTTCGGCTTTAGATTTAGCTCTGGCAGGAGAAGCTGCTGTGAAACAATCTACAGAAATTCGAGGTATGCTACTTAGTACCGTAAATTACGTCAAACCGAAAGTGTCGGCTAAAAAAGTTCAGGAGCGTAAAGGTAAGCAAAATAAGAAAAATCCCTGTTACCGATGTGGCGATCATCATCCCTATGATGAGTGTAAGTTTATTAAAGCGACGTGCAATTAACTGTCGTCGTGTTGGCCACATCGCGAAAGTTTGTAATGCTAAAAAAAATAATAAACAGGGAACCAAAACATCTAAGGTGCAAAAATTCAATTCAGGTAAGTCAGGTATTATTGATAATGAATATAATTGCATTAATAATTTAAATTCTGTAAGTGCTGTTACTGATTACCCCCCTTATGATATATTTGTTAAATTAAATGGAATTCCACATAAAATGGAAATTGATTCCGGGTCATTGCATTCTATTATAAGTTATGATACTTATGTTAAATTATGGCCAGTTAAACCTCCATATTTACATTCTGTTTCGGATCAATCTCTTAAAACATGGAGTTCTGAGAAATTAAATCTTGCTGGATATTTTGATGTTAATGTTACTTATAAGTCTAGTAATGTTAATTTACCTCTTTTAGTTGTTGAGGGGAAAGGTAAATCGTTAATAGGCAGGAGTTGGTTCAATGCCTTGAATTTAAATTTAATTTCTAATGAAAATGTTAATAAAATTTCTATATGTTCTTTAGATTCTATATTACACGAATACTGTAATGTTTTTAATGAATCTCTGGGGAAATTTAAGGGGCCTCCGGTATCAATTAAAATTGATGAAAAGTGTTCACCAAAATTTCTAAAAGCTAGAAATGTGCCTTTTGCCCTTCGAAATAAATTTATTACTTTCTGATATTAGTTTTGGATGCTCCTTAAGATTAAAATTGATGATCTAAGGGCTTTTTGCATCCATTTGTGGTTAGGGATTATACGTCACCGACCCGGTAATGTGCAGGTTTTGACCACATATCAATCAAAAACTAAGGAACCAATTAAATTAAATGTTCCTCCCAAATTCACAGCTCTGCCCTCTGCTGGAAAATATTACAATCCTCAACATATTAGCAAGAATGCACGCGAAAAACGATATACTTTGCAGTTTTGAGATGCCTGCCATCGGCCGTGTAAATGCTCCATAATCAGCATAAATGGCTTGGGCGATCTCCGACCGAACTCACAAATCCTTCTGTACGAAGAGTGGCCTAATAAAAAGAGTTTGAACAAACAAGAGGCTCCCAAGTCCAACTTCTTATGCCACGACTATGACACCCCTGAAGTCGTTACGCACACATATATATATACAGTCCCTGGCCAAATTATTAGACGCACTCCCTTTTCCTTGTGTCGAATAATATTACTAGCTTCATAGAAATATTACTGTGTGAATAACTGTAATTAATTATGTACATCATTTGTAGGATTATAATAAATAAAAAACATGCCTATGACTTTAAAACTCTTTCTCTTTACAAATTAAATTAAAAATGGCTGAAATTGCAAAATTTATAACTTGAAACTAAAAAAAAGTCAATATTTTTTGGAGCCTCTTTTGGCGACTATCAGTGCCTCTATTCTTCGCGGCATGCTGTTAATACAAAATTGAAGAATTTCTTGTATGCGTGGGTGAAGATTCCAGACATGGATAAGATTTTCTACGAGCTGGGTTTTGTTTGTTATGACTTCTTAGTCAATTCTCCAGACTAATATAAAGAGGTTTTCAAAATCGGTTTACTCTAAAGCTAAAATGATGGTTTCCAAATAAAGAACCATTTGTATTTTTGCAAGGTAAAGCTTTCTGTTACACAGCACGATCCGTCAAGGTCTATTTTCAATAAAAAAAATATCCCTGTGTTGAACTGCTCCCGGTAATTCATCAGACATGAATACCATTGAAAATGTTTGGGAGCTAATGAAGGAAAAACTGGACGAAGAGCTCATAACGAGCAAAACACAGCTCATAGAAAAACTTATCCTTGTCTGGAAACATCACTCACACATGCAAGAAACATTTCAATTTTGTTCTAAGAGCATGCCATGAAGAATAGAGGCACTGATTGCCGCCAAAAGATATTGACATTTTTTTTTTTAATTTCATGTTTTAAATTTTACAATTTTAGCAATTGTTAATTTAATTTACAAAAATAAATAATTTTAAAGTCATTGGCATGATTTTAATTTATTATAATCCTACTGATGATGTATACAATCAATTGTAACTATTGGCATAGTAATATCTCTACGAAACTTGTAATATGATTCGACACAAGAAAATATGAGTGCGTCTAATAATTTGGCCAGGGACTGTACATATGAGAAATGAATGTAAGTTTAGCTTTAAAATACCAATGTGTTTACCCCACCCTGTTTTGCTAAGATAAATTAATGGTAAGATATGTTTCTTCCTAACTTTTGTATTAAAATGATTGCACAAAATTTCACGTGTCACTATTTTTACTTTTGCTGTTACTATAGAACATGCAGTTATATTGCATCACAAAGACAGCATGTTTCATCCTAACTGAACTTGCATTGGTGGGAATAATTTTGAGAAAAATCAAAACATTACAATGAAAATGCAGTGATTGGAACCTTAGTTTGAGTGAAATGCTATAATATAAAGAAAAGTTCTCATGCTCAAGATACTGTATGAATTGACAATTGTATGTCAAATTTGTGGAGTGCTAAAGGCATACTGCTTGTCCATGTAATAGAAACCTCTATCATTTTTCTCAATATAATCACATTTACAATAAAGGTGAGAATGTCTTTTAAAAGTTCTATTCTAATATATTTCAGTTTTCTGAAATTTTACCGCTATTACAAATTGAATTAGAGTAGAATACCCTGTATTTTAAATTAAATGCATGGTTTCCCACTCCATGTTCTATGGTAATTTTTCATCATCTTGATCTTGATGCCTTCTATCACCCCTTTTTAATTTGTCAGTTGAATTTTGGAATAGCATGTATAATCTTTTCTCATGTATTAGTATATTCATTTTGCACAGATCAATACATTTTTTAGCTAAAAGCAAGATTCTATTATAGACAGGTTTTTCTTAACATATTTTACTATATTTTAATAAGCCTAGAGATATATTATTTAAAAATATGTTCATTTTTTGCAAAAATATTGTGTCAGGTCCAATTTTACTGATCTTTAAATATGTCAAACTGAGACAATGATTTTCATACGTTACTGAAAATTTTAGCCTGTGATGACTAAGATAATGAAATCAGTCCCAGATTGGTATGGAAAAAATAAATTAGGTCCTGCTCAGGAAATGTATTAACTCTGTTTTTAAGCAGCAGGAAGATCATGCAGGTTTTTGGTTAAGACATTTTTAGCCTCTTGTTGCAATTTATGTAAAAATAGGATGATTACAAATAGGTAAAAAAGGCTTCTGACTGCACTCATTGCCTTTTAAATATAACAGAGTTGCAATCTTTAAATCTACTTTCTTCATTATGGTTTTAGATACAAGCTTAATACATAATTCCAACTTCATCAAGTGTATTTTTCATCCTATATGCATATACAATATGAAATAAATTAACAGTACATAATTCTCATGGTTACTTTGTTTATTATTTAATATATTATTTGAAAAAATAAATTTTAAAGTATTTTGGCTACACTTTCATGCATGCATTCTTAAAAACATTAATATAGTATTCCTAACAATGTAGAAATTCACTGAAAATCTAAAAAGTCAGAGATTTCTAAAATAGTCAGGAAAAGTCATTGAAATTTTAAAATATATAGGAAAAATCAGACAATTTACAAATATTTTCTACAAAGACATAAAAAAGTGTGAAGGGGAAGGGATGAAAAATTACGTAAAGTTCATTAAATGGTGTTGCAGAGAAGGGAATCGCCAAATTCTTACACAACTGAAAAAAAAAGTCTGAGAAAATTGAAGAGCTAGAAAAGAGTCCCTAAATTTGTCAAATGATTACAAAAATAAATAGAGAATTTCATTGTATTCCTACTTGGTCAGGGTCAATGAAGTTTCTGTTTACTAGTTATGGTTATTTTGTTTAAATTGTTTGATATTATTTGCAGGAATAACTTTTAACATGCACTTTTATGTGTGTGCACTTGTAAACATTAATACAGGATTCCTAGTGATTTAAATAGGCATATAAAATATGGAAACATATGAATTCTAAAAGTGGTCAGAGAAAGTAGATGATTTTTTAAAAATATACAGGAAAAGTCAGGGAATTTACAAATATTTTCTATTAATTTGAGAAAAGTTTGATCAAAGTTGCTGATTTGATCATGGAAATTTTTGATATTTTGTCATTGAAATTGTCAAACATGTTTTGCTGGGAATCCTGGAATAGTAATTTTGAGCTTATCTCAGTGGATGTGAATATTTCATTATCAATGCTAAAATATGGGAATCAATTCTTATTGTGATAGATCTACAGTTTTATTTGATGTAGATTTTTATCGATTTTCAAATTTTCCAGATTTGCTCAGTACTAGTGGATAGTAGCAGTTTGGAGTTCATCACAGCATAGTTATCTGAGTTCTGCTTATTACACAGAGGATAGTATTGACTGGATGTCAGTGTCATGTGTTTTGACTGTTATTCTTGTACATTCCAAAGTTGAGTTAATGAGTCAATTCTCATTATTTAAATCTTTTTCGGTCCCATTTAACACAATGGCAGCTGACATTACTCAATTGAAATTGGGGTGTGCATTTCTTGAAAATGATCTACATAATTGTTTTAAATTGTTTTAATTCCTTTGACATAGGCCATAAACTAGAGCACTAAATTCCCACCTCCTGCTACGTAAGCTTTTGGTAAACAAACTAATAACTTAATAAGTGCCTTTTTTAAAATAATTTTTAACATATTTAAAAAATGACACATAAAGGATAAAAAAAATTATTTATTATTTCCAATATTGCATTTTAAATATGGATAGAATTTGATATGACATATAAATACATGCACAGTTAATTTTGTTGCGTATGTACTAAAATTAAGCGGATTGATAACAAAGGGGGAAGGGGTGAAGGGGATGAAAAAATGAGTGTTCAGGAGCCTTGTTTTTAGAAGAATTCTAGGTCGATCAAAAGCACAATTATAAACTTAGATTTCACAAAATAAACCTAGATAGTTTTAATAAAAATGCATGTCAATTAGTATACAAACATCTTAAGTTATACTCATAAATGTTTTGAAGTTGACTTTTGGTGGTAGAGGGTTCAAATTCAGAAAAGTGACAATGGACAATTTCATATTTATAATCACCTTCAACCAGTAAAATGAAAATTTATTTAAAAGTTTTTTAATGCAAATAATTTATTTTGAATTCATGTTAAATAATAAAGACTTGTAATAATAAAAAATTTAACAAAAAATGTTGTTTTCAATCTTTTCTCAAACATTGGTGAAGTTTTCATGTAATGTTTTTTGGTTAAATTATAATCCATACAATGTGTAAGATAAAGCCTTAAAATATGGACTCTCTTCATTAAATATACTGTTGAAGATCTTTATAACTCAAACTTATGCATTTTCCATAACTGGCTTAACCCTTTGGTGGTTATAAGCGCGCACACGCGCCCGAAGTATTGTAGTTGTAAATGGTTAAGAGCGTCTGTGAACGCCCAGACTCATATGCTCCTAAATGGTTATAAGCGCTTGTAGACGGTTGAGTTTTTCTACCTGGAAAAGGTTAAGAGCGCGTGAGCGCGGTTGTGCTTTTCCCCCCATTGCCCCATTGTTCCTGCCGGGGAGTAGAGTAGGCGTGTAGCTGCTCCTCCTTCTTTTCACTGCACAATAGCTGTTCTTAGGTAAATTACCTGTCAAGTAGTTTATTGTAGTTGAAAGAATTTGTGCTTTGGAAATTTTGTTAAAAAATGCTTAGAGTATGATGTTTTCTGTGTATGGTTAAAAATGGCATTGTACCTCAAAACAAATATTAAGGTGAATCTAAAGATTATATGTAGATGAGATGTTATAAATTCGTTCTAAGCAAATTCATGAAATATTATTTTAATGTTTGCTTATTTTATTTTATCATTCTTTTCCAGAACATTATATTTCATTATAATAAGTATCATTATTTTAAGACATTTGCACGTTTCATTTCTTTACTATATTGTTTCAAAGAATAAATATTTATTTTCTTTTAATTTTTTTTCTTAAAATTTTTCAGTGTTTTTCACTTAATTATATTACTAAATACTTAAAACTTTTTTTCTTACATCACTTTTGCTGTATCACTTTTGTTAGTATCAGGAGTGCCATTTCAGAACTTTCTTTGGGGCGAAGGGGGGGGGGGGGAGATTTTATAAGGATAGGTTCTGGGGTATAACTCCCTCTCCCCTTCTGAACAGAAAACGTTTACTGAATCATATTTACAAAAAAAAAGTCAAAACTACAAGAAACAGAAGAACCGTTAAAATATTTCATTTTAAACAGGATTCCGTCTTAGCACGTGAAATTTAACATATTGAATATTAAAAAAAAATTCCTTTTTTAGGCAATTTCCATTTTTACAGGTATCTTCAGATGTTGTTAAACCGTTCACTTTGTAGTATAGCACTGTATTACTGTAAAACTTGTGTAAACGAAACTTGCCTATAACAGAATTTTTCAATAAAAGTAAAAAAAATCAAATTTCGACAACAAAATATATACAGTGAAACTTCTGAATAAGGGACACCCATGGGACCGGAGCTTTTGTCTCTTAAATAGAGATGTCTCTTATTCAGAGTTTTGGTTGTTGTTTATAATTAATCGTTCAGAAGGATATAAAAATAACAAGTCATTAAAGGTGAAGCTTAAATGTGTAAATTACGTTAATAAGACACACAAGGAATAGAGAATAGAATTGGAGGCACAAAAGGAACAGAAATTAAAATTTTCAATTGATTACTAAATCTTTAAATTATTTGTACAATTATTGTTTTTTAATTTATATGCAAATATATATGCAAAAAATATTAAAACATTTAAAAATTTGTTTAAGTAATTCATCAAAAGTAATCGTTTTGCAAATTTCAATTTTTCGTTCAAACCTTTCAAGTGTTCATTTACCATACTTATAAATATTAGTTCTTCATTATTAGCAGCATTTACGAAAAAGTATTCAACTACTGTGCTCAGCTAGCATATTGGCTAGCTAGCATATATAAATATTTTGACACATTTAAAAATTCATTTTTTAACAGAAAGGTATATAACTGGAATGCTTGATTGTGGAAACAATTTGGAATCGAGCTGTGTTTTCACTTATTTAGTAAATAAATTACCAATTGAATTACAAGTGATTTTGATCATGTGACAAATAGGTTTTTTACACTTATGAGTAGTTATTCTACTTTCAAGTAGAAATTCGGTTTAAAACGTCCACTTTGACAATATTTTCTGCATGATCTATTGCGTTTGCCCTCCCTCCTTAAAAAATAATAATAAATAAAACAATTCGATTACATAGTTTCTGAACAATAGCTAGTTTCAGGCATTTCCGAATAAAAAATAAATTAAAACTTATGTCTTAATAGTTGAAGTGACCACAAGCACTAATTTTCCTTTGAGACTTGGAGTTAAAGCAAATTACAACTTTGATATAGCTTTTTCGTGACTGTTTATAAAATAACATCCCCCCCCCCCCCGTCAAAAAAAAAAAAAAAAAAGCTTGCAATACAACATGAAATTTTCGGGACAAACGTAACGACATAAAACCACGGTACTTGGAAATATAACTGCTGTTTTTTTTTTTTTTGGTTAACTTATTGATAGATGAATTGCATCTTTAATAATAAACGATTGTTTTCTCAAGGTGGATATTTTTTTCTTTTTTAGTCCTGTTTCAAAGGATTAACTTCGACAGAGTTCACTGAAAAAATATTCTACTTACACCTAAAAAATGAAAAAAAATGTTCGACTTCATTTTTATTAAAAGCATCTACGCACTTTCCATCAGTTGCTCTTTTTCGTCCTGGATTTTACTCATTTAAACACAAACAAGATAATGACTGAATATAATATCTTCTGATCTATTTATCTGTGACCGGAAAAAAGTGAAAAAAAAAGAGAAAAAAGGTGGCAAGGAATTGATTTTTTTTTTTTTTTTTTTTTTTTTTTTTGTATTTAAGTACTAAGAAGTGACGAAACACCAAATATTTGGTTTGTATAATTTTCGTAGATGAATATTTCTTTAAAATCGCTTGAATAATCACATACGAGAACGCTCGTTTTTATCAATACTCAATTTCTGGCATTAATAAATTAATTCTTAGGCATCATTTTTTGTACCATGTCAGAAATAAATAAATTAATTTTTAAGTATGATCTTTATGTCATTAAAAAATAGGATAAAACTTTACTATCCCTGTTACATATTCTAAATTCCACAAGCAAAACTTTATCTTTTCTGTTAAGTATACTATTAAATAAATGCGATATTTCTCTTTTTTGGGAGTATATGTGTGTGTAAGAGGGGGGGGGGGGGGGTGCTCGCTTTTATCCATTATTCTAGTATCTTATAGGAGCGTTTATTTTATTTCATATTTTAATATTTAGAATAATATATCTGGAAATTTCATAATCTATAACCAAAAAAAAAAATAATAATAATAATAATAAATTGCTTTTATAACGCGTCAAAAAAAGGGGGGGGGGGATAACAAACTTTGCAAATTTCCTTATTTTAGGTGTAATCTCAACAAAGGCCTTGTTCAAGACCATACATAAGGCGATTCTGAAGGTGACTCATCCCCCCCGCCCCCCCGCCCTAGCATCACTGATATTTTGAGCCTTTCCTGGAAAAAATTCCAAAGTTACCCAATAAATTTCTGTTCCGAAAATCCAAATGAAATTCTGTTCAAAAACCAACTTAGTTTTGAGGCCCTTTCACAATTTTGCAGAAATACTAAATTGTAACTAAAATACGCGTTTCAAAACTAGCTCATCCTATTGCACTAATATGATGTTTAATATTGCACTAGTTATACACTCTATTTTTTAATCATCCTATTATTTTCTTTGCATGAAATTAAGTTATTACAACAGTTGAATAGGAAACATAGTATCTAGAGAATGAATATGCATTAATTTATCTTTCTGCTTCGGAGAGAGAGAGAAAAAGAAAATATGAGCCGCCCCCCCCCCTATTATTCCCTTCTAATTACGGCCTCTAATCTTGTCCCTAGCTTATTATCATTTTTTTTTTTTTTTTTTTGTCTGTTTGTTCAATTAGCAATTAAAAATACTAATGATATTGATCAAAAAATTTTATTATTTTTAAAAATACAATTTTAAGCTAATAAACAAGCATTTCAAATAATTTAAGTTTTTAAAAACCCTCATTTTTATTTTAATTAATTTCTTTAAAATTATATATGTAAATAAATAAAAAATAAACAGAAAATAAATAAATAAGTGAATTTATACACGCACAAGCTTAAAATGAAGTAGTTATGTAAAGAGCATTCTTGTATGCAAACATTCGCACATTTTCCAGTTTTTGCATTAGTAGACATTGACTTAAAATAAACATTTCTACATATAAAATACATATAAAATATATGACGGAATAAAATTTCGCCTTGCTTTTAATATAAAATGAATAATTCTTACTTAAAAGGCGATTAAATAAACAATTATAGATGTTAATAATTATAGTATTAATCTTGTATAGTTATAGACGATTTTTAAATAAAATAAAATAAATAAAATAAAATTTTAACACCTATTATTGTTTATTTAATCGCCTTTTAAGTAAGCATTATTCATTTTATGTTAAACATTTCTATTCACATAACTGTGTTATAATGCCTTTAATATGTGTTATAATGCTGAATTAAATATAAGCATAGCATTTTTTTTTCTTTCGTGTCCTGTTTTTTCCTTGTCCCCTCTTTTTCGGTCACATTTTTTCTTTCTATTTTTCTCCGCCCTTCTTTTTTTCTGTCTTTTTTCCCTTTAAATAACACGTTTTTTTCAGATACACTTTTCAGATGTGTGTTCTCCCCCCCCCCCCTGTCCAATTTATTTAGAATTGAGAATTATATACTTTAGAGGTCTGCACAGGCCCGGACTTGGCCCGCGGGCCGGCCGGGCTGATAAAAAAAAAAAAAAAATTCGGGCCTGCTGGTCCGTTCTGAAGATTTCAGCAAAAACAATAAAATATGAGGTATTTTCAACGAAAATGGTTTTAACGAGAATAAGTGTAAATGTGCGTCACGAGCTATACTAGTTCGACTACATCAATATAAAAATGTAGAGTGTAGACATCGGTATCAGAGAGTTACATTGTGTGTAACCCGTTTTAATATTTTTTTAGCTGACTCATGCCGGGCCGAGATCAAGCTTGTATTACTTTTCTACACATAGACTGGTCGGACCGGAACTACACTTAATTGTCCTCAAGATCTGTAGGGCAGAAAACATGATTTGTAAAATTATTAACAGTGATAAAGAACTTATGTTAGCTTAATATTTGGATATATACCTCTTGATGGTTTCTAAATTAATTTCTCAATAATGTGAAAGTTTGACACATTTTCTGATTAATTTTAAATTGTAAAAGTATGAAAGTGATAAGCCTAACTATTGAAGGGATTTGGAATCGAATAGCGTTTTTCATTTTTAAAGTAAATAAAATACTTGTATAACCTTGTTGAGATATAATAGTTACTCAATGATTGCAGGTTTTTCTCCCTTTCCATGCTATCGCTTCCAGAAGCTCTATTCAAAACGCTAATTATGACAGTATTTTATTTGCTTACAGTATTTTTAAAATGCTTGTATCAAAAAATGGATAACACCATTTGATTATATCGTTTCTCAATATAGATACCTGCTAATCTTATGCGTTTCTGAGAAAAAATGAATTCATAAATGTGTCAGAAAGGAGCTTCTTTGAATTTAAGAATGGATTTGGATTTAAAATCTTTAATAAAATTACATAGAAATATTTTTATAAATTTTCTTTTATTAAAGAGCTTCAAACGTAACGATGTTTTTAGATTTATTTCCTTTTTCTTTTATTGTAAGCCTTATTAATTTTTTAATGAATCTTCATTCGAATGTTGAAAACCTAAGAATCTAAGTAATCATTAATGTTGTTAATGTGTATTTCCTGTAAAATATACTGTAAAATCCTTCCATAGATATGTATGCAGTAATCCTTAAAGGAATCTTAATTTTATGATAAAAATATCAATTTTTTAGAAATCGTAGAAATTGTAACAGGCCAAAACGGACCGGACCGGGCCTAAAATATAAACATTTAAACGGGCCGGGCCCGGAAATTCCGGCCCGTGCAGATCTCTAATATACTCATGTGTACATATTATCTTGATGTGATGGAAAAAAAATAAAGTTTTAGATCACTCATTTTATTGTAAAATTTCCATTCTTGAAATTTAAAATTCAAGATATAATTTCAAACTTATGGGGTTTTTTGTGTGTGTTTTACTTTATATCAGAATTATTTAATTTCAAAGCTTTGTATGAATTCAAATTTTTAAATTTTACTCCAGGGAAATGCATGAGAAAGTGTGTTCATTATGTCTCGAATTTGACACCATCGCCCCACCCCTTCTTAAAACAAAATCATGTCTGTGCTGCTGTATGCAAAATTCAGTAATAATAATAAAAAAAAAACTGTTAAAATTAGTTCAAAGAACACTCCCAGTTGAGTTTCCTTTTCTATAAATACAGAAATATAAATTCTGTCTTTGTCATTTATTAAATACTTAATAGAAATATTAGTATGATTAATTAGATTTAATATTAGTAAATTTAAACGAAAAAAAAAAAAATCATAGTAGAAAATAAAATAACCGTTAACTTAAAACTATTTTAAATTTGAGAATTCCTTTATTAAGGCATTTTTTTTATAAATGTAATTATTTGTAACGTATTGCAATAAGAGAAATATTCTACATTCGAAGTATTCCTATAATCCAAGCTTTCTTATAGAACATTTCAAGCAAATATTTGTGTAAAAATATCACACCTTGTTACTTTAAAGGAAATGGCTAGTAAAAAATCCTGAATATCATTTTAATAGCAGTTAAAATATTCTTCTGCATCAGATAGTTTGCATTCGCTTATATTCCTTTATTTTTTGTTTCGGTGAACACAACCCCGATTTTTTCACCTGATGAAAGGAGCTGTTTTAACTATCCTGGAAACTACATACATGTATATATATTTTATTTTTTTCTGAAGTATCACGAAGTTCTTTTACATAGTTTATAAGATCTTAAGGTTTATATTTAATGAAGTTTTGTGTACATTGGTACCGCTAAAGATAATTTTTATCCCGACAAAAAAAAAAAAAAAAAAAAAAAAAAAAAAAAAAAAAATACTTTGTTCTAAAATGTTTTTTCAAATCACATTTGAAAAAATTATTCCTATATTTTGCGATAAAAAAATTTAAAAAAACAAATTTATCATCATTTTAGTATCGATTTCCAAACTTCTGCAAGAGAATAACATTACATCCTTTTGTAATCTTAACTAAATCCGATATTATGTTGTAAATTGTAATTAAAAACATTAGTTAATGATTTTTAGTTGGTTATTAGTTCAAACATTTTTCATTTTATAAATTTTGAAATCTAAAAATACATTCTAAAATCATATTTAATTATTATCTAATATTGTTACATTCTTTGTCTGATATTTTAATCGACAAAACAGTATAGGGTTTTCTTTCGTTGTTTTGTTATTTTCTATTTTTCATAGAATTTTTTAAAGCATGAGTTTCTTTGATAAATTTATCTATGGCGCCTCATCTAGTTCAAAAATCTATTCTTTAGAGGCTTGATTTAGTAAAGAAGTGAAACCATATATGAATTTAAATATGAAGTTAAAAATTCATTTTATCTTATACGTTTATAATAGATCTGAATCAATATTTAAAAATCTTAAATTAATTTTGCTACATTCTTGGGTTTTGATAAAATATTCTTGAAATCCTGCTTTTCCTTTTTAATTAATTATATATTTTTTAACCTTCTAAAATTATACTTTGCAGAAAGTCTTTAATCTAAGGTATCTTGTATGAAGAATAATTCCTAATAATTTTGTGTAATTAAAAATATTAATAAGTTATATCTGAATTTAACTGCATGTTATATCAAATTAAAAAAATCTGCTTGGTTAGGTTATTAAAAGTGATGTTTTTAGCTAATTAAATTAAATTTACTTATACTTGTAAAAAGCATAGCAATGTTTAATTATATCTTTTTTTACTGCAGTAAAAATAAATAAAACTATATTAAGACATGTATATTAGCTACAACTAATTTATATCAAGAGAGTTTTTTACAAAATAGTTCATAAGCTATAACTCTTAAAATCAGTGCGAAAATATCACGTTTTCTATTTGTCTTTTTTTTTTTTTTTCTTTACTTCAATGCGATTTACCTGTTTTCAAGAATGCTTGCAATCAACACATGTACCCTATTACAAAAAGATTCCCCAATTTCTTCTAGAGGAGATTATACAGGGATTAGTTTCTTCAGGTGTCCAAGGGTGGGAGACCGGTTGTCAGGGGAAGTAGAAATTGAGTGTCCTTGCTAGACACACACACAATGGTCTTGAATAGATTATTGATTACCCGCAAATATTGCAGGGGGAAAAGCAGTTTTTTGAGAAACACATATAATGACTTAGCTTTCTCAAAGAATGAACATTTACAGAAACACAAAATATATTTTCAGTAAACCTTTCTGAAAGGTTTTGAATGCAGAGAGCTTGACTGCCAATGGGTTAAGTTATTGTGGACCTATTTTTGTTACATAAAAAAAAAAAAAAAAAAAAAAAAAAAAAAAAAACAAAAAACCGAAGAGTGTATTAAATAAAATTTATGTTATAGTCTATGTATGCTTGTGTTCAAAGAATACACATGTACTTAGATATCTAATATGACAATTCAGGTGTTAAACAGTCAGCTTAAAACATGTGTTTGGCAGAAGATGCAAATGTTCAAAAGTTATTTCATTTGAGCAGAGATTGATTTGAAAAAAACATGGTTACTTCTCCATACGTCATTGTACAACTTCTTAATCTCTGTAGCTGTAAAGGTATCCAATAGAACATTGTCCCTCCCTCCTTCCAAATCCACAAATTTTGGTGTCATCTGGGAATCAGGAGTAAAATTAATTAAGTTTTACTTAAAAACGGTAATAACTAACCAAAATTAACGTTAGAAAAATTTTTGAACATATAGCTAAAATTGAGGGCGTTTAAAATTCATGTTCTCTTACCCCACTGTCACAAGATTTTTGAAACATTAACCCTTCCTTTTTTTCTCATACGAAGACCTGCCACTTCGATCTCCAAATCACACTTGGATTACATCAATGAAAATAGATTGTTAAAGTGGCAAAAAATAACAAAATTTAGCCAAAGAATTCGGAAATTATGGAAGTGAGATTATTTGAATAATCTCCAACACAGGGAATAATGGAAACATAATAGGAATGATGTACAAAAAGA